>CM076584.1:386780260-387270171 GCA_034641835.2 Pinus albicaulis | reverse complement strand
ATGGAATAGCAAAGCAAATAAAGGATTGAACAACAATTCTGAAATAGAACAGCAAGTCTAAAATGGAACAGCAATTGAATAACTAAGTCCCGCAGGTTGTAACCAAACTTAATCTATTAACTCAAATGCATTCTTTGCAATCAAATAACATTCTTTCACTCTAAAAGCAATTCACACAAATCACACTAATGGAACAGCAATAACTATTAATGAATTATGGAACAGTACTGATAAATCAGAAACGCGCACAACACGAACGTTTAGTATAACAGCTCTGTAACAAAACAGTAAGAACATGCAATTAACTCTTGAAAGGATTAATAACTTGATGCGGAGTCAACACACGATTCTATCTGTAAAAAACCTCAATGATTCAATCTTTAACAAAGCATGTAATATGAACTTATAAAGCATATCAAATTACCAAATAACAATGATAAACAAACCACACAAAAGTCAAGTCGTAATGGTACAGAAGCAAGTGTCCTTCGGGGCCGGGCCCTTAGCCTCCAAGGATACACCGCTTTAAGTTAATCCAGACGCAGAGATGAAATAATCACCAAGCTTTTATTAATGCATCGGTCAAAAATACATTGAACCAGTTCTCAACGAGACTCAATAATCAAAGTTGATGTTTTACAGAAAATTACATAAAAGCGTATCCTATCTATCAAGCTAACAGTGTTGTCCCTTTATATAAAGGTGATGGCGGAGATGTCCAAGTAACATGATAAATAAAGCAGCGATCCCTCAGGATCGAAGATCCTGAGGGATTCGCCAAACTGTTAATTCTTCATCCTTTCCTTTCTTTGGCGCCGAGCTGGTGTCTTCTCCTTCTTTTCCGAGCCGATTTGCTGTAATCTATTTAGCCTTGTTTGCATTCGGTTCTCGTTCAGAGGGACAGCAGTTATCTCGACTTTGTCCTTTCCTTTGGAACGGAAATTCCTCGTTTTCTCCTTTTCCTGTACAGAAAATAACCATTATCAGTGGCTAAGTCTTGCATATCAATTCTCACATGTTTTGTTATGGTTCCTTATTACTTTCCAAATTCATGATACAAAAAGGTTCACAAATTCTATTAAAAAGCCACTGAAATAGTCATCAAAAGCATACCAACAGTACTGATAAATTAGGAACGCACACCACACGAATGTTTTAGTATAACAGCTCTGTAATATAACAGTAAGAATGTGCGATTAACTCTTGAAAGGATAAATAACTTGATGCAGAGTCAACATACAATTCTATCTGTAGAAACCTCAATGATTCAAACTTGAACAGAGCATATAATATGAACTTGTAAAGCATATCAATTTATCAAATAAAAATAATAAACAAACCACACAGAAGTGAAGCTGTAATGGTACAGAAGCAAGTGTCCTTCGGGGCCGGGCCCTTAGCCTCCAAGGATACACCGCTTTAAGTTAATGCAGACGCGAAGATGGAATAATCACCAAGCTTTCATTAATGCATTGATCAAAAATACATCGAACCAGTTCTCAACGAAACTTAATAACCAAGTCTGATGTCTTACAAGAGATTACATAAAAACGTATCCTATCTCGCTATTATCTATCTATTTCAACCAACAGTGCTGTCTCTTTTTATAAAGACGACGGCGGAGATGTCCAAGCAACTAGATAAATAAAGCAGCGATCCCTCAGGATCTTCGATCCTGAGGGATTCGCCAAACTGTTAACTCTTCATCCTATCTTTTCTTTTGCGCTGAGCTGGTGTCCTCTCCTTCTTTCCCGAGCCGATTTGCTTTGATCTGTTTCCCTTTGTTTGCGTTCGGTTCTCGTCCAGAGAGACAGCAGTTATCTCCACTTTGTCCTTTCCTTTGGAGCAGCAACTCTTCGTTTTCTCCTTTTCCTGTATAGAAAATAACCATTATCAGTGGCTAAGTTATGCACATCAATTCTCACATGTTTTGTTATAGTTCCTTATTACTTTCCAAATTCATGATACAAAAGGTTCACAAATTCTATTAAAAAGCCATTGAAATAATCATCAAAAGCATACCTTTTTAGTACTCCACACACCCCCTGCTTACCTTGTTTCATGTCCTCATGAAAACATTGTAGTTGACATGTAATGCAGTGAGAGAGTATGCTGGAGAAGGAGTCTCATGCGGAGGCCTACACCCATGTTGAGTGATTAAATAGTCAAAGAACTGACCTGCTTGCCCCTCAGGCATATCATACAGAGCCTGGTATCCGGGTGCAGGGTGCCAAATAATTGGAGCGCGAAATCTATATCCTAACCAAGATGACCCTGCTTTCAGAATGATCTGGCCATAGAGATTCAAACGGTCAGCAGCTAACTCAAAGTTCTCATACTTAAATGGTTCTCTGAGCTGGATGTTTGGATCAGAGATTCGATATCGAAATTTGGCTGCATTAATGGCCAAGTCTTTGATGGAAAGGAAATACTCTAAACTCTTTCGAATGAGTGCCTCATGCATGGGTCCTAATGTTTCAATGACACCCGGAGTCCTTATGTGGTTTATATGAGCTTTCCATAACTGTACTGGGTTCCTAGGCTCAGCCCTAACTCGTAAATCTAGGCCATTTTCCTGACTCTGGAAAGTATCATAGGCTTTGAGCCACTTAATCTGATTAACCCCGAATGAAATGAATGCTTGGAATTGGATATCTCCAATGGAGGGGCCAGGGTTCAATTCAGTCTCCTGACTTAGCACAAGGTCGTGCAAATAAAGTTCACACAACAATCTCTGGACTTTCACTCCATAATGTTTACAGCAGTCTATAAAATCATTGACGGTGTTGATTTGTATAGGGGTGCCTGCTTTAACAGCTTTTATTTGTAATTGTAAATACCGTTCTAATAAAAACAGAGCATAGTTTTTAGCAGGGGCCCTACATGCTAAAACATTATTGTATAAAGAACACAAGTCATTCATCTGTTTGATAGCAGTATCTAGTCTACAAGTTACCTGTGCGACTTCCTCTTGTTCCTTCATCCACCCTTCAAAAGCTTGGCTTTTAGCTTGACTGACGTCCCTTAGTTGCTGCTGCAACTCTTCATATTTTTCTCGGGGAACCGTTTGCTCTTTAAGTTGCTCAGCTTCTTGCTGTGCTTGCTTCATCATCTTGTGCAAGTATTTTGTTTTCGGATCTTTCTTCCATAGGTCAGTGGAGGCCGGGAGTTTTACCTGAACTTTCTTGTTATGCTGTTTGGAGTTCAGAACCCTTATTACCCCTGAGGGTGGTGCCTCGGTCTGAATTTGCTTATCATCCTTTTCTGTTTTAACACGAACATCCGTTTGTTCCCTATCCTTAGCATCATGTGGAACGGCAGCTGGATCCTCAGGGTTTTGGACAGCAGGCCGTTTGTTGGCCCTCTTTTTCCTCTTTACCTTCTGGTTCTTTTTCAGAATCCTAATTTGTTGTCTGAGCTGGGTTATCGTATTTAACAATTTAGTCCGTTCCTTCCGCAACTTCTTGATTTCCATCATTTCATTTGAAGGAACAACAGTCTGTCGATGGTGGACTGGATCATGACCAGTTGCTAAATCTTCCTCTTGGGGTTCTTCCTCACTGCTCTGCTTCGGCTGTTCTGGGGTATGCACCTCGAATGGTTCTGATTCTTCCTGAGCAAATGCTGTTTCTGCTCCTACTTCCTCTAGATTTTCCTCTTGTGACATGGGAACAGATTGTTCCCGTTTAGTATTTTCCTCCTCTTCATCATGAACAGGCATGTTCTCTTCCTGGGGTTGGTCGTGGGGGTTCTCTGAACTAGAAGGTTGACCATACTTACTCATATTGGCTAGGATGGCGGCCAAGTCATCTTCTCCCAGTAGGTCTTGTAATGGGCTATCTTCATGCTGTTCTATTTCCTCCTCCTGTTCAGCCTCTGCCCCCTCTTCGGATTGTTCGTCCTCAATTACCACCGGTTGGCTGGCGCTTTCCTGGAGCTTCTCCAGCCTTCCTCGTATCCGAGCCAACCGGGCTGATTTTCTGGGCTTATCTATGCTTCCTCTCATCCGAGCTAACCGAGCTGACTTTCTGGGTTCCTCCGGTTGCTCGGGTGGATCAACGGCATGTTTGCGCTTTGCCGATTCTTGGTGTGTCTATGGTTGTTGTGATGTACTAGCAACATTTTCTCTGCGTTTTGCCGGTTGTTCTGGTGGGCTTATAGAATGTCTACGTTTCGGGGATGGCTCTGCCAATCCCCCCTCAATCATTGCAATGAGCTCTTCCCAGCTGCTCTGCTGCTGGGTAAGACCATAACTAACAATAAGTCGAATCAACCCATGGTGACTAACAATTGCCTCTACGTGTTGTGCCCTTTTCATACTTTGTGCAGCATCATGTAGTAACGAGTTTAGGAGTGCCGGTAAATTCACAGAGCATCTCTGCTTTAAAACAGCTAAAAGTTTAAGGTGTCGTGGTCTTACCACGTCTTTTCTTCCTTCGCAAGTAATATAACTCTGCACCGTTCTTGCTAGCTTCGTCCAGGGTTCACCTAGGGTTGCTGGCAGAACTTCCTTTCCTTTAATTGTCAAATTCTGGCCTTCGTCCTGGAACAGTTCCATGACCTTCTGTAATCGTTCCTTTTTTAAGGTCCATACCGGTCCGGTGGCTGGTAGTCCCGAGACTTCTGCAATTATGTTATCAGTGACCGGTATCCGTTTCCCTCTTACTGTGGAGTGGTCATCTTGTAAATTCTGCAAGAACTCCATTGCTACTATTTCATTAGCTTCCTGTAGGCGATTGAAATAATTCAACCATCCCGCCCTTTCCAGGATCTCCCGGGCAGCAGCGGAGATCGTCAGCTGTTGAGGCTCACTTCGAATTGCTCTTCCTCCCATGATTTCACTGTGAATTCTAAATGGAACAACAAAAACGTTTTTGGTTTGAAACACAGAGAGTAATCGCAAGGTTTCGAGAAAGAAAACACAGAGTATGCAACAGTGCAACAAAAACAACTTGTGTGAAAATAAAAATATGCCATGCCGTGAAACCATGCCAAACCGTCGTAAACTAATTTTTCCGAATGGTGAATTGACACGTAATACAGGGAATGATGAGGTTAACCTCCCCCCCCCCGCAGTGTGATAGGCTGTCCCAGCCGGCAAATAAAGGAGCGGCACCCATTCTGCAATCAAGTCAGAAAGGAACAGCATGTGGATTTATGCCATGTTGAAAAAGGACAACAGATTACCGAAATCGAGGCGGAGAATTGATCGCGTATGATATAAGAGGCTGCTGTGTTATGAGTTCAGGCTGATGGATAGGGCATGTATCGTACTTGCCAATCTCAAGTGGTCATGGTCACTTCCGTTGCCATGATTGGTAATGATAAATATTCATGTGATGTATAAATCGGGAAATGACATATGATTAGTGCCTAGGATATAAGAAACAAAAGAGTGTTAGTATCTTACCCATTGGTGTAAGCAAGGTGACTTCAATACCATTAACATTACTCTGCTACCAACAGGTGTCCATAACCTTGGCAGAGTTGTTTTTCACCCTCGGAACCATGATCCTTTGTGTATACTTAGGAATGTTGTTATATCAAAATGTAGACCATTATGTTGGCTTGGTGACCAGTTAACCATAATGCCATTCACGAGGAAAGAGCGAAACGTGGGCAGGCCGGCTCGTGATGAGACCTCCTGTTCCAAGGTTTGTTTATTTGATATACCTTTTGGACCATATCCCTGGTGTGGTGGCCAGAATGGGAATGCCACTTCACTTCCATCCTCATGATCATGGTAGGCTGGCTCTCGATGAGACCCCCTATCCTGCATTTGACACTTGACATACTTTTTCTTTTTCATAGAATTCTTTTCCTTATTTATACAAAAAGGGTGGTTCAGCACTCCTTAAGAGTAGGAATGGTGGAAGAAGTCTTATTATCTCAATAGGAAGATATAAACTCTTTGCTCTTATTCCCAAGTACTAATAAAAAAGTTTAAGGGAATCAACATGATAAAGATAACCAATCAGGGAAAAATTAGTAAAACCATGTCAACAAAAGGTAAGAAATAAGTATGTCCTTCCATTTGTCCTCTTATTAATGCAGAGCCTTATAGATATAGCGATTTATGGTTTTCAGATTTCGGTATGTTGTGTTTTTATATTTCATCGCACAAATACATAGCTGAAGCTTGAAGACTAGAAAGAAGACGGGCAAAAAGCATCCTCAATTTAAATCAGCAAAAGAGATCAAAAGTATGCTAATGGTGTTTCGTTGGAAAAGCAACAACGATGGATAATAGAAAAAGGAAGAAAAAATGCAAATGCCGTTCCTTTGGGAAAAGGAACGGCAATCATACTATAAAACACTCAACATGCCATTCCGTTGAAAAAGACACAACAGCAATAAAAGAACGTTGTTTCTTTGAAGGAAAAGGAACAATGGTAACCAAAAGGAACAGCGAGAAATGTAACAATATCGTTTCTTTGAAAAAGGAACAGCAGAGATCCGAATGCTGTTCCTTTAGAAAAGGAACAGCAAAACAAGCAAAACCAACATCATAAAAAAAAACACGCATATGCTATTAGAAGAGCAAAAATCAAACTATGTGGAAGAAAAATGAACAGCAAAAATGACAAGAAAATATTCAAATCAAACTTATGTACAAGAATCACACAAAAACAAGAACTTATGTACAAATTGTAAAAGAGAATAGACCCTTAATGAATTACAGGTGAGGAAGATTTCTCTTCCTCTCCTAAGATCTCCAGATCAGTATCTCGGCGTAGCTGCTGGCAGAAGGATTCCCGAGTAAGTGGTTTCTAATAGAGACGGACTCAGTGGCCATTTACCTTGAATGCATATCCAGAACCGTCAATGGTGATTAGAGTAAGGGTTCCGTTGTCATGTACCTTCTGGATTTCGTATGGTCCCAACCATCGAGTCTGAAGTTTTCCAGGGAAGTCCTGAAACCGAGAATCGTATAACATAGCCTAGTCTCCCTCGTGGAAGACTTTGTTCTTGATGAGCGCATCATGCCATTTGGCTCGCTGCTGTTGAATCAATGCTGTATTTTGTAGTGCAGAGAGCCGAATTTCGTCTAATTCATTGATTTGCTGTAGTCGATTGAGTTGTGCCTCGCTTAGATTTAGGCCAACTTCCTGTGTTGTTCGCAGTGTTTGGATTTCGAATTCTATGGGAAAAATGGGTTGTTTTCCAAACACTAGTTGATAAGGTGAGTAACCGGTGGTGCTCATCCATGTGGTTCTATATGCCCAGAGTGCTTCAGGCAGTCGGGTGGCCCAATCACGCCTATGTGACGCAATGGTTTTTGTTAGGATTGATTCTATTATCTTATTGCTACTTTCTACCTGCCCATTCGCCTGTGGGTGATATGGAGTAGTGATCTTATGCTGGACATGATAATTGTTAAGTGTTGCGGCTAATTTATGCCCAACAAATTGTGGTCCTCCATCTGTAATTATTTCCCTAGGAAGGCCATAACGAACAAATAGAAGGAACAGGAACTGTATGACAGAATCCTCTGTGGCTCTTGGCAATGCTTCTGCCTCAACCCATTTGGTGACATATTCTGTTGCCACCAAAATATATGTTTTTTGATTTGATGAAGGGTTGATGGGTCCAACGAAATCAAGAGCCCACCGCTCGAATGGTTCGATGACTAACTGTGGTTTCAGAGGCATCTCATCAGCTTGACCAGGTCGTCCTGCTCGCTGGCAGCTGTCACAGGCTTGGACAAACTTCTTTGCATATTTGAAGATCGTAGGCCAGTAATATCCTATCTGCAATACTTTATGTCCAGTCCAACGCTCAGAGAAGTGCCCCCCACACGGTCCATCGTGACAGGCTTTTAGGATATCAAAAATTTCATCCTCTCTAACACATCGCCTGATATGCATGTCTGCTCCTGTGTGAAACAAATAACCTCCAATCCACGAAAATCGAGAACTTTTCTGAATAATCTGCTTACGCTCATTAGGAGTTAAATGTTTTGGTAATTTACCTACTGCAAGGTAGTTGGCAACATCAGCATACCAGGGTGTTCGAACAGCAACAGCAAACAGGTGCTCATCCGGAAATTGATCTTCCACTGCTGCTGCATCGCTTGATTTTGGTATTCTTGAAAGAAAATCGGCTACAGGGTTTTCTTTGCCAGGGCGGTCCTTGATTGTGATGTCGAATTCCTGCAATAAAATTAACCATCGAGTTACTCTGGCATTTGTGACAGGCTTATTTGCTAAATATTTTATGGCAGAATGATCTGTATACAAGATAACAGGGTAGCCTGTGATATAATGTCTAAATTTATTGACAGCATGTATTACAGCTAGGAATTCTTTTTTAGTAACAGTGTAATTCAATTCAGCAGGGGATAAATTTTTGCTGATGTAATAGATAGCATATGGTTTTTTATCCTCTTCCTGCCCAAGGACTGCGCCAATGGCTGTATCTGAGGCATCAGATGATATATGGAATGGTAGGTCCCAGTTTGGTCCTCGAAGGACTGGGGCTGTGGATACAAGCTTCTTTAGATCCTCGAAAGCACGGTCACATTTGTCTGTCCAAAGAAAATCAATGTTACCAGTCAGTGCATATAAAGGAGCAGCAATGTGCGAATAATGCTCTATAAATCGTCTATAATAACCTGAAAATCCAAGAAAACTGCGTACCTCTGTTTGAGTAGTAGGAGTGGGAATAAGCAAAAGTATTTGGATTTTGGCCGGGTCTACCTGAATGCCGGCTGCTGAGACATAGTTTCCTAGGATAAGTCCTTCAGTCATCATCAAGAAACATTTTTCGTTGCTTAAGCAAAGCCTGGTAACAATGCAGCGTTGTAGGACTTTTTCTAGGGTGTCTAGAGCTGAATCAAAATCATCTCCATATGGTGTAAAGTCATCCATGTAAACTTCAAGTCCATCATTGATTAAATCTGCAAAAATACTAAGGATAGCCCTCTGAAATGTGGCAGGAGCATTACATAAGCCAAAAGGTAAAACTCGATAGGCAAATGTTCCCCACGGGCAAGTAAAGGTAGTTTTATCCTGGTCTTCAGGGGCAATCTGAATCTGATTGTATCCACTGAAGCCATCCAGGAAAGAAAAGAACTTCTTCCCTGCTAAAGTATCCAATACTTGATCTATGAAAGGAAGAGGAAAATGATCTTTTTGTGTTGCCTTGTTTAGTTCCCTATAATCCACACAAATTCTCCATTTCCCATTCTTTTTTGGTACCACCACAAGTGGAGAGACCCATTTACTATCGGAAATAGGGTAGATAAAATTCACATCTAAAAGCTTCTGAAGTTCAGTTTTTACGACATCTTTTAGATGGGGATTAAGTCTCCTTTGCGGCTGACGCACAGTTCTGGCATCTTTTTCTATATAAATGTGGTGTGTACATAATTGGGGATCGATTCCTTTCATATCAGGGTAGTCCCATGCAAATGCTTCTTGATATTTTGTTAACAAATGGATGAGCTTTGTTTCTTGTTCAGGTGTGAGATTAGCATTGATGTTTAAAGTTTTCCCGGTGCAATTTCCACAGTTTTACTATGTGCAACAGAAGTAACAGGTATCGTTTGGTCATGAATGTCTTTCAGGGGATCTTCTTCCAATTCATTATCAAATGCTGCTTCTATCATGTGACACTGTGTGCGAGGTTCAGTTTGAGTAATGAAATTATTAATGGCATCGTCTTCTGTTTGATCTTTGAAATCGAGTGCCTCTTGTATAGTTAATGGAGATCTGATGTTATCAGTAAGATATGATACAAGGTGCTTATTAGTTTTAATCATTGTGACACTTGGCTGCGCTGGAGGATATAGAACTAAATTTTTGCTATTCGGTCCTCTGGTTATGGTCATATTTCCCTGCCGACAGCCAATGTAGGCATCGGCAGTAGCGAGCCAAGGTCTACCTAAAATTAGCGGGTGTCCATCAAGTCGGGTTTTTGGATTAATTATCGGGAAATCAGTTGGATACTCCCAGGATTCTACAGAGACCATGACATCATGTAGAGTGCCCTCTGGTCTAACCACAGATCGGTCAGCCAATTCTAACAGAGTAGAGGTGGGTTCTACAGATGTAATGCCGAGCTTTTGGCAAGTTGTGGTTGTTAAAATATTAATTTCAGCCCCTAGATCAACTAAGGCATTAGGCAGGGTCTGACCATAAATTTGAACAGTTATAATTGGGTTCCCGGGGTCTTCATATTTAAGGGGTGTTTCTCTTCCAGACAATAGGTCAGATAAGGTACCGACTACTTGGACTCTTGGATTATTTGTTATGTTCCTCCTTGGTTTCTTTATGCACAATTCTTTGATAGTTTTTGCGTATATGGGAATGTCTTGAATGGCTTGGAGGAATGGAATTTTTATGTACAGATTTTGTAATTCTCCCAGAATGTCAAAGTCAGGATATTGTATGGATCGAGGTATGGCTAATCGTTCTGGGAACGGAGGAGAGAATGTGGTTGCTTGATTATGAGTTTGTTGCTTATTTACATCCTCTTGTTGTGACTGATGTTCTCTGGGTAACTGCTCTTCAATGTGAACTGTTTTATCTCCCTCAGTTTCAATTATACGCCCAGATCTTAACTGAAGGTCATTGCACTCCCTTAAGTCGGGTCCTGCTTCTGGTGATTCTATGATTTGAATGGATTGGACCTGCCTGTTGTTTGGATTGGGATCGGGTTGGGCTGGGAGTTACGGCCTCAAGTTAGACTGGGGATTTTGTTGTAGAGCTGGCAAAGTAGGTTGAGGGAGCGGAATAGTTCCAGCTGGGTGTTACATTGGTCTTTGCCAGCTTGTCTGCCAGGGTGAACTTTGTGAAGTAGAGGGAGCCCATTGTGAAGGATACGGGCCATTTTGCCAATATGGTGGAGTGTAAGGGAAATTCGACCAACCAGTTTGGCTTGTTTGATTCAGCCATGGATTTGAAGAAGGAAATGATTGTGGTGACCAGTTTGTAAATGGGGTTTGAGATTGATTTTGCCACATACCATATTGTTGAGCATTATATTGTGGGTTTTGAAAGAAAGAGGTTGGGTCCGGAAACATACCAGGTTGTCTCGGCTGCCACTGGCGGCGCTGGTTGATCGAATTCACCGATTCTGGTTCTTCTTCTGCTTCCTTATATACCGCTTTCAATCCAGGAAGTGAGGGGCAGCTCTCTGTAAGGTGATCTTTTGTACAGATGGCGCATGTTTGGACTTTATCTAATGGACACTCCTTGTGGCTGTGTTTTTTTCTGCATCGGGGGCAGAAGATTGCCAAATTATGTTCTGCCTCCAGCTGCTTCTGTTTAGCCTGCACAATATCAAGTTGTGTAGTTAGTGTCCCCATAATATCAGTTTTAAAATTTTCTAATAAGTTTCCAATTTCTGCACGTGTTACTCCTTCTGCTGATACTTTGTTATCTCTTGCAAACCGATCGTATTCTGTCGGTTTTATTCTTGTGCTGCCTCTCGAACTCCTGATACATAAGTCAAGGATGTCAGTAAAATTCTCTTGATAAATATCCCCTTTGCCCATAATGTTTAATGTTTCAATCCATTGTTCCTTCATGCCCCTCATTAATGCAGTTTTTAACACATTATCAGGTAAAGGTAGCGATGCATAAGGAGATCTTTGTAAATTGTACTGAAAACGTTCCACATACTCCTCTAATGTTTCATTTGGTCTGGCTGTCATTTGAAATATTTCGTCTTTTAATTCTCTAGACCTACAATAATCCTGGTATTTCTTTAAGAAGGATTCTTTCATTTGATCCCAATTGTTGATAACCCAGCCACCTAGCCCCATAAACCATCTTAAAGCAGCCCCTTTCAATGTAGAGGGGAATAATTTCAATTTTTGGGGATCGGTGGTGTAATCGTACCCCCGACAGAACACATCGAATTCGAATAGGAATGCATCCGGATCTTCTGATGTGAGTCCGTGAAATGTGGGGATATGCTGAAGAGGGATAGCTTTCATGGGTGCATTTGCTGCGGAATCCACTATAGGATATTGTAATGTAGAGGTTTGAGTATTTGGCTGGTTTTGAGCGTTTGGTTGGTTTTGAGCCATGGGATCGAATATATGCCAGTAACCTTCTGGGATATCTAGGAGGGTATTCCTAGGTTGGGTGGGAACGGTTTTGACAGGGATATTTTTAATAGCGCTTACTTTATCTGGAATAATGGGAATACCAGGTGTTTGAGGAGATTGAATCTCTTCAACAATGACTTTCGCAGCACTTCCTTTATCTGGGCTATCTAATGGCTGATTTGTTTCAAGAGGAGATTTTGGTTCCTTGATTTCCCCTGTTTCTCCTTCTCCTTCACAAAAGTTGCTAGAGTTCCCTTCCTGCAACAATTCTGGAGTGGAATTTTCAACTTCTTGAAAGTCCTGCTCCTCAGTTTGACTATGCACCTCAGCACAGGCTACAGATGGTGATCCTGTGGCCTGAAGGGAACTAGTAGGCGGTTTAGAAGTGTTTTTCTTGAAGCCTACTGATGGCTGAGACTCTGTTTTCTTATAGATTTCGTCTATGAAGGTCGTTCGGCCAAGGGTCACCGGCCCCTTAGCTTTTTCGGGTTTGGATGGGGGTTTGATATTCTTTTCTGGTCTTTTCTGCTTAGTCATGCACTCAAAAAATAAAATATCAACTTCTATTCAAACAAGCAAAAACAAATCTGTTAGGAAAGCGGATAGTGAGCAGGTCTTTTACATGCTCTGCACGTAGGTTCTTACCTTCCGTTTTTAGAATCCAACTCCTCCCTAGCAGGCTTGTACACCACTCTGAAAAAGACAAATGGCTTCACTCTTTCCCCGGCAACGGCGCCAAAATGTAGAGCTATAAAAAGGGTCTCTTTCACCTCTAATTACCTCACATTAATATGTCAACCCGAGAGCGTTTTGTCATTACAAAGAGTGACTCAATCCGAGGCTCATTTGTCGGAGTAATGCTAGTAGTACAGTGCTTTAAGAAATACAAGAGTAAACGGATGCTTAACTGAAATCAAATTACTTTAAAGAAATAAATCACACACTCAGAAAACTCAATAACTTATCAGTCAAGGGTTCGGCAATGATAACCCATCCCTTCAGAAACTGATGGAAAAGGAACTAGAGCATAGATCACGAGCCTAGGAGCTAGACAGTGACTGCTACTGCTCACTACAGCCTTAGATCAGCTCTCACAACAAACCAACAACTGCAAGTAAATGAAACAGCAAAGCGAATAAAGGATTGAACCACAATTCTGAAATGGAACAGCAACTCTAAAATGGAACAACAATTGAATAACTAAGTCCCGCGGGTTATAACCAAACTCAATCTATACACTCTTTGCAATCAAAGAACATTCTGTCACTCTAAAGGCGATTTACACAGATCACACTAATGGAACAGCAATAACAATGAATGAATTATAGAACAGTACTGATAAATTATAAACGCACACCACACGAATGTTTAGTATAACAGCTCTGTAATATAACAGTAAGGATATGCGATTAACTCTTGAAAGGATAAATAACTTGATACAGAGTCAACATACAATTCTATCTGTAGAAACTTCAATGATTCCAACTTGAACAGAGCATATCATATGAACTTGTAAAGCATATCAAATGATCAAATAACAATAATAAACAAACCACACAGAAGTGAAGCTGTAATGGTACAGAAGCAAGTGTCCTTCGGGTCCGTGCCCTTAGCCTCCAAGGATACACCGCTTTAAGTTAATGCAGACGCGAAGATGGAATAATCACCAAGCTTTTATTAATGCATCGATCAAAAATACATCGAACCAGTTCTCAACGAAACTTAATAACCAAAGCTGATGTCTTACAGAAGATTACATAAAAATGTATCCTATCTCTCCATTATCTATATCCTAAACTAACAGTGCTGTCTCTTTTTATAAATACGACGGCGAAGATGTCCAAGCAACTAGATAAATAAAGCAGCGATCCCTCAGGATCTTCGATCCTGAGGGATTCGCCAAACTGTTAACTCTTCATCCTATATTTTCTTTTGCGCTGAGCTGGTGTCCTCTCCTTCTTTCCCGAGCCGATTTGCTTTGATCTGTTTCCCTTTGTTTGCGTTTGGTTCTCGTCCAGAGAGACAACAGTTATCTCCACTTTGTCCTTTCCTTTGGAGAAGCAACTCTTCGTTTTCTCCTTTTCCTGTATAGAAAATAACCATTATCGGTGGCTAAGTTATGCACATCAATTCTCACATGTTTTGTTATAGTTCCTTATTACTTTCCAAATTCATGATACAAAAGGTTCACAAATTCTATTAAAAAGCCATTGAAATAATCATCAGACCATAAACAACTTAATAAAGGTGTTTTACTAAGTTATTTCACATAGTGAAAGCAATTTTACTTAGGGTAAAATTGGTCTTACATGGTGTACTTGGGTCCATCTAATGATAATAGGTTAGATGACCAAAAAATGGTGTAACACCATACATACCATAAATGGAGAGAGAAACAAATTGGGTGGAAGAATTTAATCTCTCCATACAACCCCAATACATTGCATGAACCAGGGGTTGAGGATTCTTTTGATGGGATACCTAGAATGGCTCATTTAATTTGGATGATAGCATGGGTTTGGGAGTTTCTCATTGGGAATGAAATCCCATATGCTTTTCATAACTCCTACCTTGAGGAGGCCATTGGACAACAAGAACGTTTCCACTTACACCTTCCACCTTTTCATAATGTGAGCCATTTGGTTTTGCATACTTGGGAAGAAACATTGGAGGGCAGATTTATTGCAGATTATTTTGAGAAGTGGTGGGGACTATTGATGAGGAGGCCACAAGAGGTGGAGGGGAGGAATTTTTCTCTGCATATATAGTTGCTTGAGGACAAGCAAAATTTTGGAGGGGAGGACTGTAATATTCCAAAAATTTAGCCTTAAGCTAAATGGAATATTATAGTTTGTTTTATCACTAGGTAGGTGAATAAACATGTACTGTTAGTATGAATCTTTCGTCGTAAAAGATCACTTTAAATACACATAACAAATAGCCCTAACATCGATTATGGCTGTAAAATATCTTTAAATCTGCTGCACAAATTCAGATCTAGGCACAAAAAGACATTAAGCAAATAAAATATAGTATGGCTCCATGCATCCAATAGACAAGAAAAGAAAAAAGTATTTAAAAGAATGATTTGTATTATATTAAAGAATGGGGCACCTGAGAGGAAAACAAGAAAGGTGTTTTCTGGTTCTCCTCAGTGGGATGGGTTCTTGGAAGTCCTCAGTGTTTCAGATCTAGAATTCCTCTCTCTTATTGGTGTAGAAAAACAAACATGGAACTCAATGGGAGTTCATAAAGAAAAATGGAAAATGGTGACCAAGAGTAGATCCAGAGTGATCTAATGCAATGAAGGTGACTAATGAATAGGGAAAACCCCCCTATTTATAACAAAATATTGGGGCGGTCTAGAACTCGGTGCATGAATAAAATATTATTAATCGAATTCTAGAAGCACCTTTTAGGGATATTTTATTATATTTGTTGGAGGGAAAAGGATTCTTGACTTGGGTCAATTCCTTTATTTATAAATAATAAATAAATAAATGATTTATCTATCATTTTAGGGGAATTATGGGAATATAATTAAATAAATAATGGTTTATTTGATTATTTATGGATGATTTAGTCAAATTTAACTAAGAATATTATTTAAATAATGATTTAAATAACTTGTTCTTAGGAAATAATTAAATAAATAAGGATTTATTTCATTAATTTCTTTGTTGTGGGTTAAATATGACCAAATAAGTTATTTTATGTGGTGAAAGCAATTTTACTTGGGGTAAAATTGGTCTTACATGGTGTACTTGGGTTCATCTAATAATAATAGGTTAGATGACCAAAAAAATGGTGTAACAGGTAGGAAGGCCCATAAGTCTCCTAAGAAACAATAAAAACACTTCAAGTGTGAAAGGAGACCTTTTTAGTAGCTAAATAAATCACCTCCAAGTGTGAACAGGGGTTGGGCCATGTTGATTCAGTCAAATTTGACCAAGTCAACAGCGCTGCCATGGAGGAGTGGAGATTAAATGAAGAATAATGTAGTTTTGGAGAGAGATTGATCTCATGGAAGAAATTACCTAATTGAGTGGGGCCAAGGGCAAGTGAGCTCATAATCTATTTAAGGAAGAGGATGGTAGCCATATGATGTTATTTTTTGTATTATTATTTTTTATATGGTCTGTTTATACTTTTCATTCCTTCGCTGTTTAGCAGGGTTGCTGTGCTGTTTAGCACCGGGTGTTCCCGAGCAGGAATACCATCACTTTCCTTGAGAGGCCTCTTGGGAGAGAATTGCATTCATTTCCACATTCTCTTTTTTAGGACAAGCTAAATTTTCTTCATCAGTGTAGTTTCTGTAGGTTATTGTGTTGTGTTGCAGGGTGTTGCAGTGGAGTGGTTTAGAAACCCACTTTCTGATCTAGTTTCTCATTGGAGGAAGGATTCCTTCACTTGGGAGATCAGTTTGGAGAGTCCTTAGACTTATTTCATATCTTTGGAATTAGCCAACTATTTCCCATCATTTACAACACTGTTCTAGCTAGGGATTGCATTGTTTTGGAGGGCAGCTTTAGTGAGCGATCTTGTGGCTCCTTTGGAGTGTTTTCTTGTGATTGAAGGTTTAAACCTTTCATGGGAGGAGACCTTTGAAGGGATATACATAAGATATATAATATTTCAGCCTTATACACTCTTGTAATTTAGTTTGCAGTGAATCTTCAGCCATAGGGCTTTAGATCCCATCTTGTATAGTGTGTATTTCTGAAAACCCTTTCTGGGTTCTTTGTAGCAGTTTGTATTAAGCCTAGTTCTGTATTAGGCATATATTTTGAGGCATATAATATCCATACATATTTCGTACATTATTTTTCTATAGCAGTGTGCTTATAACTGTGCTATAGCAATCTTCTGACATTTTGTATTGTAGCAATAGTTCAGATTTAAGAGTGATTGCTTACGAGAGGCTTGCTTCTTCATTGTATATGATTCATGCCTCACTATTATGTATTTATTTGCTGATATAATACATGATGATATGTCTCCATATTGGTCTCCAATGTCAATTAGTTGATTTACACTGTTATTTCCAGTTTTTTGTTTATATATTGCTACATTCCCTATTTGGGAATATTACATAAACTAATCAAAGGGCAAGGTCTAGCTAAAATCATGGCTGAAACAAACTTTCAAGCACTAGACATAAACCTGATTAATTCATTAAATGAAAAAGAGGCGTTGGCAACTCCACTTATTGAAGAATAATTTCTGAATTCATGTTGGTATGCTGATATTTTATATGTGCTCCTTAATCTAAATGTTCCTCCTGGTTTGTCCAAAACAAAGGCTAGGTTCTTAAAGTTAAAGGTTGTAAAATTCTTCATTTTATATTAAATTTTATACTGGAAAAATGCTAGTGGTATATTTCTTAAATGTTTTCTTGAGGATGATGCAGATAAGATCAAGCACGAGTTTCATGAAGGAGAATGCGAGGCCACCTCTATTGGAAAACCACTGTCAACAAAATCCTTAGAGCTGGTTACTATTGGCCCAGCCTCTTTCAAGGCATCCATAAAATGTTAATTGCCTGTCATAAGTGCCAAATATTTGAAGACAAAAGAAAACTACTGCCATTACCTTTGCATCCTATCTCTGTTGAATCTCCTTTTTAACAATGGGGCCTAGATTTTATTAGAGAAATCCATCATGCATCCTCTGCCCAACATAAATGGATCCTCATTGCAACTGAATATTTCACAAAATGGATAGAGGCCATTCACTTTAGAGCTTCCATAGACTCAATAATCATCAAATTCCTTGAAAATCACATTTTTTCTAGATTTGGGTGTCCTAGAAAGATTATTACTGACAATGTTATTTCTTTTAAATCAAAGAAAATGGTGGAATTTTTCCACAAATATTAGATCTCATTAGGCCATTCTATAGCTTATTACCCTCAAGGTAAGGGGTTGGCAGAATCCTCAAACAAAATTTTAGTAAACATCATTAAAAAGTTTTTGGAAGAGAACAAAAAATCATGGCACAGATTAACAAATAAAAAATCAATTGGAATGTCTCCCTATCAGCTAGTGTATGGATCATATGCAGTTGTCCCAACAATTTTAGGAGTACAAGTGATGAATCTCATCCAATAAGTACAGTCATAAGAAAATGATATGCAAAGAAGAATAAATTATTCTGTCCTGCTGCAGCAAACCAGAGAAGAAGTATGCAACAGAACTCAACGAGTGCAGGAAAACATCAAGAATCTTTTTGATAAGAGGACCAAGGAAAATGATTTCAACATTGGTGACAAACTATTGAAGTGGGATTCAAGAAGAGAGGACAAAGGCAAACATGGAAAATTTTACAATCTATGGAAAGGTCCATACATCATCCATTCTGCAAGAGGTAACAATGCATTTTTCCTTCAAGAAATGGATGGAAAAAAAATTATTTGGAGGTAATGTCAATGGCAGTATGCTCAAGCATTATTTCAGTTGAAAACCTCAGTTTAAACCTTTATTTAATTGTATATAACAATGCTTGAATAAAATATTAGAAAAAAAACAAAGAAAAGAAGAAAATAGGGCAGATAAAAGAAAAGTGAAAGCCCCATACCAAAAATAATGTTTCTGAAAGTGTGCAAGTGCAAATGCCACTATTTTTAAAGATCAAGACTTGTTCACTCATACATCCTAATCATGATTTAACAAGTTTTAAATTTTTTCTGATAAGTTAGTAAATGAAGATTTTTCAAACTGTTTAAACTTGGCTTATCAGTATATTAGGAAAAGATGTTGGTTCCAAAGTTCAAACTTGAACCAAAGGGAAGAAAGAGAGATGAATGAAAAACTCCATATTATAGCCCTCAGTTTTTAGTTTTATTTTTTGCAAAAATAAGTTTTGTGTGCAGCTTGTTCAAAATGCCTTAACCCATGACCAATCAAACTACTTAATCTTGATTTGATCATATTTTGAATTTTGATGTTAAATAGATTAGAGAATGAAAATCTGTCAAACTATTTAATCTTGACAGATAAGTAGATTAGGTAGAGAAATAAAATATCTCATTAGTCTAATCTGAGTCTTCGGATGATATAAGGGTAGAAGTAGATAGTTTTTTATTTCAAAAAGAAAAATGATGTCAAGGGTCTACCAATCTAAATACACCCAAATGAAGAAAAAAATGCTAGGAAAGTATGATGGGTAGGTAGATTGAGTTGCAACGAAGCATGATTTTCAAATTTCAAAAGTACAAGTTATAAAGAACAAAAGAACAACAACATATCAAAAATTATAAAATGAAAAATCTGCCCAAGTGCAAACAAGGTACTGATCTACAAATGCCAGATATTTGAACTCTGAGGTTCTTGACACCTCCTGAAGGAGATGCCCTCCCTAGCTGGAGCCACTGTTATCCTCTTGTATTCTATAGTTTCACTAGGTGTCTATGGATTTTCTATAGTCTGCTGAAGATAGCATTCCTTTATTATCAACCATCTTTAGAAATCTCACTACCTTCATTATCATCATGAAACCTTTTTCACCATATTTCATCTTGAATTTTCTAAAAAAACACCTTCTTTCTCTTAAGAACTCATTTTGGGCTTTAAAATTCCCTCATTCTCACCATTTCCCTAGCCCAAAGTCTCATTCCCTCATTTTCACCCTCCTTTCCCACCTAAATCCTTCATTTTCTTCACTAACCCCCCTCACCTTCATCATTTTCCCTCATTTCCTTAAAACAATATAAAAAGAAAAACTCCCTTTTTACATTGTTTTTAATCAAAATATAAACCTTTTGGGACCCTTTGTTATATATTAAAACTTTATTTTTTATATAAAAACCTGACTCCTTTTTGTTTTATAAACCCGACCCTTAATAAATATTAAGTCCCTCACGTTAATATTTTTTAACCTCTTGCCTTTGTTAAAAAACCCTGTAAACCCTCCTCTTTCCTTTTATAATAAGTGCCTTCGCTTATTTAAAAAAAACCTAGGCCCCACCTTTTCACCTGCCCACCGCTCCTTTTACCTGACCATCGTTGATCTTTGCCCCTCGAGATCCAATGGCCCAAAACCCGAATCGCACCATTGTTTGCACGGGGGTTAAACAACCCCTAACCCTATGAAATGGGTGGTTTTTTCCCATGTCCCCACCGCTATGTGTCACCCACTGAGTGGAATCACATATGCTCATCTGAAACCATTTACCACTCCTCATCCCGTACGAATACCGCATTTTCCCTTTTGTGCCATAAATCAATATTGCCTCCTCCATTCAAAATCTATGAGGCCCTATGGCTTCGTGATAAAGCCCCATTCTGCCACCAGTACCTCTGTGAATGCCCCTAACACCCAAAAACCCTAAATAAACATAGAAAATCCCCCCAACGCAGGTTTTAAGCTAACAGTTTGTTGTATTGTGCAGGTTTCATGGTAGAAAAATGTAGATGGAATTATAAAGGTCCCGAAATTATTCAAATAAGCATTCTGGGTGACGATCCAGAGAACTTATTTGATTAGAAGGGCCGAAATCATAAGATCAAGAAAAAACACCAATGAATCATGATCATTGGTGGCCATTGACACACACAGAACAAAAGGATTGATCTACCATACAAACAATTGAAGGCAGAGGCATAGTAAAAGAAAAAAACAAAGTCAACAGACCGTGGCAGTGAAGTTTAATCAAAGGGTTAAAGAGGTTAAATCACAAATTAAAGGATGAGATCAGAGGTAAAGGCACAAACAAAATAAGATCAAGGTCAAATCAAGAAACAGAGATGAATATAAAAGAATAAAAACAATTAAGAGACATAAAGGCATAGATAATGCAGTAAGACAGTTTAAAAGGATGAATCCAAGTTAAAAGGCCTAAAACAGGGTTTAAAGGTAAAACAAAGGGATATCAACACAAAGGCAGATTTGAATGACTCAACCAAAAGAATTTACTTCTTCAAAAATACATCTGGACACCTACAACATATTTTCTTTCAATAAAGACATCAATAGTTATTACAAGCAGTCAGAGATATTTCTCATCTACCTAGCAGTTATTGTAAAAGTTATTGAGAAAGCCTTAAAGTCAAACATATCCAAAATTTAGCTCAGAAGTTAAGTTAGGAGTTATTATTACAGTAAATCAATCTCAGATATTTTTCCTTGAGCCTTGCATGGTCTCAAACGCCAATAATGCATTAAATCTGTAATAAATAACATATGAAACCCTAGCTTAGGATCACCTCCTCATTTTGCAGATAAATACTGAATGTATCATTCATTTTTAGTGTTGGTTGGTTGGTTGCTTTGGCTAGTTGTTGGATGTTGATTAAAGGATTGATTGCTAGGCTGGATTTGAGAAATATCTGAGTTGCAGAGATCTATTGTACTGGAGTACTGTAACTATTTTGAACATTAGTAATACAAGCACGTTCACAGGATTCTTGAGCTATGTTAATGGTGTAGTTTTCATTCTTTGTCAATGTTTTCCTTCTGTTTTCCATTCTGTCCATTATTTATCTAATGAAAGAACAAATTTTTTAGCTTAGGATATGTTGTCTTGGAGCCCTACTTCTATTTTCATTCTTTATCTCAATGTTTTATTCTGCAAGGCTTGATTGGATAATTCTTAACTTCTCTCTGGTTCCACCTAGCTTTTTGTCTTTGAAATAATTTAATAGAGTCAAGCCAAAGAATTTTATGGTATTCCATGTCCTTTGGTGTAGCTTGAAATATTATTTTTAAGGCCTTTATTTGCAGTATGCTTAGTAGAGTCTAAACCAGGGAAGTCTATGGTATGCCTTGTCCTCTGGTCTGCCTCGAACTATTGCTTTGAAGGTCTTTAGAGTGTTTGATTAAAGAAGATAGGTTTATCTTTCTCTTAGTTTGCACTCATTATTATCTTAAATGTTTTCTTTGTTTGAAAGCAATCATAGCATTGTTGGATTGTTGTCTTAAAGATTTGCTTATTAAAGTCTGACCAAAGAAGTCTATGGTATGTCATGTCCTTTGGTTTGCTTCAAACAGTTACCTAAAAGGTTTTTATTGTTGAAGTAGAGTTAAAATATTCTTAAATGACTTTTATTTTTGTTTCCTTCACAACTTATTGTCATTTTATATGCCATCTAATCTAAGAGATCCAATTGATATAGTTAGCTTGCCTTATGGAAACCCTTGTAGATTTTATGAACAATTAAATCCTTTTATGACTCCATAGCCCAATGGATTAATGTCTCTCATGGTCTATCTATTCAGATGAAACACTCCCTCAATTAATCACACCATTAGCCTATCTATCAACCCATACAATAAATCAAAACAAAAAAGTCCTCAGAACTTCATAACTAGCCTAAAATCAAAGAAGAAGCATAAAGACATATCATTTATAAACACTTATATAGAGAGAGCCCTCTCTGAGTCTAGGAAGGCTAGGTCCATGGACTCCAAAGTTGTTTGATGTTGTTCCCTACAGAGTTTGTTCTTGCCAATCTTGCGAATCACAGGGAGCCAACATAGTGGCGATCGTATTAGGGAATACTGACGAATAAAAAGCTTAAATATAACCTCATTCAAACTTAGATGAATCAATTGTTAGCCAATAATGGTACCTGGTTGCTGATGGTGGAAAACAACCAACCATAAAACAATTAAAAACCCTCCACCTGGTGACGCCACTGGTTTTCAGTAGGCTTGCTAACTCCACTAGTTTTCCATAGACTCCATTGGGAAAATTATTTCATCATTAAACCTAAACAGAACACAGTCAAGAATACTTTGTGGATTAAGTATTTCTTTCACAGATTGGTTTGTTTTTCAAAACTGTTATACCTTTTAAACCTTTTTGAAGCTTGGGTCCAAATTCTGGCTTCTAGAAGAATCTGTACCAGATCTCATCCAGACCCAAATCCTCCTGCAATAGCTGACAATCCTAAAAGCATCCTTAGGAAGTCTCCCAGATCTAAAAATCCAATTTTTATCAGATTTATCCACAAAGGAGGTTCCCTACATGAAATCCTCAAAATATTGGAGAATATCCTATCTGACTCACCCCTAGAAAAAAGCTTGTCTAGGACTATATCTCAAAATTGGATAACCCAAATAAGTTTAGATCCATCCACTTTACAACAGAATTCTGTTGTACTAACCTCATCCCCCACTGTTCACTTTCCTCAATTTAACCTTGTACCTCCTTTTGTCAACCCTCCTCTTGCTAACCTGCCTTTGTTTCCCCAACCTCATATCATGGAAACATGGTATGCTCCACTATTTCTACCATTTCCTTTAGTTTTTATACCATAGTACTATCAGTCCAAGATTCCTTTATATGATGCCAGTGGTTCTACAACAGCTCAACAACATGCGGAAAAAATGAATGACTATTTTGACAGACAAGAAATAGATGATGAAACTGTTAAACTCAGAATGTTTGCTTAAACCCTAGGAGGAGAGGTAAGAAAATGGTTTAAAGGTCTAGCCCATAATAGCATAAATGACCTCCCTTATTTTCATCAACTATTCTTAAATAAATGGGAAGTAAAAAAGAATCCTCTCCAAATCTTATCAGAGTACGAAAAAATTAAAAGAAATTTTGGAGAAGGTGTCCAAGAATACTATACTAGATTCAATAGTGTATATAATGCCCTCCCTGTCCATATGAAACCTCCACAAGGTCTAGCTGTAATGAAATTTCCAGATGGGTTTGACCCAGAAATGGCTTACCAACTAAGAGAAAGAGACCCTCTCACATCAAAAGATATGCAGAGGGGTACAGTAAGTGTAGAAGCCAATCTGATTGCTAAGAGAGCTAGAATGAAGAATGAGAAGAGAGTCACATACAGGGAAGAAGTTGTGTTGTGGTTCCTGTGATTTGGTAGATTTGGCAGTACCAAATGACAAGACAACATCAAACCACTTTGGGATCTCAGGATCTAGCCCTCATAGATCCAGAGAGGGATCTCTCTGTAAAAGCAAAGAATAATATATATTTTAAGTCCAAATTATGGTGTTAGGCTAGTTATGGAGTACAAGGGTTTTTGTTTTGTTTTGTTTGGTTGGTTGGGAAACATGAAAGAATGGTTAAATGAATATAAAGTAATGAGTAGAGAAGGATTTTTTTGGAAATGGGGAGATAATTCAAAGAGAACACAAGTCCATTGGGCAATGGGGTCATAAAAGGGTTTACTTGCAATTCAAATATCCAAAGCTTTCAAAGTGCTAGTCATCTAAAACAGAAGATCTCTTAAGATGATAGTATGGGATGAAACAATAAGGAAATGAATGGGAATGACAAGGAAAACCTTCCAAGGTGACCGCTTCGGAGTAAGTCTAGGGACGAGACATGCCTTATACCTCTATGATCCAAACTCCTAATGAGGCTAACTCTGAAGACAACAATCCAGCAGTCCTCCTGACTACTTTTAGACAATAGAAAACATTTAAGTTTGACACAGAGTGAAGTCTAAGATCAGAGAAAGACTCTTAACCTTCTCTGCTTTTGACATTTAATCCAAAGGGATCTTAGAAAGGCTAACTGTTGGAAAAGGAACCCGAGGGACAGCGCTAACTCTAAATCTCCCTATTTCCTAATTCTTTCAGCTGAAACTAAACAAAAACGTCTAAGAAAAAAATCTAAATTCATACATCAATAAGCATGGTCAAGCCAACTTCTATACTAGTTAAATTATGCTGAATTCATTCTTAGATACACAATTAACAGAAAACATTAAAGATAAGAAAATGCAACGAGCATTAGGGTACTTGCAGCAGTCATCCTAAGCTAAATTTATTGTTTTCTTATTAGAGAAAATGAAACATGATGTAAAATAGAGGGAAAACAATAACAAAGAAGAGGCACATCACCACTGATTTAGATCAGGATCCAACGAACATGCTTGTCATATTAGTAGAGAAAAACCAGTCACATACATTCTTTCCCAATAGCTTGATATCATCCAGAAATCATCTCCCAGCCTATTTACAACTACCACTCACAGAACTTTAACTCAGTAAAACAGCTTACAATCAACGACCAACCAACCAACCAAAATTTACAATGTATTTCTCATGAGTTCTTATAGGTGAAAGAGTGATAGTAGTGGTAGATAGGATTTAAATGATTCATTAAAACAGAGGGAGAATTGTTTTCGAAGCCCATTTTGTTTTATTAACTTTTAGTACCTTTTAGATGAAATAAGGGTATTTTTCAGATTGATAATAACTCCAAGGGTATGTTCTTGGAGGTACTTTCCTGTCTGTAGTACTCTGTTTTATCTTCTGTGACAAGAAAGCGTGAATATTTTCCTTTAAGTTCTTCCATGCTTTATAACTAATGCACTGACAGTTTTTTGGACTTCTTGTCAGAATAGTAACTACTTTGGAGCTTGATGAAGAATAGAGAATGGGTAGTAGTGATTCGGTCCTTTCTTTAGTAGAAGGAATGTCCTGCTGATATATCCTCTGCGCTGCTGCTGTCAATGATTTGTATTTAATCTGTGATGACATGTGGATTAGGTTTCTTTATCTTCAATATCATGCCTTTAACCCTTTAATCTCTTTCTGATACACTTTAAACTTCTTTTGTCCTGTGTTTATGAATATACAGGTTACAGAGGCACCAGAGGGTTTATGTCTAGGTTATTAACACTAATCTTTCAATAAAACATGTTTTTAAACCCTCTCTGGTGTCTTCCTCTGTGATCTTGGTTTTGTGATAGTCTTTCTGGAACTCTATATCACCATTACTGTAGCTATGGAGACATAATGAAATCACCACTCCGTAAACCCTGCAAAACACGATAAACACATTATAAAAACCTATGGGAGTGAGGATGGTTGCTTCGGAGGTTCGTGAGGATGGAGGGGAATTGAGGAAAAAGATAGATGCAGTGGGAAAATGGGTTGAAAAACCTGGGAAAATAGCTAACCAGGTGCTTTGGAGGCTTGAGTGTGAGGGCGAACGTGGACCGTTAGATCAAGATGATCTACGGCTGTGATCGCTTGATGGATTCATTGAGGGAACAGGCGAAAGGTTGATGAACGAAGTTGCGTTATAACGTGGACCGTTCGATCTCAGAGATCAATGGTGGTGATTAAAAGTGAGATTGATGTTGCGGGGGGGGGGGGGGTAGGCGGTATGGCTGAAACAGTAATGGTTTTCATGCAACGAAAAGGGGGAGAGTAGAAATGCCCAAAAAAATGTGATTCCACTCAGTGAGTGATGCATGTATTTCCAAAACCACCCGTATCTCGAAATTTTGGAACATTAAGCTTTGGGCACAAAAATTACGCAACATTGGATATCGACCATCAGATGTGGAGCGTCAGATCAGACGACGCGGGTTGCACGCGATAGGTAGCAATTTGTGCTGGAAGAACATATGGTGGGGTTGAGTTAGGACCGTTAGATCTGTAGATCGGACGGTCGAGATTTAAAGAGGAAACAAAGTTTTTGAACAAGAGGAAAATAGGGTAAGTGAATGAGCGAAAAGATGGGAGCCGTCGAATCTGTAGGAATAGACGGCGAAGATATAATCGGTGATCAGTGAAACAGTTAAAGGGAGAAAGAAAAATGCGGAGTGCGATGAAATCTTGGCCGTTAGTTCTTGTGTATTTTACGGTCAGGATCGAATCGGAGAATCGGGCCATCGGAGGAAAAGAAAAAGGGAAAACTGTGTTTGCGATATGTGATTAAGCGCTGGCCGTAGGATCGGAAGAGATCAATGGTCAGGATTAAATCGACGAGGTGATGACGGAGGGCTATGGGCAGAGCACGATGAGATCCTGGCCATTGGTTCTTGTGGATTCAACGGTCTAGATCAAATCGGCAGGCGTGGGTGATGAGCGAAGCGAAGAACCGATAGAGCGATGCGATTGAGTGCGAACCATCCGATCTAACTTGATCGACGGTGGAGATTAAATCGGAGGTCGGGATGGCGAAGGGTTGTGGGAAGAGCATGATTAGATCCTGGCCGTTGGTTCTTGTGGATTCAACGATCCAGATCCAATAGGGGGATCAGCATCGGAGGAGGCAAGGAAAGGGAATAAAGAAACGGAAAACCCCGATTACGATTGCGCGATGTGGTTAGCTCCTAGTTATGGCTCCAGGTCACTTTGCAGGGAAAGGGGCTAGGGCTAAGGCCGAAAGGGGCTTAAGGCCTTAATGCAAAAATGAAGATTTTTAAGGATTTTGAAGGGTTTTTTGAGGAATTTGGAGGTTCCGATAGATGGAAGGAGGGATTTTTTTAACCAAATAAAGGGAAATATAAGGTTTAAAAAGGGGATTAGGATGATTTAGGGGTTAAATGAAGGTTTATAGAGGAAATTTGTGAAGGGAATAAAGGCAAAAAATGGGGCTTTTGTGGGAATGAAATGGAGCAAATGGAGGCCTTTTGAAAGCAGTCTCTTTCACAGAACAGTAGGGCTCATCAAATGGAAATAAAAGTGAAGGTTATTTAAAGGATAGAAGACACATGGAGGCTTCAAGAATGATAGATTTACAAAGGAAATGTTTCTCTTGAAGGCTCAGAAACATATTTAGCCACCTGTTTGCTTTGAAAAAATATTATAGGTGGCTAATAGTGGCTCCACATGTTAGGGTCCCATGATTTTGCTGATTGGCTAGCCAAATGACGATGTAACATCAAACCAAGCTTTGGAGCCCAAGGACCTAGCCTTCCTGGACTCAGAGAGGGCTCTCTCTATATGTGTATAAGATGTCGGTGTGTTTACTTGCGATGTTCTGATATTAGGCTAGTTATGAAGTGTGTTTTTGGTTTTTTAGATTTTAAGTTTGCGAGGGATGAAACTGATCAAATACATAAACTGGATAACAAGATATAGATAAATTGGGCTATGGGGTCAAACAGATCAAGGAAGCTATGAAGTGATGATGTAAAGCTGCTGTAGGGCCGATTTGATTCACGGTAGAAGGGATCTTTGGGCAAAATGGATTAAGTGGACAATAAGTTGGTGAAAGACAAGGGATTTCAAGTGTAACTAGTTAATAGCAGACATAAACATGTAATATCAAGCCATTAATCATGCTAAGTGTAACTATGAGCTAATTAATACACAGAAATCAAATATTCTAGCCATACATAGAGGTATAAGACCCTCTAACTTCGGGAAATGGCTATCAGACTTTGGGGAAAACACATAAGACAAACTAACAACTCATAAAATATGCTGGAACACCTAAACATAGTCTCTAAGTCATTGGGCACTTTGACAAACAAGCTTTCATAGTTTTAGGCAAAGGGCTAGATCGGGACTAGGCCTCCTTGGTTCAACAAGATGATCAACAAATCACTCAAAGAGAAAGTTTTATGGACAGAACTATGGACAGCTTATAGGTAGGCAGGGCACACCATACATCCTACTCAACATGCATAGAACTTGTAAATAAAACTAGCAAACATTATCCTTAGGTTACTGAAGAGCAGTTAAGAATTCTTTAGCATAACTAAGGAAGAAGAAAACATCAAGCTATGAAGATTCAGGGATTTTGAAGTGCCTCCATGGGCATATCTCAAAATCAATCTCTACTGATCTATAGCAGCAAGAAATGTGTATTATGAATGAAAACTAGAAGACAAAAACATATAAAGAAACACTATACCATCTACCATGTCAAGGAATCCATCAACAATCCTTCATCATTCCTCAAAAGCATCCAAGAGGCAGTCCAAAAATCATAACTCAAGTGTATTCTTCAAAGCTCATATGACCAATGTATTAATTCTTCTCTCAAGTTCAACCTCTGATTTACAATGAAAACCATGGAATAAATAGGCTTGAGGGAGGAAAACCTCATGGAGCAACTAGCTATCCCATTGGCCAAGTCAAAATATCTAAACTTGTCCTTGAGGCTTTGCAAAGCCCAAGGCACAAAATATCCCACAAAATATCTAAAAAATTGCTAAAAACGGAAATTATATTGACTTTACATGATTTCCCCATGATAAAAATAGCTTAACGCACATTTGGGAAAAGCAGATTTTTGGAGTTCAAAAATTACAAAAATACTTCATATTTATGCCTGAAAAAGGTCCCCTGGCTTGCTGGATGCAATTGGCAGCCTTCCCGATGCCGAAATGAGGCTCATGAGGGCTTGCTGGAAAGATCTCTGTGTCTACTTTCCGGTGCAATTGAAATCATCTCAATCCGAGGCCTGGAAGTCATCCAAAACTGTACCTGTGTGTAAAAACCCAGAAAATAGCAGACTACTGATATGGCGGGCAGAATGTGCAAAAAGAGGGTATTTTTCGCCAATTTGAGGGGGCGAATGATCTCCAAATGCCCTGAAAATCGCTGGAGACCTGCTCATGGAATTATGGCATCCATCGGTATCATCCTCTTCCCTTGACAACTCATCAAACTGAAATGGAGAAATTATGAGTTTTCGGCCAAAAACCCAAAAAATGCCAAAAAACAAAAAGTTGTCGAAAAAGGCCCAAAATTGGCATGCATGACCCTTAAGGGTCCATAGCAACATGCTCCGAAGCTGAGGCTAAAATATCAAGGGCTGATATGCTTTTCCCTTCCTTCCGTGCTAGGCGCTTCCCCTTCAACTTCTTCAATTTCTCGTGTGCTACCTTTAATTTTCGCCTGGAAAACTGATTTAGCTTCTGAAAGTGAAGAGTCCTCTTTCTTTGTAGCTCAAGATCCCTGTTCGCCCTCTCAAGTTTCATTTCCAAATGCTGTTTAGCTCTCTCAAGCCATGCTTCTTTGTTTTCCTCAATTTCCTGCTCAAGGAGGGCAGTGAGAGGAAAGGCTTGGAAATGGGATTGTTCTTCTGCTCTCTGCTTTTCCAAGGCTTTTCTAAGCCCGATGGTCCTAGGCCTCTTCCGCCTAGGCTGGTCTTCCTCCTCTTCATCATCAAACTCACCAATGAGCTCTTCAATTCTTGCTTGCGCCCTTTCTGCCTCTTTCTTATACTTAATTGCCCTTGCCTCATGAATAGCTGCATGAAACTTCATCTGCTTGTTTTCAACTTCCAAGAAGTGGTTGAAATTCCTCGCCCTTTGAAGATCTTCCTGTAATACCTCAATTTGCCCCTCTTTGTGAATGAGGAGGTTTTCAAGGATGCGGGCCTCATTATCACTGTCATCGCTTGGGATAGGGATGACAGCTAATTCACCTCCATGTTTGGCACTTTCTCCAACTATGCTTTTGCCTTTGAAGGCCAATCTGGTGCTTTTCCTCCTTGGCAAGCTAGAAGGTGTCTTTTTGGGCAATTTCCTCTTACTAGGAACCATCTTTGTCACTGTTAAGGTGGCAGCTTTAGCTTGCTGTTCTTCCTCAATATCTTGTCCAGTTTGTGGCTCAAAAGGTGCTTCAATTGCTTGCCCAACTTGCTGCTCCTCAACTGCTGTCTGCTGCTGTTCCTCTTCCTGTATCCGCTGTTGTCCCTCAACATCTAGCTGCTGCTGTTCCTCAACATCTAGCTGCTGTTGTTCCTCAACATCTAGCTGCTGCTGTTCACTACCTTCTCCTTCTCCCTGTGGTTCACTGCCCTCTCCTTCTCCCTGCTGACTTGGCTGCCCAGTAGTCATTCTGAGTTTTCTAGGTGTAGGCCTACTAGACAAAGGCACTGGGTGATGGACAGGCTGAGTAGGAGACACATGAACAGGAGGGACAGTGGCAAAATCTGGATGGCTGATGAATGAATCCCATGAAACCCCTTTCTTCTCTAGCTGGTGTAAGAAGATAATCTTGATCAAGGAATGATGAAAGAGAGAAGGGATTTGCTGAGGTGGAGCCTTCTTTTGGACAGTAGATGCCATTTTCTCTATGCTCTTGGACAAAACGTAAGGAAGGTTTAGTTGCCTGCTTCTGGTAAAATGCATCAACAAGCGGACATGGTAGGCATAAATTCGATTAAACCTCCCTTCACAAGTGAAATATCTCATTATGGCTTTCATCAGTGGAGCATAACTGTCAAGAAGATAGGAAAAAGGGAAAATAGCAGTGATAGTTTCCCTATGTTCGGGCTTGATGAAAGGTTTATAATCCTCTAAATCAAGATGAGCTTGTTTAAACCACTTTTCACCATGATACAGGATCTTGGTAGCCTTGGACACATACCTTGGGGAAATTTTGAAGTCAAGACCCGCCAATTGGAAGTGTTTGTCCTTGAATCTCAAAGCGCACAAATGTGTTAGTGGCGAAAAACTCTTGACTTCTTCTATCTTCTGGCAGAAATCAAGACAGCCTACTTCATGGAAATTGAAAAGCACAGATGGGTGAGAATTAATTTCTTCTATGGAGATAGGCTCATATCTCTTATGTGGACCGCTCCTGTGATCTTGCTTTGGAGGCATTCTGACTTGAACAAGCTTTGGAAGAGGCAAACTGCCTTCACTGTATGTAAAAATGCTCTGCTGGATTGAAACTGGTCACTATACTGCTTGGACAGAATGGACAATGTGGTTAGGATAGATTGCAACAATGTTTCTTTGAATAAACAACCTATGCACTCCTTAAAAACAGCCCTTCACCTCTGGATGCACCTCAGCCAGGTAAATTCCTCAATAGGGTACCATGTGTAAAGATGAGACAAACTGATGTGTAGATTCCCTGTGCACAGTATTTAAAAATTATCCTTCCTGTGGATTTGTTAGGGGCCAATCAACACTTGTATTTGTGTCTTCAAAACAAAACTCAAATATTAAAACCCTGCTCTTCAGGTCTTCCACCTTGAAAATACCTCTGTCAACAGATTTCTATAGAAGAGACCATACAGTGGAAGAGAAAAAAGACTTAGGTTAGGTGAAATATTAGTGCACAGTGTTTAGGAAAAACACCTCTTTACTTGTGAATTTCAAAGGTCAACCACCACACCTGTACCTCTGTCTCCAATGTTAAATTAAATCATCAACAACCCTGCCCTCTAGTGTCCTGTTCACCTTTGGGAAATCTCTGTCAACAAATTCACAGTAGTGAAAAAATACAGTGAAAGAGGGGCAGTCTGCTAAAAGAGTGTGCTGTGAGGAAATGCTAATAATCACTCTGTTCTTGAAGTCTTAGATGTCAACCAATACACCTAACTCCTTGCTCGAGGAGGCTTTCAATCATTAAAACCTTGCCCTGTATAAGTGTGCCACCTTTCAACAATTTGCATCTCTAGCAAACCACCATACATGTGCTTAGACTGTCAATACACAGGATTGGAGCAAAAGTGACAGAGTTTTTAGAAGACCACACAATTTTTGGCAAAAACTATGTGAGTTCTCTTTTTGCAAAGCAAATAAGTCAAAATCCTTTTCACTGGTTGCATTTCACTGTTTTAATAATGTGGAACTGCTTTGAGGACAGTGTGGAAAGTTTCTCTGCAAACCTAAACCTTGTCTTTCTACAACAAAATCTCCTTTAATCAAAACACAATTCTTTACAGGAAAACCTCTGCCTTTCGATTGTTTTGAAAACAAACTGCCCTTAATCTCAAGACCAAGTATCTCTGTAGGTTTTTTTTGAATGACACAGTCAGCCCTTTATCATATTTCAACACTTCTCACTGTGTGGAAAAACACTGTTTTTTAGCTGTAGTGACCAGGTTAGAGGGTTTTGAAATTTTTGAAAACTATGGACAAGCTACCCTTTAATTTGATCTCGACCTTGCTAAACAGCTTTCTCAGCACATATGTTTGATATATGAACCAGGCCTAACCCAGCACCTTTAACCTTTTCACTTCACATCATAATTTAGATTTCAAACTTCCATGTTCTTTAGCAATTGTTTTGGCACTAAGCGAGAAAAATGTGTGAAAATACCTCAAGAGTCGATGAACAGCCGTTGGGGAGGGCTGGAGTATCACCGAGGATCTTCAAAGCATGCGCGGCACTCTTTTGCAGACAGAACGTCGCGCAAAAACTAGACCTGGGTGGCCTGTCGGGTCGGCCTGTCGGGTGGCGTACAGGTGCATCGTTGGTTTATACAGGCGCGTCGCGCCAACACTGTCTGCCCGTTCAAAATCTCCGCTAGGCGCGTCGCGCCAGTTTCCAGGCGCGTCGCTCGGCCAGGAAACAGTGCCAAACTCTGCCAAACGACCCGAATTGCCTTGTTTGATGCTGGGAGGCACGAAGCTCTGTTTTAAATTTTTAAAATGACCCTCTTACCTTCACACTTGAACCTTAAGTTATTTCAAATCTTATCTTCAACGGCCTTGAACTTTGAAAATTAACGTTGGCTTTCAAATCTGTTTTGTTTTCAAACTGTGGCTTTGTCTTTTTGAACATGTATATAAACTTGAATAATGATTCAGTTTAGTACACAGTGGCTTCAAAGGGTGATTCTTTCAGTTTTGTCCTTTGGGGGACGTTTCAACACCGAGCTTTAAACTTTGACAAACAACTCAAAAACTTCTACATCACCTCTGCCATTGTTTTTAACAATGTTGGTGCTATTCCTGATGTAAGGCAACCCACTTTACCACTGTCAAGATAATGCTTGAAAACTGTTTTGTTTCTGAAGGACAGGGATTGCCTTGTCAATGTATTTTGATAGCCTTGGTGTTTGCATTGTTCCTTCAACCATTTTCCTACTGTAAAAGCCAAGTTGCTGCATCTTTTATAGCCTGCTATGGTCTTCCAAAAGGGGCATTTTTCACTGCAATCCTCTGCTTGACAACACATTATGCCACATCTCTGTTTATTTAATACTAGAAACTTGTTTTTTTCAAACTATCCATAATGACTGTCCATGAACAACTTTTTTGCCTATACATCAACGGTATATGACTGCCTTGTCCATCGAAGATAGGCGCTAAACGTGAAAAACGGATACGTACACGATGCCATTTTTCTTTGGCTGGTGTGTTGACTCTTACCTTAAATAGACCATTTCATAACTAGACTATGTTCTTTGTTTTACCTTTTTGGTGATTTTTAACAAGGAAAAACCATTCAGAATGCGCCAGATTCATTTTAAAAATTTGAACACCCTTTCTTGAAAAGCGCTCCTTTGGACTTTCGACATGTGATATTGGATTGTTGTTTGATCCTTTCCCTTAAGGAAAATGTCCCTTTTTGGTATCAATGGCATATATATATTCAATATTTTCTCCCTTCCACTATAGGTACAGTTTGACAGACAGCTCTTTTGAATAGGAAAACCAATACCTTTGTATCATAAACACTATCATTTACCTGTGCAATGACTTCTTGTTCAATTTCTTTGTATCCTTCCACTTTAGATCAGTTTCCAACAACCTGCAATGGCTTTGGCCATCTGCTCATACATGGAGGAGGCTCTTCATCAGGTAAGGTATCTGAAGGTTTTTTGATAAATCTGTTTGACACAGTTTTTCTCTGGATGTGATGGTAAGAAAACTACTTAAAAAACATCAACACTATCATTTCTTCTTGCAAGCATCCCTGTGTTTCAGCAAAAACCCTAGCCAAAGTAACACTGTCTCCCTGCACTGTTCTAATGGTGACTGAGATATTATCATTTGCTTTGGTCATCTCATGACAAATTACTTGAAAGATAGTCTCTGTGACTATGGAGGTCAGTGCTTTTTGAAAAACCAAGAACTTTCTTTCTGTCTGTGTAATGGCATTTTTGTCAGCATTTATTCTATTTGATCTTGTGGAAAGCAGGCTTCTTATGATTGGAAATTTTACTAATGACAGGCCTTTCTAAAGTTCAACAATTCACATGACTTGAAAGCTTCAGATGACCTCCTTTTATCAGAACAGACTCTTTTTTCCTTTGAGCTAGCATATTTCAACTTTATTCCTGTTATGATCATCAGTCACATTCATAAAACCTGGAGTCTCTGTTCCATTTGTTCAGTTCAAGGCAAACCTGGACTTTTGCAATCTTCCAAGTCAATATTGGCCAGCGCCCTCTGCTTGTGGATGAAGGAGGCGCCATAACCCTCTGCTTGTAAGTGAAGGAGGTTCTGGGCCTTGACAATTTACCAGTTTGCTGAGACAGTGGTGTCCCTTTCTTACTGTGATTTTCATGCTGGAAACAGCTGTAAAGTCTTGATGAGTAGCTTTCTATTTTGCAGACATATCTCAGGCTCAAGTTACATTTAGAAGCAGTTGTTCCTCTAACTGTAAATTTAAGCATTTACTCCATGAGATGAAATTATATTTCCTGCCTTTGTAGAAACCATAGAACACTGTGAAAAACGTAATAGTCAGCTTGAGATTGGGGTTTATGCAGTGCTGAGATCTAGGGGATGTGAGTGGCGCGACTTAGGGCTGCTTGTCAAATTAATTTGCAAAGTAAGAGGTCAGTCATGGTAGGTCTGTTGCAGATGGAGGCTTTTTGGCTTTTTGATGATTGCCAAGGGTAAAATGTCTTAAAGCGCCACTTCCTAACATAGGGGAGACTTTTGAAACAGACTTGGATTTTTATTTTAAAGCTGATGGGCAAACCAATAGGGCTGAAGCTAGATAGGATAGTGATAATGAGGTTTTGATTTTGACATGGGTGGACTGAAAAGTAGAAAGGCGAAAAAAGTTTTTAGGAGGGTTTTCTAGATGAAAAATTGACATAAGGAAATCAGCTTCTAGAAAACTCAGCTATAGATATAGTCATCACTAACATGTAAAAAATACTGATGGCTAACAGTGGCTCCATTTGGGGAGGGCAGCTCCTCGTTAGGAGGTGTCCAGAATTCAGATCTTTGGCTTATGAAGACCAGTGCCTTATCCATTGGCGCAAAATTTACCCTTCTATTGATGTTGTTTCTGAAAAGTGACAACATGGTTAACATCAATGATACTTCTACCTACCCCACTATCTTTCCTAACATTTTTTCTTCTCTTTGGCGCATTTGAACTAGCGGCCTTTTGACAATGCATATTCTTTCTTTTTGCAAAATGAACCTATCTATTTCTACTCTTATATCTGCCGGGAGTTCAGATTAAGCTGATGAACTCCTTCATTTCTCTACCTAAAACTAGATCGACTGTCAAGATTAAGCAGTTTGACAGGATTCCATTCTCTAATCTACAACATGAAATTCAAAAATGATCAAATCAGGATTAGGCAGTCTGATTTGTCATGCATTTGCGGCATAAAAGACAAGCTGCACACAAATGTTATTCTGCAATAAAAGGAAACTAGACAAGCGGGGCTAAGATGTACAATGTGTTTTTCATCCCTCACTTCTCTCTTTGGTTCTGTTTTAAGCATGTGGAACCAGAGTCTCTCCCTAATCTAAGCTCTGTGATAAGTCAATCTTACACAATCTTGACTATCTTGGCACTCACTAACTTATCAGCAAATAAATTTAAACATGCTCAACTATGATTAGGCTAGATAGTTGAACAAGACATTGAAGTACTAGTAGCGGCATTTAGACTTGCTCTCTTTCCGAAAGACTATTTTTTAGGAACATGGGGCCTTTGTTCTATCTTCACTTGCCCTCTTTTCTGCTTTTTACTGTTTTTGACTTTTCTACTTTTTCAATATTTCAAACAATGGTATGTACAATGACTGAAAGTGTTTCAATCTCAAAAATCTTGGAAATGACGGAATTTCAGCATCTTATCCTCGTAAGGATCTCCTCTCACCCTTGTCCCACTTAACTCCTGAAAAGAAAAATTTGGGAAATTTTCTCTCTCTAACATGACATAGGGATTCATGCAAGAATCTCTAAATAGCCCGGTATCCTCCCTTTGTACCTCTCTAAATATCTGATTTCCACTCCTTTCCCTACTGTATGCTTTCTTCAGGTAGTGTATGTACTCTTGGTCATTCTTGAAATAGATAATGACATCATCAAGGTATGCAAAAATACAGAAATTTAAAACTGGGAACATGGCCTTCATGAACAGATTTCTGATATTGGGTGGTTTTGCAATTTTGAACTTGAAATCAGATCTATCTCCCGCAAACTGGAAAAAATCTTTAAGTTGTCTACTTTGCAAAGGAATCTTATGATCATGACCTGAAACATCATCTTGCAAGAATACATGATTAAAAGCACTTTTAATTGGTGAATCATGATCTTGGGTAGAAAAAACATGATTTTTGTTATATGGAGATGCAGTGTTATTTCTAAAATCAAAGCAGATTCTATGGCCACCAGTTTTATTATTGATCATTTCAGTTTGTTTCAGTTTGTTGTGTTTACTTTTGTTAAAGTTGTTTTTTGAGGAAAAGGTAGTGACACAGTAGTTTCCCTTGCCTTTTCTGTAGAAATTGGTATTCTGCATGAGATTTATGATTTTGGCTTTTCTAAGTTCTTCATGAAAAGACAGAATATGAGCCAATTTCAGTAGTTCAGGTATGCTAGGATTGCAACTATCATTCTTGCTCATGAGAAGTTTATCTGGCGTTCTTTCTAGATTTTGAGCTGCGGAGGTTATAGTTAAAACTTTATTTGCAGTAGGAGGATCACATGATGGTAAATCCTTGAGATATGGTAGAAACATTAAACTCCCTTGCTCTTGGGTTCCAAACAGGTTTATGATGTGTAGGTCTTCTAAAGCTTTTACCCGGAAGAAATTTCCACAAGTTACTGCTGGTGTTTGACTAAAGCTAGAGCAATTTGTTTGATAGTACATAAGGGTTTGCGCTTCTTGCTCTAATCCTACTTTGGAAAGGGGAAACTTACTTTCCTCAAGACACAGCTGTTCATGATCATGGTAATTTTGAGTGTCTAGTTCATCATAAGGCACCAAGGACAACTGATGTGGTGGATCTAAGTCTATATCAGTCTCTTCTAACTCTTCCTCCATGTTTACATCAATATGCATAATGAAAGAGTTTAGGTCGGAATGCAAAGAACACATTGGAATGTTATCTGGCCTATCTTGACTGCTAATCATGTATTTCATGTGTGATTCGCGGTAAAGTATTCTAGTCTGACCAAACACAGGAATGGTGGCATATGACATGTCCAGTTGGATATTCCCTTGGAGTTTGGCTCCCCAAGATCTGGATAGAAGAATCCCGTACTTGGGGGGAATGTTTGCCACCACTATATCCATGATTAGGTGTTTCGCGGGTATTTGGGCTAGACTAAAACAAAGGTCTTTGATCAAACCCAGGCATTGGACTCTACTTGAATCAAATGAATACAAGTCTTTGTATGGTCTTGTGATTTCCAGGCCTAGTCTTTCCATTACTACCTTCGGCATAAGATTATGCGAGGCGCCGGAGTCTAGCATGGCATTATGGAGGATTTGGTCGTGGATGTTTAGGCTAATGTAAAATGGAAGAGTAGCTCCCTCCTAGAATTTTCCCTCTACCTTTGGACCAAACAATACTTCAGGAATGTCATCAGTCAGATTAACAGTGTTTGCATCATTTCCTAGATTTAAGACCTTTAGTACTTGGGATTTATAAGAGTTTTGGGCAATGAGTTCAGTAAGAGGCATGGTGATCTTAATCTTGGAGATTTCGCCTTCAAAGCTGAAAGGTAGCTGAAGTTTATATATGTTTGTTTCGGTTTTTTCGGCCACGACATTTTCTATGTTTTGAGTTTGTTGACCTTGTTTTGGGATTTTGTTTTCCATAGTTGTTTCGGTGACTTTTGTAGAAGTACCAGGAGTATCTGAGAGAGGACTAGTTTGGATAACTTTAGCTTTTCTTTGGTCAGTCTTCTCAACCTTGATTTTGTCATTTCCTACTGCTTTCCTGAGGATGGTATTAGGGACTTTAGCAGTATCAGAGTTACTTTTCTTGACATTATCTTGGTTTCTTTTGCTTCTAAGGTCATATTGTCCGTGGGCTTCTACAATAGCATTTTGAAACTCTATGGCGGGGTCATCGAGGTCTTCATAGTTGGTTTCATCTTGATCAGGAGAAAAAAACGCTTGTTCTTCTTCGGTGAGGTACACCTCACTCTCATTGTCAGACCCTATGAGGTTTAAATGATGTTCATCAAGAGGTTCAGAGTCCCTATCATCTTCTTCCACATAATTTTCATTGAATGGTGGCCTGATCTGTCGGTCATTTTCCCTTGGTCTGTTTTGGGGCTGTTCCCTCCTAAAGTTCTGGTTCCGATTTCTGTTTGGAGGGTTTGGCTGGTTGTCCCTAACAGGAGCTTTTTCATTTATCTTTTCCCACATTTTAGCCATGGATTTGACTAAGTCATCTATTCTGGGATCTAGGGAAGGTGATGAAGTGGAGACCTCATCTCTATAGGTGACCTTTCTTTCTGATCTAGTTCTAGCTCTTTTTTCAGCTAAGTTGGCATCTTCTTTTATAGCTATTTGTTGCATTTCCTCTAAGGTAGGGGGATCCTTATCTCTCAGATGATATGTCATGTCCGGATCGAAACCTTCGGGGAATTTTGCCAAGGCTAGACCAAGTGGAGGTTTGAAATGAGGTGGTAGGGAGTTATATACACTGTTGAACCTAGTACAGTAATCTTGGACACTTTCCCCATTTTCCCGTTTTAGGTTGTTATATTCTGACAGGATTTGAATGGGATTTCTTCGGATTTCCCACCTATTTCTGAAAACTTGATGTAGTTCTGGGATATCATGGATACTGTTTGGAGCCAAGCTTTTGAACCATGCTTTGGGTTCACCACCAAGACTTTGGGCGAATATTCTCATTCTAACAGTCTCGTCTTGTACCTCCAGGTATTCATAAGCATCAGTCATTCTACTTATATGCTGTTGAGGTGTAGTGGTGTCTTCTCCAGTAAAGTGTGGAATTTTGTCTTGATATTTGTTTGGGAGAGGAGCTAAAGGTGGTGGCAACACCAAAGGTGCGTACCAGGCTGCCATGACTGGAGCTAATGGATGATGTACAAGATGAGGACTAGTAGGCTGAAATGAAGTGGTTTGAACAGTGGCAGTCTGACCAGGTGTGGCGGATGAACTTGGACTAGTGATCTGGTTTTGAGCAGATCTGGGATGATAAGAGCCAAACTGATAGAGGAGCTGGAAATCGGGAGGAGTGGTAGGTGAAGCTTCTCTACTAGGACTCTGTGGTGGGTCTAGGCGTTCAAGATCGTCAAATTTTATCTTACTATATGATTTGATTCTGGGAAGAGTTTGTGATGAATCTAATTCAAAAGGTGAATCTAGTAGGATAGTGCGATGTTTAGGTACAGATCTTGCTCTACGGATGGATCTACCAGTAGCTAGATGGTCAGTTTCGGAAGCTTGCCACAGAATCTTCTCTGGGTCATCTACTATGATAGGGGGATTTGGGTCTGGATGGGATCTGGTGTTGATTCTTCGTGAAGCCAGATTTTAGGTCCAGAGTCTAAAGAGAATGGTATTGGTGAATATTCTGGATGAGTGGTTTTTCTAAAGCTTTACTAAGGCGGAGGATGGTCAAAAAACAAAAGGGATGGATTAGTGGAGTCGCCAAGTGGAAATAGGTTGTTTTTGTGAAGATAGCTATGGTCCACCACCAGTAACTAATCTGAGAATGTTTTTGGATTTTCTGAGTCTTATGTGCAGCCTATGGTTTGTTAAAGTATCCTAGACTTGTTTCAACACTTTGATAGGGTGATGAGAACAAAAAAGAGTTTACTCTAAAAAATGGGTCTATGGACTGCTTGCTTGTTTATGGTACTTAAAAGACCAAAGAGTCTATAAGAGTTTGCTAGACTATCATGTACTCAGTGTCCCACCATCTCCCGCTATGTTAGTAAGTGATGGGATAGGTCTATCGGATAGCAACCTAGAGTTTGGTAAAATAGTAATGTCTACTAGAAGTTAGTGGAGTCGCCAGGTGGAATGTCTATTGTTTTGAGGTATATATGTATGGTCCACCACCAGTACTTTGACAAAAACCAATCTAAGGGAGTTTTTTGTGGTTTTTTCTGAGTTTTATGTGCAGCCTAGGATGTAAGAGCATTATAAACCTGATTCATCACTTTGCTAAGATGGTGAAACAGAGAGTTTACACTAAATGATTCTATAGGCTGATGTTTTAAGTTAAAATTTGAAGGACTAAGGAGCCTATAAAAGTTTTCTAGACTGTCATGTACTCAATAGGTCCCACCGTGATCGCCATTATGTTAGGGCCCGTGATTTGGCCGATTGGCTAGCCAAATGACGATGTAACATCAAACCAAGCTTTGGAGCCCAAGGACCTAGCCTTCCTGGACTCAGAGAGGGCTCTCTCTATATGTGTAAAAGATGTCGGTGTGTTTACTTGCGGTGTTATGATATTAGGCTAGTTATGAAGTATGTTTTTAGTTTTTTGGTTTTTTAAGTTTGTGAGGGATAAAACTGATCAAATACATAAACTGGATAACAAGATGCAGATAAATTGGGCTATGGGGTCAAACGGGTCAAGGAAGCTATGAGGTGATGATGTAAAGTTGCTGTAGGGCCGATTTGATTCACGGTAGAAGGGATCTCTGGGCAAAATGGATTGAATGGACAACAAGTTGGTGAAAGACAAGGGATTTCAAGTGTAACTAGTTAATAGCAGACAATAAACATATAATAGCAAGCCATTAATCATGCTAAGTATAACTATAAGCTAATTAATACATAGAAATCAAACATTCCAGCCATACATAGAGGTATAAGACCCTCTAACTTCGGGAAATAGCTATCAGACTTTGGGGAAACACATGAGACAAACTAACAACTCATAAACTATGTCGGAACGCCTAAACATAGTCTCTAAGTCATTGGGCACTTGGACAAATAAGTTTTCATAGTTTTAGGCAAAGGGCTAGATCGGGACTAGGCCTCCTTGGTTCAACAAAATGATCAACAAATCAATCAAAGAGAAAGTTTTATGGACAGAACTATGGGCAGCTGATAGGTAGGTAGGGCAAACCATACATCCTACTCAACATACATGGAACTGATGAATAAAACTTAGCAACAATACCTTAGGTTACTAAAGAGCAGCTAAGAATTCTTTAGCATAACTAAGGGAGAAGAAAACATCAAGCTATGAAGATTCGGGGATTTTGAGGTGCCTCCATGGGATGTCTCAAAATCAATCTTTACTGATCTATAGCAGCAAGAAAAATGAATTATGAGTGAAAACTAGAAGACAAAACACATTAAGAAGCACTATACCATTCTACCATGTCAAGGAATCCATCAACAAGCCTTCAACATTCCTCAAAGCATCCAAGAGGCAGTCCAAAAATCATAACTCAAGTGTATTCTTCAAAACTCATATGACCAATGCATTAATTCTTCTCTCAAGTTCAGCCTCTGATTTACAATGAGAACCATGGGATAAATAGGCTTGAGGGAGGAAAACCTCATGGAGCAACTAGCTATCCCATTGGCCAAGTCAAAATATCTAAACTTGTCCTTGAGGCTTTGCAAAGCCCAAGGCACAAAATATCCCATAAAATATCTAAAAAGCTGCTAAAAACGGAAATTATATTGACTTTACATGATTTTCCCATGATAAAAATAGCTTAACGCACATTTGGGAAAAGCAGATTTTTGGAGTTCAAAAATTACAAAAATACTTCATATTTATGCCTGAAAAAGGTCCCCTGACTTGCTGGATGCAATTGGCAGCCTTCCCGATGTCGAAATGAGGCTCATGAGGGCTTGCTGGAACGCTCTCTGTGTCTACTTTCCGGTGCAACTGAAATCATCTCAATCCAAGGCCTGGAAGTCATCCAAAACGGTACCTGTGTGTAAAAACCCAGAAAATAGCAGACTGCTGATATGGCGGGCAGAATGTGCAAAAAGAGGGTATTTTTCGCCAATTTGAGGGGGCGAATGATCTCCAAATGCCCTGAAAATTGCTGGAGACCTGCTCATGGAATTATGGCATCCATCGGTATCATCCTCTTCCCTTGAAAACTCATCAAACTGAAATGGCGAAATTATGAGTTTTCGGCCAAAAACCCAAAAAATGCCAAAAAACAAAAAGTTGTCGAAAAAGGCCCAAAATTGGCATGCATGACCCTCAAGGGTCCATAGCAACATGATCCGAAGCTGAGGCTAAAATATCAAGGGCTGATATGCTTTTCCCTTCCTTCCGTGCTAGGCGCTTCCCCTTCAACTTCTTCAATTTCTCGTGTGCTACCTTTAATTTTCGCCTGGAAAACTGATTTAGCTTCTGAAAGTGAAGAGTCCTCTTTCTTTGTAGCTCAAGATCCCTGTTCGCCCTCTCAAGTTTCATTTCCAAATGCTGTTTAGCTCTCTCAAGCCATGCTTCTTTGTTTTCCTCAATTTCCTGCTCAAGGAGGGCAGTGAGAGGAAAGGCTTGGAAATGGGATTGTTCTTCTGCTCTCTGCTTTTCCAAGGCTTTTCTAAGCCCGATGGTCCTAGGCCTCTTCCGCCTAGGCTGGTCTTCCTCCTCTTCATCATCAAACTCACCAATGAGTTCCTCAATTCTTGCTTGTGCCTTTTCCGCCTCTTTCTTATACTTAATTGCCCTTGCCTCATGAATAGCTGCATGAAACTTCATTTGTTTGTTTTCAACCTCCAAGAAGTGGTTGAAATTCCTCGCGCTTTGAAGATCTTCCTGTAATACCTCAATTTGCCCCTCTTTGTGAATGAGGAGGTTTTCAAGGATGCGGGCCTCATTATCACTGTCATCGCTTGGGATAGGGATGACAGCTAATTCACCTCCATGTTTGGCACTTTCTCCAACTATGCTTTTGCCTTTGAAGGCCAATCTGGTGCTTTTCCTCCTTGGCAAGCTAGAAGGTGTCTTTTTGGGCAATTTCCTCTTACTAGGAACCATCTTTGTCACTGTTAAGGTGGCAGCTTTAGCTTGCTGTTCTTCCTCAATATCTTGTCCAGTTTGTGGCTCAAAAGGTGCTTCAATTGCCTGCCCAACTTGCTGCTCCTCAACTGCTGTCTACTGCTGTTCCTCTTCCTGTATCTGCTGCTGTCCCTCAATATCCAACTGCTGCTGTCCCTCAACCTCCAACTGTTGTTGTTCCTCAACCTCCAACTGCTGCTGTCCCTCAACCTCCAATTGCTGATGTTCATTGCCTTCTCCTTCTTGTTGTTGTTTACTGCCTTCTCCTTCTCCCTGCTGACTTGGCTGCCCAGTAGTCATTCTGAGTTTTCTAGGTGTAGGCCTACTAGACAAAGGCACTGGGCGATGGACAGGCTGAGTAGGAGACACATGAACAGGAGGGACAGTGGCAAAATCTGAATGGCTGATGAATGAATCCCATGAAAACCCTTTCTTCTCTAGCTGGTGTAAGAAGATAATCTTGATCAAGGAATGATGAAAGAGAGAAGGGATTTGCTGAGGTGGAGCCTTCTTTTGGACAGTAGATGCCATTTTCTCTATGCTCTTGGACAAAAAGTAAGGAAGGTTTAGTTGCCTGCTTCTGGTAAAATGCATCAACAAGCGGACATGGTAGGCATAAATTCGATTAAACCTCCCTTCACAAGTGAAATATCTCATTATGGCTTTCATCAGTGGAGCATAACTATCAAGAAGATAGGAAAAAGGGAAAATAGCAGAGATAGTTTCCCTATGTTCAGGCTTGATGAAAGGTTTATAATCCTCTAAATCAAGATGAGCTTGTTTAAACCACTTTTCACCATGATACGGGATCTTGGTAGCCTTGGACACATACCTTGGGGAAATCTTGAAATCAAGACCCGCCAATTGGAAGTGTTTGTCCTTGAATCTCAAAGCGCACAAATGTGTTAGTGGTGAAAAACTCTTGACTTCTTCTATCTTCTGGCAGAAATCAAGATAGCCTGCTTCATGGAAATTGAAAAGCACAGATGGGTGAGCATTGATTTCTTCTGTGGAGATAGGCTCATATCTCTTATGTGGACTGCTCCTGTGATCTTGCTTTGGAGGCATTATGACTTGAACAAGCTTTGGAAGAGGCAAAGCCCCACCCTTCCTTTGGCACTCCTTAAAATACTCTGTTTAGTTGAAGCTGGTCACGGTAACATGGCCAGAATGGACAAGGTGGTTAAGACAGGTGCAACACTGTTTCTTTGAATAAACAACCTCCGCTCTCCTTTAAACAGCCCTTCACCTCTGGATGCACCTACGACGGAGGTAAATTCCTCAATAGGGTACCATGTGTAAAGATGAGACAAACTGATGTGTAGATTCCCTGTGCACAGTATTTAAAAATTATCCTTCCTGTGGATTTGTTAGGGGCCAATCAACACTTGTATTTGTGTCTTCAAAATAAAACTCAAATATTAAAACCCTGCTCTTCAGGTCTTCCACCTTGAAAATACCTCTGTCAACAGATTTCTATAGAAGAGACCATACAGTGGAAGAGAAAAGAGACTTAGGTTAGGTGAAATATTAGTGCACAGTATTTAGGAAAAACATCCTTTACTGGTGAATTCAAAAGATCAACCACCACATCTGAACCTCTGTCTCCAATATTAAATTCCCATCAAAAAGCCCTGCCCTCTAGTGTCCTGTTCACCTTTGGAAAATCTCTGTCAACAAATTCACAGTAGTGAAAAAATACAGTGAAAGAGGGGCAGTCTGCTAAAAGAGTGAGCTGTGAGGAAATGCTAATAATCACTCTGTTCTTGAAGTCTTAGATGTCAACCAATACACCAAACTCCTTGCTCAAGGAGGCTTTCAATCATCAAAAACCTTGCCCTGTATAAGTGTGCCACCTTTCAACAATTTTCATCTCTAGCAAACCACCATACATACGCTTAGACTGTTAATGCACAGGATTGGAGCAAAAGTGACAGAGTTTTTAGAAGACCACACAATTTTGGCAAAAACTACAGTTCTGTAAACAAATAAGATGGGAAATCCTTTTCACTGGTTGCATTTCACTGTTCTAATAATGTGGAACTGCTTTGAGGACAGTGTGGAAAGTTTCTCTGCAAACCTAAACCTTGTCTTTCTACAACAAAATCTCCTTTAATCAAAACACAATTCTTTACAGGAAAACCTCTGCCTTTCGATTGTTTTGAAAACAAACTGCTCTTAATCTCAAGACCAAGTATCTCTGTAGGTGTTTTTTGAATGACACAATCAGCCCTTTATCATATTTCAACACTTCTCACTGTGTGGAAAAACACTGTTTTTTAGCTGTAGTGACCAGGTTAGAGGGTTTTGAAAGTTTTGAAAATATGGACAAGCTACCCAATAATTTAGATCTCGACCTTTTCATGATTTCTCGACGCTATGTTTGATATATGAACCGGAGCCTAACCCTGTGACTTTAACCTTTTTCACTTCACATCATAATTTCGATTTCAAACTTCTATGTTTCTTTAGCAATTGTTTGGCACTAGCGAGAAAAATGTGTGAAAATACCTCAGAGTCGAACAGCCGTTGGGGAGGGCTGGAGTATCACCGAGGATCTTCAAAGCATGCGCGACACTCTTTTGCAGACAGAACGTCGCGCAAAAACTAGACCTGGGTGGCCTGTCGGGTCGGCCTGTCGGGTGGCGTATAGGCGCGTCGCTGGTTTATACAGGCGCGTCGCGCCAACACTGTCTGCCCGTTCAAAATCTCCGCTAGGCGCGTCGCGCCAGTTTCCAGGCGCGTCGCTCGGCCACGAAACAGTGCCAAACTCTGCCAAACGACTCGAATTGCCTTGTTTGATGCTGGGAGGCGCGGAGCTCTGTTTTAAATTTTGAAAATGACCCTCTTACCTTCACACTTCAACCTTAAGTTATTTCAAATCTTATCTTCAACGGCCTTGAACTTTGAAAATTAACGTTGGCTTTCAAATCTGTTTTGTTTTCAAACTGTGGCTTTGTCTTTTTGAACATGTATATAAACATGAATAATGATTCGGTTTAGTACACAGTGGCTTCAAAGGGTGATTCTTTCAGTTTTGTCCTTTGGGGGACGTTTTAACACCGAGCTTTAAACTTTGACAAACAACTCAAAAACTTCTACATCACCTCTGCCATTGTTTTTAACAATGTTGGTGCTATTCCTGATGTAAGGCAACCCACTTTACCACTGTCAAGATAATGCTTGAAAACTGTTTTGTTTCTGAAGGACAGGGATTGCCTTGTCAATGTATTTTGACAGCCTTGGTGTTTGCATTGTTCCTTCAACCATTTTCCTACTGTAAAAGCCAAGTTGCTGCATCTTTTATAGCCTGCTATGGTCTTCAAAAAGGGGCATTTTTCACTGCAATCCTCTGCTTGACAACACATTATGCCACATCTCTGTTTATTTAATACTAGAAACTTGTTTGTTTCAAACTATCCATAATGACTGTCCATGAACAACTTTTTTGCCTATACATCAACTGGTATACTTATTCACCTTGTCCATCTGAAAGATAAGCTTGTAAAACAAGAAAAACAGGGCTCTTTGATACACAGTCACCATTTTGCTTTGGCTAGTGTGTTGACCCTTTTTGTAAATAGAACCATTTCATAACTAGACTATGTTCACTGTTTTACCTTTTTGGTGATTTTTAACAAGGAAAAACCATTCAGAATGCGCCAGATTCATTTTAAAACTTTGAACACCCTTTCTTGAAAAGCGCTCCTTTGGACTTTTGACATGTGATATTGGATTGTTGTTTGATCCTTTCCCTTAAGGAAACTGTCCCTTTTTGGTATCAATGGCATATATATATTCAATATTTTCTCCCTTCCACTATAGGTACAGTTTGACAGACAACTCTTTTGAATAGGAAAACCAATACCTTTGTATGATAAACACTATCATTTACCTGTGCAATGACTGCTGTTCAATTTCTTTGTATCCTTCCACTTTAGATCAATCAATTTCCAACAACCTGCAATGGCTTTGGCCATCTGCTCATACATGGAGGAGGCTCTTCATTAGGTAAGGTATCTGAAGGTTTTTTGATAAATCTGTTTGACACAGTTTTTCTCTGGATGTGATGGTAAGCAAACTACTTAAAAAACATCAACACTATCATTTCTTCTTGCAAGCATCCCTGTGTTTCAGCAAAAACCCTAGCCAAAGTAACACTGTCTCCCTGCACTGTTCTAATGGTGACTGAGATATTATCATTTGCTTTGGTCATCTCATGACAAATTACTTGAAAGATAGTCTCTGTGACTATGGAGGTCAGTGCTTTTTGAAAAACCTAGAACTTTCTTTCTGTCTGTGTAATGGCATTTTTGTCAGCATTTATTCTATTTGATCTTGTGGAAAGCAGGCTTCTTATGATTGGAAATTTTACTAATGACAGGCCTTTCTAAATTTCAACAATTCACATGACTTGAAAGCTTCAGATGACCTCCTTTATCAGACCAGACTCTTTTTTCCTTTGAGCTAGCATATTTCAACTTTATTCCTGTTATGACCATCACTCAAATTCATAAAACCTGGAGATATTGTTTCATTGTTCAATACAAAGCAAAACTGGACTTTTGCAATCTTCCAAGTCAATATTGGCCAGCGCCCTCTGCTTGTGGATGAAGGATGCGCCCTAACCCTCTGCTTGTAAATGAAGGAGGTTCTGGGCCTTGACAATTTACCAGTTTGCTGAGACAGTGGTGTCCCTTTCTTACTGTGATTTTCATGCTGGAAAGAGCTGTAAAGTCTGGATGAGTAGCTTTCTGTTTTGCAGACATATCTCAGGCGCAAGTTACATTTAGAAGCAGCTGTTCCTCTAACTGTAAATTTAAGCATTTACTCCATGAGATGAAATTATATTTCCTGCCTTTGTAGAAACCATAGAACGCTGTGAAAAACCTAATAGTCAGCTTGAGATTGGGGTTTATGCAGTGCTGAGATCTAGGGGATATGAGTGGCGCGACTTAGGGCTGTTTGTCAATTTCATTTGCAAAGTAAGAGGTCAGTCATGGTAGGTCTGTTGCAGATGGAGGCCTTTTGGCTTTTTGATGATTGCCAAGGGTAAAATGTCTTAAAGCGCCACTTCCTAACATAGGGGAGACTTTTGAAACAGACGTGGATTTGCCTGTTAAAGTTGGTGGGCAGACCAATAAGGCTGAAGCTAGATAGGATAGTGATAATGAGGTTTTGATTTCGACATGGGCGGACTGAAAAGTAGAAAGGCGAAAAAAAATTTTAGGAGGGTTTTCTAGATGACATATTGACATAAGGAAATCAGCTTCTAGAAAACTCAGCTGTGGATATAGTCATCACTAACATGTAAAAAATACTGATGGCTAACACCACATAGGGATGGCATCTTCTTGAAGGTGTCAAGAATCTCAGATATAATCTTTGGAAGTAGGCCAAAGCCTGGTACTTTGACCATATTTTTATACTTTGAGCAGCTTCTACAAACATGATGGATACTATGTCAGCAAAAAACATTTTCTCGAGCAACTACCTACCCATCCTACTATCCTAACATTTTTTCTTCAAGGTGCATTTGAACTTGCAGACCTTCTTCATCATATTTTTTTTATTGAAAGAAAAAACTAATCTAATTCTACCCTTATTTCTCCATGAGACCAGATTAAACAGTTGGACTCATAGCTTCTCTACCTAAACTACTATCTGTCAGGAATAAACTGTCTGACAGATTTTCATTCTCTACATTCTAAAATAGAAATTTAGATATAGACAAACCAGTATTAGACTGTCTAATTTTTTATGGGTCCATGGCATAAAGACCAGCTGCACATGGACTAATTGCAAAAATTGAAAACAAAATCCGAAGGCTTTAGATCTGAAAATCACCAGCATCCTTCCTTCTTTTTGTGACTCAGATTTTGAGCTTGTTAGAGTCACCTTTCTTTCTTCATTTCAGCTCTGATTTTGACCCTGTTAGAGATGTTTTCTTCTTCTTTGCTGGTTCAAGTTTTGAGCATGTTAGAACCAACCTTTTCCCTTTTTCTCTGGCTCAGGTTTTGATCTGATTTGAGCCATTCTTTTTAGAACTTCATAGGTTCAAGATTTGAGTTTGTTTGAACCTTTCCTTTCTCCTTTTTTGTATATTTTTTATTTCTTTTCAAAACCAAAACAGAGCAATGGTATTTACAATGGAAGTGAAAACTTTAAACTGAACTTTAGCAGAAATAATGCTTGAGCATCCTGCCATTGACAGGACCCCCAAACAGATCTGTACCATCCAATTCTTGCAGAAAAAATGCATTGGGACCAATGGCAGATTGAATGATGTAAGGGCCTTGCCATAAATTTTCAAACTTGCCATGCTTACCCTGATCATCTCTCCTAGAGTCCCACTTGAGTACCTTGTCCCCAATTTTGAAATCACAGGCCTTAGTCCTTTTATCAAACAACTTTTTGATGTTCTCTTGCACTTTCTGAGCTCTGTTGTAGACTTCTTCCCTTGTTTGTTGGAGGTGTATGGTCTGATTGATCCTCCTTACCATGATATCTTCCTTTGACTATATTTCTTGGACCAATTTTATCACTGGCACCCCTAAACTGGTAGGGAATACTGCATCTACTCCATAAACTAACTGAGAGGGAGACATTCCAATAGATTTCTTTTTTGTCAATCTGTCTGCCCATAAATCATGCACCAACTTGTTATGCCATGAATTTTTATTACCTTCAAGCAGCTTCTTGATGATGGTCACCAAAATCTTATTTGATGATTTTTCCAGCTCATTACCTTGAGGGTAATAAGCAGTAGAATGACCAAGTGCAATCTGATACCTGTGGAGAAAATCAATCATATTTTTGGAACCAAATGCAGCAGCATTGTCAGTGATAATTTTCCTAGGGCAGCCAAATCTAGATAGGATATGGTCTTCAAGGAATTTTATGATAACTGATTGTGTGGCATTCCTAGAAGGGATGACCTCTATCCATTTGGTGAAATAGTCAGTGGCTGTGAGTATCCTCTATGTTGGGCAGATGAAGCAAGATGGATTTCCCCTATGAATTCTAGGCCCCACTGTTGAAAAGGAGCTTCAACAGTGATTGGTTGCAAAGGTAAAGGAAGGATTTTTCTTTTTCCCTCAAATATTTGGTACTTGTGGCAGGCAACTATCATTTTGAGGACATCTTGGAAGAGGGTGGGCAAGTAATAACCAGCTCTAAGGATTTTATTGGCAGTGGTTTTCCAGTAGAGATGGCCTCCACACTTTCCTTCATGAAACTCATTATTGATATTATCTGCATCAACTTCAGGCAAACATTTAAGCAATAAACCATTGGCATTTTTCCAATATAAACATTCATTTAAAATGCAATAATTTCTAGCTTTCAACTTTAAAAACCTTGCCTTTGTCTTGGACATATTGGGAGGAGCATTTAGATTGATGAGCACATACAAGCTATTAGCATACCAAGGTGAGTTTTGGAACTGTTCTTCAACGATGGGAGCTAGTAACCCTTCATGTTCATCTAAAGCATCTACCATGTTTATGTCAAGGGCTTGTAAGTTAGATTTAGCCATTAATTGTGCTAAGCCTTGACCCTTGATGATTTTAATGGGCTTGATTTCTGAATCATATTCCAGTATCACAACAATCCACTTTCCTCTTTTGCCATCTGGATCTTGTGACAAAATGTCTTTTACCACTATGTTAGGCACAAAGGCAATGATATGAGTATGTAGGATATAAAATCTAAAATATTTTAAGGCCTTTACCAAATCATAGGCTTGTTTTTCCATGATATTGTATTTCAGAGGTGCATCTCTTAATGCCTTGCTGAAAAATGCAATTGGATGTTCTTGTCCTTCTGGATTTTTCTGTAACAAGACAATAGCCACAGTGTGCTCTGATGCAAATGAGAACATGAGGAAATCCTTAGTAAAATCAAGACTGATAAGAACTGGTGCTCGGGTGAGTGAAATTTTTACCAGTTCAAAAGACTTCTTGGCATCCAGAGTCCATTTAACTCCTAATTCTTTCTTGAGCATGTTTGTCATGTTTAGAAGGAGTTATTCTAGGTTGGGTATAAACCTCCTCAAGAAATTAATCTTTCCAATAAAGGACTGCAATTCCTTGATGTTTCTTGGGTGGCTAATCTGCAATATACCCTCAACTCTTTTTGGGTCTATTTTAATCCCTTTTTCAGATATGATATGACCAAGAAGTTTACCTTCTTGGAGACCAAACACTGTCTTTTTGGGATTTAGAGATAGCCCAAACCTTCTGCACTTCTCAAAGACCTTTCTCAAATGTTTAAGGTGCTCTTCATCAGTTTTGGAATAGACTATAATGTCATCAAGATAAATTACAATGAAGCACCCTATTTCTTCTGAGAATGCAATGTCCATGGCTCTTTGAAAGGTGGCACCAACATTCATTAATCCAAAAGGCATTTTCACATACATGAAAGTGCTCCAAGGAGTGGTGAAGGTTGTTTTAAGTTGATCTTCTGGGAGTACTAAGACCTAGTTGTACCCTGAAAAGCCATATAACAGAGAAATACTATTAGAACCAACTAACCTTTGTAGGATGTGTTCCATTTTGGGTAAAGGGTAATTTTCCTTTAGTGAGGCTCTATTTAAGTTTCTAAAATAAATGCATAACCTTATTTCTCCTTTCTTTTTCCTTACAGCCACAAGGTTAGATACCCCATCTGAAAACCTCACAAGAACTATGATTCCAGCCTCATACATTTTCTTAATTTATTTTTCTACCAGGGGTAACTGCACAGGGTTAATTCTACACAGATTTTTCCTAAAAGGTTTCTGGTTTTCTTTCAAAAGAATCTTATGCTGGATGATCTCTGTGTCATAAGCTTTCAAATCCTCATAGCTCCAAGAAAAAACATCAAAAAACTCTTTAAATAAATCAATGTATTTTTGTTTGATATGTGCTGGCAAAGTTTTAGATAATTTAATCATCTTAGGCTTGTCCTTGTTGCCTACATTACATTCTTCAACATCAGATTCAATGGGTTCTATAGTGGGCTTCTTTTCCACATCATTAAAATCAAAGAGGTCCTCAAGGGGTGCTAGTCCTCTCAGTATGCTTTTGTCTCTGGACTGCAATACCTCTATGTCTTCTTTATCTGTGTTCTTGTATTCTTCAGTTTGATTTTCAAATTCTCTGGTTAGCATGTTTATTTCTACTACAGGGGATGGTTTATCTTCATCAGGGGGTTTTTAATCCAGACAATTTTCATCGGACTTAGAGTTTGAATTCGGCAATTCAAATTCATTCTTGGAAAGCAAGAAATCCTCTATCTGTTTATCACCCTCAAAGACCTGCCAATATTTTTCATTATCTGGTATTGCTGGTATATATATTTTTTGAACAATGAGTTGTTTGTCACTGAGTGGTCTTTGACTTGAACTAGTAGCACAAGCTAAACCATTTGCAAGTATGTTTTGGCTTCTAGGGACAAACACAAACTCGTATTCTACAAATGTTCTCAAAAGATCCATGGCATTGTTCCTATATGCCCTTAATCTAGGATGTTTGGCAGTGTACTCTCCATTTATTTGTTTGATGACCAGTTCTAAGTCCCCATGAACAACTATCCTTTTAGCTCCTAGTTTTTTCAATAGATGTAATCCTAAGAGGAGAGCCTCATATTCTGCTATGTTGTTTGTACATTTGAAATTTAGCTTGAAGGCATGACTCTCAGCATAATTGTTTTTAGTATTGTGCAACCATACCCTAGCTCCTACACTCCTTCTTGTGCAAGACCCATCGAAGCTCATGCTCCATAAGGGATTGTTTTCATATTTGTTATCATTTTCCTTCTTAATGTCATCTTGTTTCCTGAGGCTAGCAGGCTGATGGGTAATCTACTCTCTATAGTCTTGGTTCTGATTTTCTAATTTTGCAGACTGTTCAAATGTTCTCCCTTGTTTTCCTCTGTATCTAGAGTTTCCATTATGTTTGGATTTGAGGTATCTACTCTGATGTTTGAATGTTTAATCTCTAGCTCTTGCTCATATGTAAAATCATCATTGTAAAGGATAAAAGAGTCTAGCTCTGTATGGACAGAGTAGAGAGGATAATTTTCTGGTTTCTCTGGGCTGCTTACCATAAATTTCATGTGTGCTTCCTTATATAGTCTTCTAAGCTGGCTGAAAACAGAGATAGTGGCATATGTCATGTCCATTTGCATTGTACCCTGTAGCTTGGCACCCCATGATCTTGACAACAACATGCCATACTTAGGAGGTACATCAGCCACTAAAACATCTATTACCATGCACTTGGCTGGGCTTTGGATCAAATTTACACAAAGATCTTAGATCAGGCCCAAACACTTCACTTTGCTAGAGTCAAAAGAATATAAATCCTTATATGGTCTGGTTATTTCTAGGCCTAATTTTTCCATGATTACTTTAGGCATGAGGTTATGTGAAGCCCCTAAGTCATTCATAGCATTATGTAATATTTTTTCATGGATATTTAGACTGATATAGAAAGGAGGCACTACTCCTTCCTGAAATTTTCCTTCAATTTTTGGGCCAAACAAGAGAGTTGGATGATCATCATTTAAGTTGACAGAGTCACTGTTTTCTCCTAAGTTTAAAGCTTTCAAAATTTCACATTTATATACATCCTGGGTAGACAACTCAGTGAGAGGGACAGAAATTTTGATTTTGGCAATTTCACTTTCCAGATTGAAAGGGGATTGGTTCTTTGAAAGGTTCAATTCTGTTTTGTTGGTCACTGTTTTATTGGCAAAATCAGCTTGCTGATTTTCACTATGTACATTGGTTGAAATTGTTTTTTCAAGAGCATTAGCTGCAATGCTAGTGCTGCTGGTTTCTTGACTTGGTTTATCGATGGTTAGGGTGTCTTTGCCCTTATTTTTTTCCAGAACTCTCAGTTGTTGTTTTGTTTCTTTCAGCAGTTCCTTTAGGAGTCTTTTCAGGTCTTTCTTTGATAGTGATTTCAGAGGTTTTTGGTTTGGGAGCTTCTGGGTTCTTTTTGCTTCTGAGATCATATTGTTCTTGAACTTGCATGATGGAATTATTGAATCCTAACCTATAGTATTCAGATTCTAACCCTTCCTCATCCCAATGTGTGTATGAGGTCTGGTCGTCTTCTGTGGAAAAGGTGTGATCTTGGTTATCCATTTCCAGCATGTTTATGGTAGTTTCCTTTGATTCATCTATTATTCCATCATCCTCATCAAGGAAATTTTCTTGGAATGGAGGTATGACTTGTTGATTAGAGTCCCTTTGTATATTAGGAGAAGTGTTTTCCTAAAGTTTTGGTTATGGTTTTGAGATTGATTTCTATTCTGATTATTGACTTGGATAACCATTTTCTCCATCATTCTTTCTAGCCTATTCATGTTTTTGGCTAGATCACCAAATTTAAAATTAGATGTAGAAGATGTGGTGTCTTCCCTATAGGTTACCTTATTTTCGGCCCTCATCCTAGCTCTTTTTTTCAATTAAGTTTTCTTCTACACTTACAACTCCCTTCTGCATGTCTTCTAGAGTTGAATAGTCTCTCTCCCTTAGTTGATAGGCCATATCAGCATTGAAACCTTTAGGATATTTTACTAAGGCCATGCCTTGGGGAGGTTTCATGTGAGGTGGAAGAGCATTGTAGAATCTGTTAAACCTGGTGGAGTAATCATGAACACTCTCTCCTTGGTTTCTTTTAAGACTCGGATACTCTACTAATTTTTGTTGAGGGTTGCTTTTGATTTCCCATTTGTTTATGAAAGCTTGATGTAAAGAGGGAAGGTCATTGATGCTATTAGGAGTTAAGCCTTTAAACCACTTCTTTACTTCTCCTCCTAAACTCTGAGCAAAGATTCTCATCTTATGGTCTCATCTTCTATTTCCATATAATCAAATGCATCTTCCATCCTAGTTACATGTTGTTGAGTTGTGGTAGATTCTTCTCCAGTGAAATGGGGAATTTTAGATTGATAGTCATTTGGTAAAGGAACCAAAGGCTGTGGAAACACTAGGGGAGCATACCATGCTACCATGATAGTGTTTTGTGGGGGGGAAGAAGTGGCTTGAGTATCAGGTATATGGATAGTAGAACTGCTTAGACTAGCAACAAAATGTTGAGCAAATTTAGGGTGAGAGAGACCCAAGTTAAGAATGAAGTGGATATCAGGAGGTGTTGATGGAGGGGTTTCTCTGTCACTAATATGTTGACCACTATGTGGTGGTGAGCTTGCAGGCTTGAAGTCTGTCTGATATACACCACTGAATGACTTAGTTCTTAGTAAATTACTTGGTAAATCTAAGTCAACTTGAGTATCTGATAGAGCAAAAAAGTTTTCAGGTGCTGAGTAAGCTCTATGAATATGTTTGACAATAGTTGGATCCCTAGATGTGAAAGACTTCCAAAGAATGCTTTTGGGATTGTCAACTATTTCAGGAGGATTTGGATCAGGATAAGCTCTGGTATGGATTTTTCTTGAAGCCAGTATGTCAAGTTTCAAATCCAAAAAGGAGAAAGCTAGTGAGATATGACAATATTTAAGAGGCAAACTATCCTTAAACAAAGAAACTTAATCTTCAAAGTTTCCTTTAGTATGGATGATTTTGTGATGAAACTGGTCTCCCAGTGGAGTCTTGTGAAAACAGAGATAATCAATAGGCCTACTGATCACCAGTGGAGTCTTTTGGTCATTTAGGAATTGTGGAGTCACCAGGTGGATGATTTAAAATGTTCAAGGAGATTTACTTTCCACCACAGTGATTAACTACCAAATCAAGGCTAATTGGTTTTCTTCCCCAGTTGAGTCGCCATTATGTTGTGGTTCTTGTGATTTGGCAGATTTGGCAATACCAAATGACAAGACAACATCAAACCACTTTGGGATCTTAGGATCTAGCCCTCCTAGATCCAAAGAGGGATCTCTCTGTAAAATCAAAGAATAATATATCTTTGAAGTCCAAATTATAGTGTTAGACTAGTTATGGAGTACAAGGGTTTTTGTTTTGTTTTGTTTGTTTGGTTGGGAAACATGAAAGAAGGGTTAAATGAATATAAAGGAATGAGTAGAGAAGGATTTTTTGGAAATGGGGAGATAATTCAATGAGAAAACAAGTCCATTGGGCAATGAGGTCATAAAAGGGTTTACTTGCAATTCAAATATCCAAGGCTTTCAAAGGGCCAGTCACCTAAAACAGAAGATCTCTTAAGATGATAGTATGGGATGAAACAATAAGGAAATTAATGGGAATGACAAGGAAAACCTTCCAAGGTGACCACTTTGGAGTAAGTCTAGGGACAGGACATGCCTTATACCTCTATGATCCAAAATCCTAATGAGGCTAACTCTGAAGACAACAATCCAACAGTCCTCCTGACTACTTTTAGACAATAGAAAACATTTAAGTTTGACACAGAGTGAAGTCTAAGATCAGAGAAATAATTTTAACCTTATTTGATTTTGACATTCAACCCAAAGGGATCTTAGAAAGGCTAACTGTTGGAAAAGGAACCCGGGGGATAGGGCTAACTCTAAATCTCCCTGTTTCCTAATTCTTTCAGCTGAAACCAAACAAGAACATCTAAGAACGAACTCTAAATTTATACATCAGTAAGCATGGACAAGCCAACTTATATACTGGTTAAATTATGTTGAATTCATTCTTAGATACACAATTAGCAGAAAACAGTAAAGATAAGAAAATTCAGCGAGAATTAGGGTACTTGCAGCAGTATATCCTAAGCTAAATTTACTGTTTTCTTATCAGAGAAAATGAAACATGATGTAAAACAGAGGGAAAACAATAACAAAGAAGAGGCACATCACCACTGATTTAGATCATGATTCGATGAACATGCTTGTCATATTAGTAGAGAAAAACCAGTCACATGCATTCTTGCCCAATAGCTTGATATCATCTAGAAATCATCTCCCAACCTATTTACAACTACCACTCATAGAACTTTAACTTAGTAAAACAACTTATAATCAATGGCCAACCAACCAACCAATATTTAAAATGTATTTCTCATGAGTTCTTATAGGTGAAAGAGTGATAGTAGTGGTAGATAGGATTTAAATGATTCATTAAAATAGAGGGAGAAGTTTTTTCGAAGCCCACTCTATTTTATTAACTTTCGGTACCTTTTAGATGAAATAAGGGTCTTTGTCAGATTGATAATAACTCCAAGGGTATGTTCTTGGAGGTACTTTCCTGTTTGTAGTACTATGTTTTATCTTCTGTGACAAGAAAGGGTGAAGATTTGCCTTTCAGTTCTTCCATGCTTTGTAACTAATGCACTGACAGTTTTTTGGACTTCTTGTCAGAATAGTAACTACTCTGGAGCTTGATGAAGAATAGAGAATGGGTAGTAGTGATTTGGTCCTTTCTTCAGTAGAAGGAATGTCCTGCTGATATATCCTTTGCGCTGCTGTGGTCAATGATTTGTATTTAATATGTGCTAACATGTGGATTAGGCTTCTTTATCTTCAATATCATGCCTTTAACCCTTTAATCTCTTTCTGATACACTTTAAACTTCTGATGTCCCGTATTTATGAATATACATGTTACAGAGGCGCCAGAGGGTTTATGTCTGGGTTATTAACACTGATTTTTCAACAAAACATGTTTTTAAACCCTATCTGGTGTCTTCCTCTGCAATCTTGGCTCTGTGATAGTCTTTCTGGCGCTCTATATCACCATGACTGTAACTGTGGAGACAATGAAATCACCACTCTGTAAACCCTGCAAAACATGATAAACACATTATAAAAACCTGTGGGAGTGAGGATGTCTTCTTCAGAGGCTCGTGAGGATGGAGGGGAATTGAGGAAAAAGATAGATGCAGAGGGAAAATGGGCTAAAAAACTTGGCAGAACAACTAACCAGGTGCTTTGGAGGCTTAAGTGCGAGGGCGAACGTGGACCATTAGATCAATATGATCTACGGCTGTGGTCGCTCGATGGAGTCATTGGGCAAACAGGCGAATGGTTGATGAACGAAGTTGCGTTATAACATGGACCATTCGATCTCAGAGATCAATGGTGGTGATTAAAAGTGGGATTGGCGTTGCGGGGGGGGGGGGGGGGGGGGGGGGGCGTAGGTGTTATGGAAAAAACAGGAATGGTTTTTGTGCAACAAAAAGGGGGAAAATGGAAACACCAAAAAAAACGCGATTCCACTCAGTGAGTGATGCGTGTATTTCCAAAACCACCCATATCGCGCAATTTTTGAACGTTAAGCTTTGGGCACAAAAATTATGCGACATTGGATATCGAACGTCGGATGTGGAGCGTCAGATCGGATGGTGCGAGTTGCACGTGATAGGCGGAAATGTGTGCGGGTGGAACATATGGTGGGGTTGAGTTAGGACTGTTAGATTTGCGGATCGGATGGTCGGGATGTAAAGAGAAAGTAGCGTTTTTGAACAAGAGGAAAATGGGGTAAGTGAATGAGCGGAAAGATGGGAGCCGTCGGATCTGTAGGAATAGACGACGGAGATCTAATCGGTGATCACTAGAACAGTGAAAGGGAGAAAGGAAAATGCAGAGTGCAATGAAATCTTGGTTGTCGATTCTTGTGTATTCGACGGTTAGGATCGAATCGGGGAATCAGGCCATTGGAGGAAAAGAAAAAGCGGAAACTGTGTTTGCGATATGCGATTAAGCGCTGGCCGTAGGATCGGAAGAGATCAACAGTCAGGATTAAATCGGTGGGGTGATGATGGAGGGCTATGGCTAGAGCGCGATGAGATCCTGGTCATTGGTTCTTGTGGATTCAACGATCTAGATCAAATCGGTGGGTGCGGGTGATGAGAGAAGAGAAGAACTGAAGGAGCGATGCAATTGAGCGCGGACCATCCGATTTAACTTGATCGATGGTGGAGATTAAATCGGAGGTCAGGATGGCAAAGGGTTGTGGGCGGAGCATGATTAGATCCTGGCCATTGGTTCTTGTGGATTCAATAGTCTAGATCCAATAGGGGGATCGGCATCGGAGGAGGCAAGGAAAGGGAACAAAGAAAAATAAAACCCTAATTGCGAACGATAGATTTACAAAGGAAATGTTTCTCTTGAAGGCTCAGAAACATATTTAGCCACCTTTTTTCTTTGACAAAATATTATAGGTGGCTAACAAGCTGCAACTTCATCATCTGATAGAAAGATTGATAACTTAGTTAGAACCATGGAGATAATTATGGAGAGAATAAACATGAATGAGAGAGCTTATCCTAGAGAAAACCAAACCGCTCCTCAAAACAGAAATCAAAATTAGAACCAAAACCAAAATTTTAGGAGGAATCCCCCTCAAATTATAAAAAGAGGTCCTGATCAGCAAATCAGGCCCCTTTTCCAAGAAAATTATGCTGATAAGGATGAAGGGGTGATTGAAGAAATAGAGGAAAGTCACATAAATTTCATGGGAGTAAACAATGAGGATATGTATAAATTAATACAATAAGCATGTATATTACCAGATCCCTTGATCTAACAATTGAATTCACTGTTAAATATAAAATCCTTCTACTCAATTCTTTGTGGAAATTAAATCGCCAATTGCAAACATATGAAGAAAAATCAATCGCACATAACAAGATGTTTTACCAGGAAAGCTTAAAGATAAAAACCCCAACTATCATATATTATGTATATCATGGAATCATGAAATGATCTCATACAAAGTTCAGCTCATAGAGCTCTTAGTACAATATACAATCGTCTCACACTGTCATGTAGAAATTTTCATATCTATGCACCAATTTCTTGCCTCCTGATAGCTTGCCTCCACTTCGCAATCCCTGTTGAAGAAGATCCCTGAATGAATTTGATATTGGATTGCTTGTACTACGCAATCCTCATTGGAAACTCCAATGTGTGTATAGATGCATTGAATGCATCACTATAGTCACAACTGATAGTCAAACACACCCTTTCACCTATCTCTCCACTGGATCTTACATGCAAGTAGTTAACTACTGTATTTCTTCAGTTGCAAGTAAGACACTACTTGTGAATTAATTAAATAATTGATTCACTCATCTTTCACTAGTGTATCTTTAGTTACAACTAGCACAACTGAGTTTAACTCACTTAACTGAGTTAAACTAAGTAACAACTCCCATAACTACTCTTTCAACTCTGTTAAAAATGTGTCACACTCAGTTACAATGAAGTCCATCATGCATGAGTCACCAACCAACCTTGCAACTCGTAATTCCTTCAGCTAACTAGTTTGCCACATCATTTAATTGAAATCAAGTGCTCCAAGAGAATAAGTTACTATTTATTGTTTGATTATCATTAAGGGCTAATAAAAATCGACATGCATTCTATTTTTAGATATGCGATCTATAAATAGACTTCACCCATGTTATAAAAATAGAAACTCATCTAAAGATAGAATTTTCTCAACCATCTAGAATCAGCATCCTGCTAAATTTAGAATATGCTCACCATTCTAAAAATAGACATACACCTAAAAATAGCCTGTGGGCCCCACCTAGTGAAGGTGCTTAATTTTCACTAGGATCATCATCTTGTTGAATCTCAACACTCCCTCTCAATAAGAAAGGGATTATCCTTCACCCCAATCCTATCTCTATGGTATTTTAATTTTCTCCTGGTGAGCACCTTCGTCAAAATATCTGCATCCTGATCTTCCGTAGGAATGTACTGAAGCAACATGATCTTCCGCTTCATAAAATATTTGATATGATGATACCGGATATCTATATGCTTAGATCTATCATGAAACACAGGATTAATCGAGAGTTTAATGAAACTCTGATTATCAAAATGAATCATTGTATGATATAAATGAGAACTGAACAAACTGACAAAGATATTTTTCATCTAGATAACCTCACATGTAGCTTGACTTGTTTCCATGTATTCCACTTCCGCTGAACTGAGTGCCACAGATCTCTGTTTCCTGCTGTACCAAGAAACAATTGTAGATCTGATACTGAAAACCTCTCCTGATGTGCTCTTTCTATCCGTTGGGATGCTTGCCCAATCTACATCCGTGAAGCCATGCAACTTCACCTTATCCATCTGTCTGTACCATAAGCCATACTCAAATGTGCCCCTAAGATATCTCAGGACATTCTTGCCTGCCTTCCAAAAAAACTTGGCAGGCTTAACCATTGCTTGACTAAGTTGGTTCATCGTATAGCATATGCTCGGTCTTGTATTAACTAAATACATGAGCGAACCCATAAAATGTCAATATACAATAGCATCCACTACCTCAGCCGATGTAGCATCCTCTTTCCTCTAGTTTTGTGGAAGAGGAGTATCCATGGGTTTGCAACCCTCCATGTGAAACTTACTGAGTATGTCCCTTGAATACTTTCCTTGAGACACAAACAATTCACCTTCTCACTGCCATATTTCCAATCCAAGGAAATAGTGAAGGAGACCCATGTCCTTCATCTCGAACTCCTTTGCAAGGTCCTCCTTGCATGAGTGTATCAGCTGCTCATCACCAGCTAGTATTAAATAATCAACATAAAAAAAAATGATTAAAGGCTTACCCTCCACCACAATCTGGTACAGTTTTTCATTTGCCTCACTCTTGGTGAAACCAAGTCCAGTGAAATAGCTGTCAATCTGAGAGTACCAAGGACGGGGTGCTTGCTTCAACCCATACAACACTCTTTTGAGTCTGCACACATGCGACTCACTGCTGAAGATCTAAAATACTTTAGGTTGCTTAATGTACACTTCTTCATCAATGATCCCATTAAGGAATACAGTCTTCACATCCATTTGATGAATGTGCCAACCCATCTGTGCTGAGAGAGCAAGGATGGTCCTTATGGAAGAATACCGTGCGACAGGTGCAAAGGTTTCTTCATAATCAATCCCCTCATTCTGTGAGAAGCCCCAGGCAACAAATCTTGCTTTATATTTCTCAACACTCCCATCAAAAACTTTCTTTACCTTGTAGGTCCATCTTGAACCTACCACTGATTTATCAACCAGCCTTGGAACATTTTCCTAAGCATTTTTTCTGACAATGGATTCACACTCCTCCACCAATGCATCTACCCATGTGGGCTCCTGCACTGCTTCCTGAAAATAATATGGCTCTGCCATGATACATTTGATCATGAGAGCCATGTATCCAGTGAATCAGTCATGAGAATGTCTTTTTCTACGCTATGAAGTAGGGGCTCCTACATTCTGTGCCGCATAAAGCTTCAACCTCTCAGCTTCTGTGGTACGCCTTCTACTAGTTCTGATGTTTGGCTCTGCGTGAGTGGAATCCTTCACTCCATGATCATCCTCTTGTTAGGTCCCTATATCACTAGTATAGTCCCTTATTATTGTTAGTGTAACCCCCTTATTGTTATTATTGAACCCTTGTAACCCCCATTTTGTTATTATTGTGCCCTTAAATTAGTATTATTAGGTCGGCTAGGATTACATTGTGGCCCACTAGGATTACATTATGGCCCCATGGACTCCTATATATAGAAAGGAGGTTTTGTTCATTTGTATCATCCAAGAATTGTTCATTTATGTAATGTATTGGAGGTTGCCCCCTCGAAGTGGCTCATTTCTAAGGCGTTTATATCTCTTTTCTTCTCTTTTTGATTTGGTTACACAACATTTGGTATCAGAGCTTTGGGATTCTAGGGTTTCGCTGCTCCAAACAGGTCATCGTGGCATTTTCGCTATAACTTTTTTTCTACGAAGCTTCAGAAGCTGAAATTTTTAGGGTGCGAAGCTGAAATCTTGAGGAAGTTTGTCTAAAAATTTCAGAGCTTGGTTCGCAATATTTTCGGAGATATGATCTGTGGAAGTTAGGTATTTTTTCAGGCTCCTAAACAGGTCATCGTGGAATTTTCGCTATAAAAAAATTTCTACGAAGGTTCAGAATCTGAAATTCATATGGTGCGAAGCTGAAATCCTGAAGAAAGTCGTCAAAAAATTTCAGAGCTTGGTTCGCAATATTTTTGGAGATATAATCTGTGGAAGGTAGTGCTTTTTCAGGCTCCTGAATTTCATCTCAAAGAGGTGATCGTGGGAAAAGTTCAATAACTCTCTCTCTGGGCATCGGATTGGAGTTCCGTAAAAAGTGTTCGTAAGTACACAGACTGTAGTTTCTTGGCTATCAATTTTAAGAGACAAAGGATGAAACAGTGACACGTGGCTAGTCGTAAAAGTTCACTCTACTGAACCAGTCCATAATTAGGTCATTGTGGGAGATTGGACACAACTTTGTCTTGGAGAATCCAAATCAGGTCAGACCTGTGGCATTCAAAATAGAATTCAGAGGGATACTTCAATGATGAATTTTAGATATTGAATAGCTGCAATCACAGAGATAATACAATTTCAATATCGAGCTCCTCAAAGCAAGTAAAAGGTGTGTATTTTTTTTCCGAATTGCATAAGTCTTGTTTGAAGAATCAAGTTGAATTGATTGCAAGGGCCTATTCTAGAATAGATATCAATATTGGAGTCTAAAATTGCCCCTAAAAAGAATTCAACACCCATTAAGCCTTTAGAAGGCTCTACTATGACTCATGAAGACGAAGAATGGCAACATGACATATCAAAATTACAAGAGCAAGTGCAACAAATTTCGCTCTCGCAAAGAACAACAAAAAATGAAATGGAAGTTTTGAAGAAGGGCATGGAAACTAAGATGGATGGTTTGAAGAAAGGTATGGAAGCTAAGATTAATGGTTTGGAATCTAAGATGGATGGCATGGAAGTGGGCATGGAAGCTAAGATGGATGACATGGAAGCTAAGATTGATGAAAAAATGAAAGACAACATGGAAAACATGAAGAAGGATCTAAAAGTAGACATCGAAGGTTTGGCAAAGTTGATACAAGAAATGTTTCCTAATGGTGAAAAGATAGTAGAGGAAACTCATGATGAGAACAAAATAAATGTTAATAGTGATTTCATAAACTCTAATGCTGGAGGGAAGAACCACCATATTCCAAAAATGGATATGAGGAAGTTTGATGGAAAGGATCCTGTAACATGGATACTACAGATGGAGCAATATTTTGATCTCCATAACGTGCAAAACACACAAAAGGTACGCATTGCAACTTTACATTTAGAACAAACTACATTTGTATGGTATCAATGGCTTTGCTCCCGTAAAAAAATTGTCACTTGGTCAATTTTTACGGAGGAAATGATAGCACATTATGAGGATACAAAGAGCAACACCTTCTTTAGCCAATTGATAAATCTCAAACAAAGGGTTTAGTGGGGCAGCACATTGAGGACTTCCAAAAATTGAATATAAGGGTAACTGATATTCCAGAGGAACACAGGATTGATCTCTTCATAGGCACTTTAAAGGATAACATCCAACATGAAGTTCGCGTTTTGGAACCTGATTCATTGGAGAAGGCATTCGGGTTGGCAAGAAAAGTTGAATGTAAAATTATGGCGACAAGGAAGCCTACCACTCAATTCTATAAAGAAGGAAGTGTTGCTACGCCTAGATTTCCACAACCTACAAGGTTGACACCACAACAATTGGAAGAAAAAAGAGCAAAAGGGCTTTGCTACGGTTGTGATAGAAAATACACTAAAGGTCATAAGTGTGTTGAGAAGAAATTATTTTACATAGATTGTGAAGAGGAAGAAGAAAATGAACAAGAAGAGGATATACACCAGGAACCAACCCTAGAAGAGGAAGAAATGAATCCGACCATATCATGTAATGCACTGGCAAGAATTACCACTCCTCAAACTCTCAATATACAAGGACAAATCAAGAAGAAAAAGGTAATAGTGTTGATTGATTCAGGTAGCACCCATAATTTTATTCATTGTAAGGTAGCCAAGGAATTAAATTGTTTCCTATACCCGGCACCAGAATGTCAAGTGATGGTTGCAAATGGAGGAACTATAAATTGCTCTGGAAAATGCCATAATATCAAGCTAACCATGGGGGAATATGTATTGATTAGTCCAATGCTTTCCATTCCTATGGGAGGTGCTGATGTTGTACTAGGAGTACAACGGTTACAATCTTTGGGGACGGTAGCTTTTAATTTTCAAGAACTTTTCTTGAAATTTTTTTCAGAAGGAAAGGAAGTCGAATTACGGGGTATTGAAGGGAAGCCGGGAAGGATAATAAGCTCTAATGTCATGACAAGCTTCTAAAGAAAGAACAACGAGGCGTAATTGCATAATTATGCTCACTAGAAGTTCCGACATCAAAATCATCTATTTCTGCAGATCTCCAACAAGTCTTGGACAATCATTCCAAGGTGTTTGAAACTCCCAAAGGACTCCCACCTATTCGTGATCATGATCATGCTATTCATTTGATTCAAGGAAGTGTTCCTCCAAACATCAGGCCTTATAGATATCCTTACGTCCAAAAGAGCGAAATTGAACGTATGATTGCAGAAATGTTAGAGGAGGGTATAATTCAACCTAGTCAAAGTTCTTTCTCTGCTCCTGTAGTATTGGTACACAAGAAGGATGGATCATGGCGAATGTGTCCGGATTATAAGGAGCTCAATAAGCTCACCATTAAAGATAAATTTCCCATTCCTGTGATTGATGAATTATTGGATGAATTACATGGAGCAATTTATTTTACCAAGTTGGATCTTTGTTCAGGATATCATCAAATTAGAATGCAGACTGAAGATATTCCAAAAACAACATTTCGAACTCATGAGGGTCATTATGAATTTTTGGTCATGCCTTTTGGCCTTACCAATGCACCTTCTACATTGCAAGGGTTGATGAATTCCATTTTCAAACCCTTCCTTAGAAAATTTGTGCTAGTATTTTTTGATGATATACTAATCTACAACAGGTCTTGGAAGGATCATGTTGAACATGTTGACGGGGTGCTCAAACTATTGCAGGAGAAACAATTATATGCAAAAAAATCCAAATGTTTCTTTGGAGTACAAGAGGTGGAATATCTGGGTCATATTGTATCTCACGAGGGTGTTAAAATAGACCCTAACAAAATTAAAGCCATTAAGGAATGGAAAGTCCCCACAACCATAAAGCAGTTGCGAGGATTTCTCGGGTTAACAGGGTATTATCGCAAGTTTGATAAGAATTATGGGAGAATAGCAGCACCTCTAACAACATTATTGAAGAAAGATGCATTTTCATGGACTCCTGAAGCAACTAAGGCCTTTGAACATCTTAAGGAGGCAATGTGCCATGCACCGGTCTTAGCTACGCCAGACTTCACAAAAACCTTTCTTGTGGAATGTGATGCCTCGGGAAATGGAATTGGTGCAGTTTTAATGCAGGAAGGAAGACCCATTGCTTTTGAAAGTCGTCCAATCAAGGGAAAGTATTTACAGAAACCGATTTATGAGAAGGAAATGTTAGCAATACTACATGCACTAAAGAAATGGCGAACTTACCTAATGGGAAGACACTTCAAGGTAAAAACTGATCATGATAGTCTTAAACACTTTTTGGAACAAAGACTATCTTCAGAAGAGTAGAAAAAATGGGTCACAAAGATGTTGGGCTATGACTTTGAAATAATCTACAAAAAGGAAAGCTTAATGTTGTTGCAGATGCACTCTCAAGAAAGAATGAAGAGGTGGAAGCATTGCTTTGTGCCATTTCTATTATCCAACCAGATTGGATAACCGAAGCAAGAGATGAATGGAAGAAGGAAAAATATGTATGGATACTCATTCAAAAGTTGTAGCAAGATCCTAGTACATCTGATACATTTAGTTGGAAAAATGATTCCTTATGGTATAAAGATCACTTATATCTTTGTAATAATTCCCAACTAAAACAAAAGATTCTTCTGGAATTGCACACTTCTCCTTTAGGAGGACACTCGGGATTTTTAAAAACTTACCACAGGGTGAAGAAAGATTTTTTTTGGGATGGCCTTAAATCTGATATTCAAAAGTTTGTGGCAGAATTTTTGGTTTGCCAGCAGAATAAAGTGGAAACAATTAAGACCCCAGGACTTCTACAACCTTTATCCATTCCAAGTCAACGTTGGGAGGAGATTTCAATGGATTTTATCACAGGTTTACCTAAGTCCGAAGGAAAGAGTGTCATCTTGGTGGTAGTTGATAGACTTACCAAGTATGCACACTTTTGTGCATTATCTCATCCATTTAAAGCAAGTACAGTTGCTACTACATTTATGGACAGAATTCAAAAGCTACATGGAAGCCCAAGGGTTATTGTGAGCGACAGAGATCCCATTTTTACTGAAAATTTTTGGACGGAGTTATTTTCTTGTTTGGGTACTCAATTAGCTCATAGCTCATCTTATCATCCTCAATCTGATGGTCAAACTGAGATCGTAAATAAATTTTTGGAAGGATATCTTCGTTTTTTTGTATCTGATAAACAAACACAATGGTTCAAGTGGTTACCTCTTGCTGAATGGTGGTATAACACTTCCTTCCATACTGCAGCAAAAATGACCCCATTTATGGCACTTTATGGATATCATCCACTATCCATCACATCATATTTAAGGGAAAATTTGAAGGTTCAAGCGGTGGAAGATCACATCGAGCATCAACAAGAAGTTCTCCAACTCTTAAAGGATAACCTGAATTTGGCTAAAGTAGATGAAGTGAAATGAGATCAAACAACATGGCGGCAGAGAAGTTTTGATAACGAATTTGGAGTATTTTAAGCTACACTTCATACAAACAAATGTCCCTCAAGCAAGCTAGGATAATAAATTATCACAAAATGCTAATAGTTACTTTGGTGTGCATAAAAGATTGAGTTCTGTAACTGCTAATTGGAACTTCTACATGTGTGATACATAGGTTGCTGCTCTTTCCTTAAAGAAGGTTATAGGTGAAAATCTTCCAGTTCAAACAATATTGCCAAAACATGATGAGGAAGAAAAAATAATATTGGAACTTGAAGCAGTCACGGAAACAATAACTTGACAACTACGAAATCGATCAATTTTAGAGTATCTCATCAAGTGAAAGAACCTTCCCACTGAAGATTTTACATGGGAGGATGAGAATTTTATACAAAAGCACCCAGAGCTACTCAAGCATTGAGGAAAAAACTTTTTTGAAGGAGAGAATATTTGAAGTTACCTATATCACTAGTATAGTCCATGTGTATTAGTGTATTTTATATTATTTACTGAATTGAACCTTATAACCCCATTTGTGTGTGTACTTGTAAATTAGGTATTTTTAGGTCGGCTAGGATTGTGTATTTTAGGATTACATTATGGCCCCATGGACTCCTATATATAGAAAGGAGGTTTTGTTCATTTGTATCATCCAAGAATTGTTCATTTATGTAATGTATTGGAGGTTGCCCCCTCGAAGTGGCTTATTTATAAGGCGTTCATATCTCTTTTCTTCTATTTTTGGAGCTGGTTACACAACACCTCTTGTGGCTGATCCACATATTGAGGCTCATCTTTGGGAACAAGCAGTTCCTCCTCTTCATGCAAGTCTAGCTCCCTCTCAAGCATAGCTCGTGCAACACCCATGATCGTTCTGTTCTTCCTCTCCGTGACCCCATTCTGCTGTGGGTTATGAGGTGCTATGAGTTCTCTTTGAATTACTTCTTTTCTACAGAAGTATTTGAATTCGTTCAGGATATATTCACCACCATTATCACTCCATAGAGCCTTCACTTGCTTCCCCAAATCCTTCTCCACCAATGCTTTAAACTCACAAAACTTTGAGAATGTTTGATCTTTCTTCTGCATGAAGAAGATCCAACATTTACGAGAATATTCATAAGAAAAAATAACATAATACCTATTTTTTTTTGTTGAAGCAACTGAGAATGGTCCACACATGTTTGTGTGAACTCTCTCCAAGATCACCGAAGCATGGTTCTCATTTTCATGAAAGGTGGTCTTCACAAACTTACCCATAGTACATCCCTTGCACTGATCTATCTGTGCAAGTGTACCCTTGGGAAGTCCAGTAGAAATCTGCTGCAAAATCTTCAGGACACCATGGTGAAGATGGCCAAATCTCCTGTGCCATAATTCACCCTCATCTTGGCTCACCACTTCTTCTTCTTTGCCCACCATTGCAGTGCAACCATCTACCTCCAGCTTGTAAATATTCTTAACTCAAATCCCTATCCTCTTGGTTTGACCAGCTGGTTTATGTCACAGGAAATATTTTCCATCGCTGAAAAAAATGTCATAACCTCTGTCCTCCAACATCACGACTGTGACCAAGTTCTTCTTTAGACCTAGAACATGCATAACATCTTTCAACAGAAATGGTTTAATTGACTCCCTCTCAAAGGTAATGGTACCAATGTCGGTCGCACTGTATTTTCCATCGTCGCCCATCTCTATATGCATTTGGATATATTTCTCCTCCAAGTCGCTGAAAAACTCCTTATCTCCCATCATGTGGAAGGAAGCACCACTATCAAGATACCACACCAATCCCTTTGTGCTTGAAACCAAGCATGCGATCAAAGAGAAATCAAGTTCAAATTGCAAGGCAAGGGTCTCACCAGCTATAGCTCCAGCAACTTTCTTGTTCTTCTTTTTTTGTGAGCAGTTAGTGGCAAGATGCCCATGTTCGTGACAGAAAAAACACTTCACCTTGGACAAATCCAACTTCTTGCATTTAGCCTTGGATTTTGGATGGGATTTCTTCCCCTTCCCTTTCCTCGCTTTGGCAGCCAAAGAAAAATCCTCTTCATCATCATGTTTTGATGAAGAGCCATCCCTGGTAGTCCACCTTATCTCCTCCTACACTAGATCCGGTCAAAGTCGCTCCTAATACAGCAGTTTCTCTGACCCATTGATAGAGTCTTGATAACTGTGCAAACTCTTCGGAAGTCCAAGGAGAGCCAAGATCACCAATTCATCATCAGCTACTGTAATTCCCACACTCCCCAGCTCATCCCTACATTGGAAAAACTTCGTGAGATACTTTGGAATACTGTCGCCATCCTCCATTTTGATTTTTTTGAGTTTGTATTTTAGCGCCAACTTCCTATGGTCACTACTACTTTGGAAAAGATATGTCAAAGGCTTCCACATTTCAAATGGAGTGGATTTCACATGAAGGCTTGAAACAATATTGTTTTTCACACCATCCAATAGAATTCTTCTCGTCTTCACTACTTTCTTTTTCCAGGTGTCAAGTAATGCAGCATCCGTCGAAGTGGGCTTAGGAACATCGCTATTGATGAACTCCTTCAAGCCATTATCTTCAAGCACTGCCTCCATCCTGTCCTTCCAGGATATGTAGTTCGATATTCCCTCGAGTGCATACTCCAATCACAACCCATTGAAATCCATTTCAATGTTTACTCAACTATCGCACCAAGAAATTCTTGCAGCAAATTCAAATTTTTCCACGAACAAAACTTAGCACTGCTTCAATATTTCAATCTTCATGATTAACACTACTCTGATACCATGTAGAAATTAATACAATAAGAATGTATATTACTGGACTCCCCTGATCTAACAATTAAATCCATTGTTAAATACATAATCCTTTTACTCAATTCTTTGTGGAAATTAAATTGCCAATTGCAAACATATGAAGAAAAATAAATCACACATAATAAGATGTTTTATCGGGAAAGATTAAAGATAAAAACCCCAACTATCATATATTATGTATATCATGGAATCATGAAAAAATCTCATACAAATCTCAACTCATAGATCTCTCAGTACAATATACAATCATCTCACACTGTCATGCAGAAATTTTCATATCTATGCACCAATTTCTTGCCTCCTGACAACTTGCCTCCACTGCACAATCCCTGCTGAAGAATATCCCTGAATGAATTCAATCTTGGCTTGCTTGTACCAGCTCAATCCTCATTTGCAACTCCAATGTGTGTGTAGTTGCATTCAATGCATCACTATAGTCACAACTGATAGTCAAACACACTCTTTCACCTATCTCTCCATTGGGTCTCCACTGGATTTGACATGCAAGTAGTTAACTGTTGTATTTCTTCAGTTGCAAGTAAGACACTACTTGTGAATTAATTAAATAATTAATTCACTCATCTTTCACTAGTGTATCTTTAGTTACAACTATCACAACTGAGTTTAACTAAATAACAACTCCCATAACTACTCTTCCAACTCTGTTACAATTGTGTCACACTTAGTTACAACGAAGTCCATCATGCATGAGTCACCAACCAACCTTACAACTCGTAATTCCTTTAGCTAACTGGTTTGCCACATTAGTTAACTGAAATCAAGTGCTCCAAGAGAATAAGTTATTATTTATTTTCTGATTACCATTCAGGGCTAATAATAATCGACATGCATTCTATTTTTAGATATGTGATCTATAAATAGACTTCGCCCATGTTCTAAAAATAGAAACTCATCTAAAGACATAATTTTCTCAACCATCTAGAATCAGCATCCTGCTAATTTTAAAAAAATTTCACCATTTAAAAATAAACATACACCTAGAAATAGCCTGCAGGCCCCACCTAGTGAAGATGCTTAATTTTCACTAGGATCATCATCTTGTTGAATCTCAAGTCAGTTTAAACATCCATGATAAAATTCTCCATAATGCCATGTTAGATTTAGGAGCATCAAACAACCTTATGCCAAAGGTAGTAATGGAAAGATTAGGCCTTGAGATAGCTAGACCATACAAAGATTTATACTCTTTCGATTCCAGTAGAGTTAAATTTCTAGGCCTAATCAAAGATCTCTGTGTCAACTTAGCACAAATACCAGCCAAGAGCCTAGTAATGGATATTGTAGTGGCTGACATTCCTCCTAAATATGGCATACCCCTTTCAAGATCATGGGGAGCTAAACTCCAAGGTACCCTCCAAATGGACATGACCTATACTACCATCCCTATTTTCAGTCAACCAAGAAGAATGTATAGGAAAAATCACATGAAATACATGGTTAGCTGTCAATAAAACTAGATAACTCACCTATTTATTCTATTCATACTGACCTTGATTAATTTATCCTTTACAATGCTGAAAATGTAAATGAACAAGTAGTAGAAAATGAGAAAATAATTGTAGAAGAAGAGGAAAAGGAGGGGGAATAGCCAAAATAGTCTACCCAAATAGAAAATAACCAACATAATGCAGACCATAAAAGACAAAAAAATGACAAACATTGTGAGGACCCTAAAGAACAGCATAGTAAACAACATAGTGGCAGCCACAATGACCCTAATGACAAATCTGAAATTGAACGTCTTTGGAGTATGAGCTTTGATGGGTCTTGTAGCAAGACTAGTTCAGGAGTAGGAATATGGGTGCACAAAATAGAAAAAAATCATGCAGAAGGTCACTCTTTCAAGCTCAGATTTCAATGCACAAATAACATAGCTGAATAGGAGACACTCCTCCTAAGGCTACAATTACTGAAGAAATTAGGAGCCAAGAGGATAATTGTCCATGGAGATTCTGAGTTAGTTATTAGGAAAATCAACGGAGAATACACAGCCAAGCATCCTAGGTTGAAAGCATATAGGGATGATGCCATTGACCTCATAGAATCCATTGGGAAAATATTTCATCATTAAACCTCAACAGAACCCAGTCAAGAATACTTTGTGGATTAAGTATTTCTTTCACAGATTGGTTTTTTTTTCAAAATTGTTATACCATTTAAACCTTTCTGAAGCTTGGGTCCAAATTCTAACTTCTAGAAGAATCTGTACCAAATATCATCCAGACCCAAGTCCTCCTGCAATAGTTGACAATCCTGAAAGCATCCTTAAGAATTATCCTAGATCTAAAAATCCAACTATTAGCAGATTTATCCACAGAGAAATTTCCCTACCTAAAACGCTCAAATTCTTGCAGAATATCCTATCTGACTCATCCCTAAAACAAATATTTTCTAGGACTAGAAATTTGAATTGGATAACCCAGATAAGTTTAGATCCATCCACTTTACAATAGAATTCTATTATACTAACGTCATCCCCCACTGTTCACTTTCCTCCATTTAACCCTGTACCTCCTTTTGTCAACCCTCCTCTTGTTAACCCTCGTTTGTTTCCCCAACCTCATATCATGGCAACATGGTATGCTCTACTAGTTCTACCATTTCCTTTAGTTGTTCTACCACAAGACTATCAGTCCAAGATTCCTTTTGTATGATGCCAGTAGTTCTACTACAACTCAACAACATGTGGACAAAATGAATGACTATTTTGACAGACAAGAATTAGATGATGAAACTATTAAACTCATAATGTTTTCTCAAATCCTAGGGGGAGAGGTAAGAAAATGGTTTAAAGGTCTATCCATTAATATCATAAATGACCTCCCTGATTTTCATCAAATATTCTTAAACAAATGGGAAGTAAAAAAGAATCCTCTCCAAATCTTATCAGAGTATGAAAACATTAAAATAAATGTTGGAGAAGGTGTCCAAGAATACTGCACGAGATTCAATAGTGTATATAATGCCCTCCCTATCCATATGAAACCTCCATAATGTCTAGCTATAATGAAATTTCCAGATGGGTTTGACCCAGAAATAGTTTACCAACTAAGAGAAAGAGACCCTCTCACATTAGAAGATATGCAGAGTGGTGCAGTAAGTGTAGAAGCCAATCTGATTGCCAAGAGAGCTAGAATGAAGAATGAGAAGAGAGTCACATATAGGGAATAAGCTGCACCTTCATCATCTGATACAAATATTGATAACTTAGTTAGAACCATGGAGAGAATTATGGACAGAATAAACATGAATGAGAGAGCTCATCCTAGAGAAAACCAAACAACTCCTCAAAATAGAAATCAAAATTAGAACCAAAACCAAAACTTTAGGCCAAAACCCCCTCAAATTAGACAAAGAGGTCCTGATCAACAAATCAGGCCCCCTTTCCAAGAAAATTATGCTGATGAGGATGAAGGGGCGATTGAAGAAATAGAGGAAAGTCACATAAATTTAATGGGAGTAAACAATGAGGATACTATTTTCCTCATTGAGGAAGAACAAGGCATATTTACACCAAATGAGGAAGAAAGCATATAATCTGAAGACTATAAACAAGGCTTTGAAAATTCCATCATGGAAGTACACAGAGAATATGACCTCAGAAGCAAGAAAAACCAAGACACTCCCAAAAGAAAGACCTATGAAATTTCTGCTAGAAAGATTCCGAAAAATGTTCCTAAAAAGACAACATAAATTCTAAACACAGTGGTTCAAAGTTTTGATAAAACTAGAAGAAAAAACAACCAACCTAGTGGCAAGTATAGTGGTGACCAAATCAACACTAGCAATACAGCTAGTGCCCCTAACAAAACTGTTTTAACTGAGTCTCCTAATAAAAACCAGCAAGCTGAAATTGCTGTGAAAACAGTGTCTGAAAAAAATGAATTGAACCTTTCAAAAAATCAGACACCTTTCAGTATAGAGAATGAAATTTCCAAGATTAAAATCTCTATTCCTCTTACTGAATTATTCACTCAATATGTATATAGATCCCAACTTTTGAACCTGAAATTCTATTTGGACCATAAGTAGAAGGTAAATTTCAAGAAGGAGGTGTTCCTCCATTTTATGTTAGTTTAAACATCCATGATAAAATTCTCCATAATGCCATGTTAGATTCAGGAGCTTCACACAACCTTATGCCAAAAGTATTAATGTAAATATTAGGCCTTGAGATAACTAGACCATACAAATATTTATACACTTTTGATTCTAGTAGAGTTAAATGTCTAGGTCTAATCAAAGATCTCTGTGTTAACCTAGCACAAATACCAGCCAAGAGCCTAGTAATGGATATTGTAGTGGCTGACATTCCTCCTAAATATGGCATGCTCCTTTCAAGATCATGGGGAGCTAAACTCCAAGGTACCCTCCAAATGGACATGACCTATGCTACCATCCCTGTTTTCAGTCAACCAAAAAGACTGTATAAGTAAACTCACATGAAATACATGGTTAGTAGTCAAGAAAAACTAGATAAATCACCTCTTTATTCTATTCACACTGACCTTGATTCATTTATCCTTTACAATGTTGAAAATGTAAATGAACAAGTAGCAGAAAATGATAAAACAATTGTAGAAGAAGAGGAAAAGGAGGGGGAATAGCCAAAACAGTCTACCCAAATAGAAAATAACCAACATAGTGCAGACCATAAAAGACAAAACAATGACAAACATAGTGAGGACCCTAAAGAACAACATAGTAAACAACATAGTGGCAGCCATAGTGACCCTAATGACAAATATGAAATTGAACCTCTTTGGAGTATGAGCTTTTATGGGTCTTGTAGCAAGACTAGTTCAGGAGCAGGAATATGGGTGCACAACATAGAAAACAATGATGCAGAAGGTCACTCTTAGAAGCTCAACTTTCAATGCACAAACAACATAGCTGAATATGAGGCACTCCTCCTAGGGCTACAATTACTAATGAAATTAGGAGCCAAGAGGATAACTGTCCATTGAGACTCTGAGTTAGTTATTAGGCAAATCAAAGGAGAATACACAACCAAGCATCCTAGGTTGAAGGCATATATGGATGATGCCATTGACCTCTTGAAAACCTTCCAAGAATATGATCTTATCTTTGTCCCTAGAAATCAAAACATCCTTTCCAATGGTCTAGCCTTTGCAGCCAACACATGTCAAAAACATTATCATAGCAAGCAATACATAGTCCAATTCAAATACAGACCACTAGTCCCTGACAACATAATATATTGGGAAGTTTTTGAAGGAGATAAACAAATAGAAGATTTCCTACAGTGCAGAAATGAGTTTGAAGTGCCAAATTCAGACTTAGATTATGAAGAAGACTGCTCTACTGAGTAACAATCTTGCAAAGAATAACTTCCTGATAATGCTGATATAAATCTATTAGGAAAAGAACACTCACAGAAAATAGAGTTGTGAACAAGGTTAGAAAAATAAGACTTTTAAGTTTTGCAGTCCAATAATGATAATTTTCCAAAGGGACTGGTTCCTCTAGAAGAGCTGTTTGAATCTAATGATGTTGCTAGTAAGCCAAATATGGAACCCACTGAAGCTGAAATATAAGAGTGCAATATAGGCAGTGAACAAAATGCAAAATTGATAAAACTATCCAAAACACTGGTATTTCATATAAAACAGAAATATTTTGAGATGATCAAAGAATTTACTAATGTATTGGTTTGGAGTTATGAAGATTTAAAGTCATGTGATACTGAGATAATCTAGCATAAGATCCCTCTCAAAGAAAAATAGAAACCATTTAAACAAAAACTGCGCAGAATAAACCTGGTGCAACTACCCCTCGTTGAGAAAGAAATTAAGAAAATGTATGATGCTGGAATAATATTCCCTCTGAGATACTCAGAACGGGTTTCAAATCTTGTATTAGTGAGGAAGACAATAAGAAAAATTAAGTTATGCATAGAATTCAAAAATTTAAACAAAGCCTCCTTAAAAGAACGCCACTCTTTACCAAAAATGGATCACATTTTACAAAGGATAGTAGGTTCTAAAAGAATATATTTGCTAGATGGATTTTCAGGATACAACCAGGTGTTGGTACACCCAAATGATCAACGTAAGACAACTTTCACTACACCCTAGGGTACCTTCATGTATGTTAAAATTCCTTTTGGGTTGATGAATGCTAGGGCCACTTTTCAAAGAGCCATGGATATTGATTTCTCATAAGAGATAGGTTACTTGATTTTGATTTACCTTGATGACATAAGGGTCTACTCAAAAGCTTATGAAGAAAACGTAGCTCACTTAAGAAAAGTTTTTGAAAATTGTAAAAAATATGGTTTGTCTTTGAATCCTAAGAAAACTTTGTTTGGCCTTCAAGAAGGAAAAATTTTAGGCCACATCATATCTGAAGAAGGGATTAAGATTGACCCAAAAAGGATTGAAGGAATATTGAAAATCAGCCACCCAAGAAACATCAAAGAGCTGCAATCTTTCATTAGGAAGATAAATTTATTAAGAAGGTTCATACCCAACCTTTTTGAAATCCTAAGAAACATCACAAACATGTTGAAAAGAGAAATATGAGTAAAATGGACCTTAGAAGAAAAAAATCCTTTTAAATGGTAAAACAAGCTCTTACTCAAACACCAGTTCTGATCAGCCCTGATGTTACCAAATATTTTTTTCATTTTCTCCTTTGCATCAGAACATACAGTTGTTGCAGTCCTACTTTAGAAAAATATAAAAGGACAGGAGCAGCCCATAGCATACTTTAGCAAGGCATTGAGAGATTCACCTTTGAAATATAACATAATGGAAAAACAAGCTCTTGCCTTGATCAAGGCATTAAAATATTTCAGAGTTTACATTCCGCACTCACATATTATTGCATTTGTGCCTCACTCAGTGGTAAAAGACATCATAACACAAGATCCTGATGGAAAAAGAGGTAAGTGGATTGTTGTTATATTAGAATATGATCTAGAAATCAAGTCCACTAAACTAATCAAAGGGAAAGGTCTGGATAAACTCATGGATGAAACAAATTTTTAAGCATTGGACATAAACATGATAAAATGCATTAGATGAACAAGAGGAGTTGGCAACTCCACTTATTGAAGAATCATTTTTGAATTCTTCTTGGTATGCTGATATTTTATATATGCTCCTTAATCTGAATGTTCCTCATGGTTTTTCCAAAAAAAAGGCTAGATTCTTAAAGTTAAAGGTTGTAAACTTCTGCATTTTAGATAAAATTTTATATTGGAAAAATGCTAGTGGTATATTGCTTAAATGTTTGCTTGAGGATGATGCAGATAAGATCAAGCGTGAATTTCATGAAGGAGAATGTGGAGGCCACCTCTATTGGAAATCCACTTTCAGCAAAATCCTTAGAGTTGGTTATTGTTAGGTCTCTGTAACAAGCAAGATTGGCAAAGTCCGATCACAGAGTTAACATCATTTCAACCAACTTTGGGATTCTAGGATCTAGCCCTCCTGAATCCGGAGAGGGATCTCTCCAATATGTACAAAGATGGATATTGTCTTTGAAGTTTGGGATGATGATATTAGGCTAGTTATGAAGGCCAAGTGTTTGGTTTTCTTAGATGGTTGAGCATAGTTGTTGTCTGAGACGGAAAGATATATATGCAAATAGGTTCAAAGGTGAGAAGTTGCAAGTAACAAGGTAAGTTTTGATTCTAAAGAAAGATGATGGCAAATTTCAGTCCATTGGGCTATGGAGTCATGAGGGAATTTAATTGAACCAACCCAGTTCAAGATTAATCTATGGGGCAAGTCATCTAGGCCTAAGGATCTCTTTGAAGTTTGATTTATGGAATGGGGTGATACAACAAGAAAGGGAATCAACAGATGCAGAACAAAGAGCAGCCCAGGATCTGGTAAGTACTTTGAAACTAGCCAGCCTTTGACCAGGCACTTAAGAAAACATAGAAGCAAACTAGGATCTGGTAAGTGCTTTGAAACTATCCAGCCTTTGATACACTTCTAAAAGAAAACAGATTAAAAACAAAGGGAAACTTGAAAGGTAACCTTTGGAGCAGAAACTAGTGGGCAGGGCTCACCTTTCTCCTCATCTTAGTTTCTCCTTTACTTAGTTACTTTCCAAGACAATCACCAAGATAACACAGAATTGCCCAAGCTCTGATAAGTACTTTGAAACTAGTCAGCTTTTGACACATCCTAAGGGAAACAGACAAATAGTTGAGCAAACAAGAAAGGGACTCAGGGCTAACCTTTGATTTCCTCAATTCATTCCTTACACAACATATATGAAAGTAACATTCAAAAACAACATTCAGCAATGACGAAAAGATGAGGGAACGCCAACATCTCTGTACTTAGACTGAATTAAATCATTTCTAAATAACACAATAAGAAGAAAACATTGGGATAAAGATTTTTCAGCCAAAGAAGGTCACTGGTGTACAGCAAACTCTAACCATGTTTAAACTGTTCTTTATAGTAGAAAATGAAACAAATTGAAAACAAAAAATAAAATAACAAGTTACAGTGGGAATAACATCACCATCAGCATAGACCAGGATCCCATAAATCAACTTGTATTGATTGCTTCAAACCGGTTACAATCTTCAAATCCAGTGTTTTAATACATCTCTTCTTCACAACCTAACCTATTGGTCACCAGCAGAGCTCCAAGAGCCCATGAAACCACTATTTACAGTCAAGAGTTTCCCACTCAGAAATAGCTACAACGCTTCAGCAATTACATTAACAACCAACTAATCCAACCTCTCACTCATCTTCTACTGAGGTATTTATAGAAGAATGAGGAGGTGAGATCTAATTAAAAGATCTCAAACACAATCAATGCAGAATTAATGTATTCCTGACCCTGAGAAGTTCGATGAAGAAATTCTACAGGTGTTATATTGCATTAATGTGTTTCTACTAAAAGTAAGCTCGAAGAGAGCTTATATTGACCTTTGAGGCTCTGCGTACTGTTAGGGTTACTCTGCAAACATTCTGTCGTTGAAATCTGGTGCAGTAATAACTTCTTTGGTTGCTCGAGGCATAATATCTGATCCTGTTCAATAAATTCATCCTCTTTTTGAGCTTTCTGAGGCAATAGGTGGCACTGTGGTGGTTGAGGAATCAATTCGCCTCGAAGTATGGCGGTAGAGGCGGTCTGTATGCCGAACACTTTTAGGTTTTGCTTTAATCCATGTTCTGAGCCGGGGATTAGGCTTTCGATAACTGTCTTAGCCGTAATCCACGCCAATCTTCTCACAAAACCACTGATCTGGTTCATTTTATTTTTAACCCGATACTCTTTCTCTGCTCTGATATTGGCGGCCTTCTTAAAGCTTTGCAGGGACGTGCGGCAACCAAAGCTCATGAAACTTTGTAAATATCTCTGTTCTTCTCCGCATGATCAATCCCATGGACAAACTAGGAGGATTGGAGTCGTCACTCTCATCCTCCAGATTTCGTAGAATACGAAGAAAAACCCTTTGAAAACCTGCAAAAACAAGAAAAATGAGGAAATCCTGCGTTATATGGGCAAACTGCATCGGAGGGCGTGCGGGTGGATGAAGAAATCGAAACCGTCGATCACATCGCGATCAACGGTCGGGAGCAATTTTGAAGAGTCAACGGGACAAAGGTGGACCTTTCAATGGAATCAGGAGAAGAAAGGAGAGCCGTCGATCTACGGAGATCGACGGTGGGGATCGGCTATCGAATGCGCAAGAAAAGAATTATCGGGCGGGCGAGTTTGTTAACAGGTGAGCGGGAAAGGCAAATAGGGCCCGTCGGATAGGAGGATCTAGATCCGACGGCAGGGATGAATCCCGCTGCGGGGCCACGGGACAAAGCTTAACGCGCGGGGAAAAAACTTGACACGGTGGTTTTGGAGTGAGGTGGAAGACACGTGTCGGCCAGCGGGTGGAATCGCTGGCCGACGGGGGGAAACCGTTTTAACGCGGAAAGCGGTGCGGGCACAAAACCACGGGTTTTTGGAAACAGGCGTCAGGGACCGGGGGGGGGTCCACCAGGGGAAGATTGACTCCGCGCCGTTGATCTGTGGGACAGATCAACGGCGGAGTTTTAATAATATTTTCTTCGTTGGAAAAATAAAACAAACCCGTTTTCGCATTTTACAAAGGTTTTCAATGTTTTTTGGGTAATGAATTATTTCCGAGGTTTAAGCGCCTGGCGGGTTTAGCACGCGGTTCCGGCGTGGGGATATATGGAGGGAGAAACGGAAAGGGGCTTAGCCTGAAGGGCTAAATCCTAACGCATAGAAACGCATGTTTCTATGGTTTTTTGAATAAATTTGCAAAAGAAGAAAGGTCTCGATAGGTGAAAAAGTGGGTTTTCGACCTTGGGGAATGGGATTAATGGAGGAATATGGTATATAAATGGGTTAGATAAGGTTCTTTATGGGGGAAAAGGGGGAGTTTGAGGAAATGAGAAAAAAGGAGGAAGGGGAGAAGAAAAGGATGAGGATGCAGCAACACTTTGATTAGGATTTTCAAGGTATATCAGAGCCAGAAAAGAGAGAGAGTATGTAGAACCAACAGTAATTTGGACTCTTGTCAACAGACTTCAAGTACCAACAATTTTTCGGATTCAAACTTGTTTCTTGAAGGCTACAAAGAACATTTAGCCACCAACTGCTATAATTGAAAAATATGGGTGGCTAACAGTGGCTCCACTTGGGGATGGCGTCTTCTTGAAGATGTCAAGAATTCAGACTTGATTTCTCTGGGATGCTGACTGGTGTCTGATGTCTGATCATTTGCTCTTGTTTTTCTTCTGGACTAAGCAAGGTCAGTTATGAAAGAAAACTGAATTACATCAATACAACTTCTACCTACCCCAATCCTACTGATCTAGCATTTTTTCTTCATCAGAGTGCATTTGGATTGGCAAACTCTTAACAAACATTTTATTCTTTTGACAGCAGTAAATCTAATCTACTTCTACTCCTTATTTCTCCCCGAACTCAGATTGAACAGTTGAGTTCAGATATTCTTCTACCTACTCTACTGTTTGTTGGGATTAAACAGTCCAACAAACTTTCATTCTCTAAATTCTACAACAAAAATTTAAAAATAGCTAAGCCAAGATTGAACTGTTTGACTTGCTATGATCTATGGCATAAAGACAAGCTGCACATAGATCATTATTTGCAGAAAATTTAAAATCAAAACAGAAGGCTTAAGATCTGAAAGTTTCTTATTATGGCCTTCTTTTTTCCTTTCAGCTCTGTTTTTGCTTTTTCGTTGAGCTGTGTCTTCCTTTCCTTCTGGTTCAAGTTTTAAGATGATTAGAACCAGGTCTTCACATTCTTTGACTCAGAATTTAAAACAGCTTTGAGTCTTTGCTTTGGAAACTTTGGTTCAGATTTTGAGTTTGTTTGAACTTTAATTTCTACCCTACCCTATCTACTGATAAGCCAAGATTAAACAGTTTGGCAAATCAAATTTGCTACCCTATCAGCAGAAAATTGAAAGCTAATCAGTCAAGATTAAACAGTTTGACCGATTAGAAGTGTGTTTCAAGGAGTGGCATTTAGGCTTGCACACTTTCAGATTCATTATCAATTTCATTTCTGTCGAAGTAGTCATTCATCTTGTCCACATGTTGAGATGCTGTTGTGGTATTATTAGCATCATATAATGGAATTTTGGACTGATAGTCCTGTGGAAGATTGACTAATGGTACAGGAAGGACTAAGGGAGCATACCATGCTGCCATGATATGTGGTGGGGGTGGGTTTACAGGTGGAGGTGTGGGTTGAAGTGGGGTGGTTTGGACAGTGGATGAAGGATGAACAGAAGTGGATGGAACAACAGTAGATCTCTGAGCTGATCTTGGGTGAGAGACACCTAAATTATGTAAGAAATGTAAATCAGGTGGTGTTGATTCTCTATTCCCTAGAGTCCCACTGGTTTCGGGAGATAGAAAGGTAGGCTCAGAATCTAATCGATCTAAATCACCAAATGACCTAGTTCTAAACGGATTTAATAGGTCAATTTGTGATTCCTGAAGAGCTGCAAGGTTTTCAGGGACTGAATTGGCTCTTATGAGTGATCTGAAGATAGTAGAGGATTGTACCCAAGGAGACTTCCTAAGAATTCTTTCTGGGTTGTCCACTATTTCGGGAGGATCTGGGTCAGGATGGGCTCTAGTATGAATCTTTTTAGGAGCCACAATGTTTATGGGGTTAGACCCAATCTAAACAACAAAAGTTCAACCAGATATGACAATCTTTAGACGGTTAACTAATCTGTTTTCTCAATTCGAATCCTACAGTCCTTTAACTGCGTTTGAATGATTTTATAACGACAAGGGTTCTTTCCAGTGGAGTCTTAAGGTCTGTTCAGGATGGTGGAGTCGCCAGGTGGAAGGTTCAGAGTGTTTTCAAAGGAATGCACTGTCCACCACAGTGTTTGTGAATCATTCTTCTTCAAGGATATCTCAAAACACAAAAAACTCTAACCAGAGATCGACTGGGAGGGCATTCACTAGATGTGTCACCCCTTAAAAGAGGATGAGATCCAGAGGCTGCCTGGCCCTTTCCAGACTCTGTCTAAGAGTATAGAGTAAAACACATCAAAGTCGTATACAGATATCAAAACTAGTGTTTTACTACCAATCTACAATGTTTTTGGGATTTTCGGAATTGTTTATATTTGTGGTCTCTTGAAAGAATGTAGACAACAACATCAAACCGCTTTGGAGTCCAGGACCTAGCCTTCCTAGACTCAGAGAGGGCTCTCTCTATTTTATGATTTAGCTTGATAATTCTAACTGCTAATATTATGCTAGTTATATAAATTATGAGGGTTGTTTGTGTGATTTATTGTGTGGTTGGATATATAGAGCTGTAAAAATTAATCCATTAGGCTATGGAGTCATGAAAGGCAGAATTGTGCATCAAATTTTCAAGGGCATTCACATGGAAAGATTACTATGCAGAATGGATCTTACTAGCAGTGTGAATATGAGATGGGAGAAGGAGATTAAGATTCAACTTAAATGTACCGTGCTGTATCTCTGAATTCTACATTCAGGTCTCATAGGAAAACATTAAGATAACAAACACAGACAGAATTAAGGTACTCTTTTAGCAAATCTTAATCTACGACCCGGTCGGCCTAGAGAAAGGAGAAAGTATTCAAACCCAAATTGGATTCAAGAAATTGTTGTTTTTATTTGTAACTATATTCTATCCTACTTTAAGCCTGATCAAGAGTACACTGTTGAGATTTAGATTGATCATTGGCAGTTTGCTAAGCCTCAAGAAGCTAAGCCCCAAATTGTAGACCATGTACATACTTTTACACCTGTGTGTATCCCTGATGCACTTGTAGAAAACCTAGTGGCACATGAGCCTTGTACTTCATCTCCTACGCTTGCAAAAGCTCCAAATGGTTATGAGCCTCTTGCTTTACTGCCTATACCTATAAAAGTCCCAGACAGATACAAGCCTCTGTTTTTGCCTCCTATCCTACATGACCTCCCTACAAATTTCATCAATAACCTACCCAGATTTGATGGAGAAAATGCAAAGATCACTATTGAAAAGCACATTCAAAATCTTGAGGATTTCCTTGATCTGTTTGAGGTGGGAGAAGATGATGTACGTATCAGAATGTTTCCCCTATCATTGCAAGGAAAAGCTAAAAGTTGGTTTAAAGATCTTCCAGCTGCAAGCATTAGCAACTTTCAACAGTTCACTCAAGTTTTCCTGGATAGATGGGTGGTCCTAGGAAATGTTTTTCTCATCATGGAAGAGTATAACCATTTAAAAAGACAACCACAGGAGACAGTACAACACTTTTTAGCTAGGTTCAATAAGGTATACCATTCAATACTTGCTAAGATAAAGGCACCCCCAGGATGGGCTCTCTTGCACTATATAGATGCATTTTTTTAAAACTAGAATGGTTATATTATTGAAAAGATTCTTGTTATCGCAGGCCCTATACGGCCAGTCTGATCTAAATCTCATCCAGGCAGCTATTACATCAAATTCGCCCATTAGCCTTTTAGGGGATATGGTCATATCTGAAACTCTGCATTTAGGCTTATCATTCCTTCTTGAAGCGTGCAACCTATGTTGGCCAATTTATCTGCTTCCTTATTAAGGTCTCTGAGTATGTGGAAGACATTCACTGAGGGGAAGTTCCTCAGCATTCTGTTGACTCTTACTAATTGTTTGTTGAGCACCGGGTTCTTAAGTCCCTTCTTGCTGGCAATTGCTTTTATCAACACCTCTGAATCTCCAAAGACTGCTATTTCGCTTGGATTTTCTTTATTGACAATTTGACATGCTTTCCATAAACTTAGAATTTCTGCTTGATTATTGGATTTCAACCCCAGGCCCCAGCTGAATTCTTCTCTATTCCCATTTGGATAGTAGATCACCCCACCAGCACCGGATCTTCCCGGGTTGCCTTTTGAGGCACCATCAAAGAAGACAGCATACTTACCTTGAGATTTCCACCACTGGTGGAATCTGTCCTCCGGGATGCGAATCTGCCAATTTTCTTTGTAGACAGGACGAAGTTTTGCTGGAGAGATGGTCTTGCCGGAGAAAGGTGCCAGCCACAACCTTTCCTCAGGACGAAGAGTGTTATCCACTTTGTTCTGAGAGTAAATCAAAGTCTCTGTTAGGAGGGATTTGGCCTGATCCGCCACTTTAGCTGCTGTCATTTCTTTATTGCTGAAGATGATTTCGTTTCGAGCCAGCGAGATCTTCCAACAAACATATTTGGGGGCAGCTGTCCACACCTTATGCCATAAGGAATTGCTAGCAGTTTTATGGGGGTAAGCATAATTCCAAGAGAGAAACATGGAGTCTATTGCGCCTTGAGAGGGTGAGTGCACGTTCAGTCCAACCAGAAAGCAGGACCAAACTTCCTTCGCGAATTCACATTCCAGAAACAAATGACCTGAAGTTTCCAGCGCTGCTTTGCATAGAGCACAACGATGGGGACCAGCAATATTCCTCTTACTCAAGTTTTCTCCTGTCAGTATTTTTTTTTGAAACAAGATCCAGAAAAAAAGTTAATTTTGGGTATGCTAAATCTGTCCCAAATCGACTTCCAAACAGCCACCGGATGAGGCGAGTCTTTTCTGCTTTGAATTTGGAGGTAGCCATGCTTTGCTTGTGTAGACCCTGTTTTCCCTAACCAGGTGCGTCTGCATCATCTAAGTGGGCGTAGTGGGAGAAATTAGCTTTTGAATAAAATAATTTGGAAATGTATGTGCGGCGGTGGCATGGGAATGTTCATTGTCCAATTGCCATTGGTGTCCCAGTGTCCCAAGCAGAAATATCATTTAGTTTCCTTCTTCCTTTCGCTTTGAGCCAATCTCTAAACTCTCTGAAGTCATTGGAGTCGTTGAGAGGAGGGTGATAAACATTCTCTGCCAAATCCACGATATTTTTCCCATTGCACGGCCACTACTGTACAAGTGAGAAATGAAAGAAGGGAATACCTCTGTGTGAGCTTCCACACTTGCAGAGCTTCCACACTTGCGAACCTTTTGAGGATTTATCAACTGAGTATGAGGAAAGAGGACGGTTCTGTAGATATTTAATCTTGAAAATTTGACTAACAGGGTGGTGGGGATTATAAATTAGCTGCCACAGAATTTTGCAGCCCAGAGCTAGGTTAGCGTTCTGGGGATCTCGAATCTGCAATCCACCTTCCAAAAGTGGGCGTTTCACAGTTTCCCAATTGATTAAGTGAAATTTGTTGTGATTGCCGCGACCGCCCTTCCATAAGAAATTACGAATAAGTCTGGATATCTGATCTGAGATAGCTTTGGGGGCGAGCATCAAAGCTGCCTGGTATGTGGGCAAAGCTGAGAGGACGGCCTTAATAAGTGTAATTTTTCCCAGTGACCGATCCTCCCCACGCGCCAATCTTCTTCTTAAATTTCGTTATGACGTCCTCCCGGAGAATTTGTTTTTGTTGGATCTTAACGTGATTAGAGTCCCAGATATTGGCTGTATCCCACTCGACAAAGCGATAAAACCAGATCGTTGGCGATTTTGTTAATAATTGAAATAAATCAGGTGTTCAGCATCATGTAACCTCTTCTTCTCGCTTATGAGCGCTCCTGAAACACTACAAAACTTCTGGAGAGTGTTTCTGAAGGAGTTTGCCACTCTAGCAGAGGCACCCCCAAGCAAGATCGAATCGTCGGCGAAGAAGGCATGATTCACTGGATCGATGCCATTTGCAATTCTAATCCCAGGGATATTTCCATTGTTTTTTTCTTTGGTAAGCTTTCTGCTCAAGGAGTCCGCCATGATAATATAGAGGAATGGGGAGAGAGGGCAGCCCCGTCTCAACCCTCTGGTGGCCAGAAAGAAGTTCGTCGGTCTGCCATTGACCAAAGGAGCAATCCATGTCTTTTCTAGACAGGCTTTGATAAGATTTATAAAGTCTTGGCTGAACCCGAAGGAGGAGAGAACCCTGTACAGGAAGGATCTATTAACTCTATCGAAAGCATTACACATGTCCAATTTAATAAGCATACCTTGTTCTTTGCGGGCGTGACTGGAGTGCAGAGCTTCCTGGACTTGGATGACATTGTCCAGAATGTGACGGCCTTTCACGAATCCTCCTTGAGCTGGAGAGATCAATTTTTGCAGAAGGAGTTTTAGTCTGTTTGCCAGAAGTTTGGCCATAATCTTATAGGAGGCATTACATAGTGAGATTGGCCTGTATCTGTCAAAAGAACCAGGATTTTCTTTTTTGGGGATTAGTGCAAGGAATGTGGAGTTGATTCCACCACCCACCTTAGCCTTTCTCATGATACCTTGAATCATTTTGAGAATATCAGATTTGATAAGCGCCCAACATATTTTGTAAAAATGGATTGAAAATCCATCTGGGCCTGGAGCTTTATCCGGCTCCATTGACCACACAATCTTGTAGATTTCTTCCTCCGAGACCAGATTCAAGAGGGAAGTATTGTCTTCGGAGTTAACAAGCTTCAGAATATTTGACAGGAATTCATTGGTTTCCTCCTCGCTCCCATTCCTTTCTACAGTTAGAAGATTATGGAAGTGTTCCTCGGCAGCAACCTTAAGTTGTTCAAGGCCTTTACACACCTGACCATTGGCTAAAAGATAATTAGTGATATGATTTTTTGAAAGTCTTTGTGCTGTCATTTGTGGGAAATAACTGATCTTCTGTCTCTGAAGCATTAAGCCAAAGAAATTGCAGACTTCAAGTGCCAATACTTGCTCTTCGTTTCTGAAAGAATGGTAACCTCTCCTTTGCTCATTGTTTTCCACTAATAGATTTGTTGGAGAAATGTCTTTTTTTTTCCATATCAAATTGCAATTCTTCCAGCTGAATAACAGCCTCTTTTCTCTGAGAAGTGGGCGGTTTATTGGCTTTTTTAATCCAGTCTTTTAGAGCCTTTTTTGTGCTCTTTATCTTCTGCTCCCATACGTAGCTAGGAGAGCCCGTAATCTCAGTTTTCCAGGCAGATTGCACTGTTTCGTGGAACCCATCTATTTCTGGAAAGTTCAGTAGTAAGCGGGGGTCTAAATCTTCTTCATCTTTAATACGAAGGAATTGGTTTATGAGTCGGGATGCTTGAGCTTTGGAAGGATCTTGGATTTTGCAAAATTCGTTGTCAGGCATAATGGAGAGTGCTTTGAAAGAACTGTCCAATCTTGCAGAGATGTGATCTCCCGCTGTCCTATTGTTGGTCCAGGTATAAGCTCCTTTAACCGGCTTGAAGTCTACGAGGTCCCACTGTATAATAAGATCTTCTACAATGGGAAGGAAGGGATCCCTTGAAGAGCTCCCTCCTCTCTTCTCATTAGGATCCAGCACAATATTCAGGTCACCTCCTAAAATTAAATTTTACAGATGGTGAAGCTCTAGAAAGGCTGAGAGTGACTTCCAACACTCTTTCTTTTCGTCATAATGTACAGGAACATATAAATTGAACAATGCCAGAACTGTGTTGCTTGCTTTATGTCAAAGTTCAGTAAAAATCCAGTGTTGAGATTCATGGGATCTTTCTAGTGAAAAGAGATTTTGAGACCCGGAAAATTTCTTCCCTATTTGTTCCTCTTGCCCAGTTACCTTTCTGATCAATTTCCCTTGGTGTTTCTTATATTCGGGAGGTGCTCCCTCATTTGTCTCTTGAAGCATTAGGATGTCTGCGGATTCAGTTTTCAATTATTGTTTTGATTGCTTACGCCTTAACCCCTTTGAAGGCCCCTCCTCCACCAAGGACCATACCATCATTTTATGCGGAAGGGTAGGTCCACCCCCCTTGAAGTTTTTAGTCTAGTAGTATTGAGAGTCATCTCATTAAGTGGGCTGGCTGCCTAGGGTTTTTTGTCTTTCTGATTCTTCTTCCCTAGTTTCTCTATTTGATTTCCTACCAGCTCTCTTTGATGGCCTCTCGAAGGTCTCATCATCCGAGGATCCCGTGATTTCTGTATTATTCTTTTTAGACTTGATAATATCTGCATAAGAGGGGGAAGAGGTATTACCTTGAGAGGGGATTGAGATGATGCCAGGATCTGGAACGGTGATGTTGTCCATCGGGGTTGAACCATCCGGCTCTGCTTCTGGAGGGTCTGGCTGAAGATTTAGAGATTCGAAGGGATTTTTATCTGCTTCTATACTGGCATTGTCCTTACTTCCTGAGGTTTGTGTGTTTGATTTTTCTTGCCCTGCTTTTTTCTCCACTCCTTTGCCTTTGTTTTTGTTATTCTGTCTGCTGTTTGATGGCTTCTTGACTTGATTCCATTGTTCTCCTTTTTCTTTCTCTGTTAGCTCTTCGTTTTTTCTCTTGCAGTATCTTGCAAAGTGTCCGTATTCGTGGAAGTGTCGACATTTGAAAGGGAGCTGCTCGTAATCAAGCTCCTGGATGTGTGACCAATCTGCTACCGTGAGTTTGATGGCTTCAGGCAGCCCAACTTCTAGGTCAACTTCAACACAAATGCGTGCACAGGAAAACTGATCCTTCCTCGGCGCTTGGTCGATGTATCTTCCTAAGGCGTTGCCAATAGACTGCAGAGATCTATGGTTCCAGCAATGGAGGGGAAGATGGGGAAGTCGCACCCATACCGGCACCGCCGTGGGCACATCCTGAGCAGGGTCGAAATCTGGCGACCATTTATTCAGGTAAAGACCTTGAGGGCCCATAAAATATGGCCCGTTTCGGAAGATCAAGCTTCTATCTTCCACATTGTCAAAGACGAAAACAAAAAAGCCTTTCCCCACAAAATGGCTCTTGATGCTTTCCTTAACCAGAGGAATCCAGTTCCTTTTTACCCATTCGTCGACTGCCTTCGGGGAAGGCCATAGCCCTGTAAACTGGCCTATAAGTCCCCTTTTTGCCAGATTCAGCGCAGATTTGCAAGTTTCTTCCACTGGCAAAGATACCGTGGGGATGTTAGCCAATTTCTTCACGAATTTCTGCTGAGAACCGGATGAGGGTCGGTTAGCCGATGCTGCAAAAAGGGAGATGAAAGCTGTGAGCTCAGGAGACGAAGGGGGGGAGGCCGCAGGCCCCCCTCCAGGATCCATGATGGAGGGAGACCGCTCAGGAGAGGCGGCGGCAAGCGCGGCCCAGGGCTCTGACGAGATTCGAGCATGAGCGCGCGCGCGAAAAAGAGTCCAAATATGGAAAAAATGCACTATATAGATGCATTTAACCCAGAGATGGCATTCAGGTTAAGAGAAAGGGACCCTGCAACCTTGGAGGAAATGAAAAATGTGGTAGTTGATGTGGAAGCCAGTGTGCTAAACATGGAAGAAAAGTTAAAAGCAATGAAGATGGAAAAAATAGAAAAAGAGAAATTGATATCTTTAGGGATAAAATTATATATGTTTTCAAACACAGTCAACGAGATGATGCACATGATTAGCAGGAAAGAGGAATTTTTTGTTCAGATACCTCATGTTCCATTGGTTCTGGAAAAGACAAACATCAATGTGCCTAAGAAGTTTGCAGCCCATCGTGGACACCGTAAAATAGTAAATGATTGTTTCATGGACTCTATCCACAACACACCCAAACAGGAAGTCCAAAATCAAAAGGAGGCAAGGAAACCCTCAGCAACAATGTACACAATAGATGAACTTGCATACATAGGTATCCATCTCGAATATGATTATCAAGAGGAAGAATATAAGGTTAAGGTTGAGGCTTACTGTACAGAGCAACCAACATTGTTTCGATGGGACGAAGAGGCCTGGTCACCACCATGCAAAGACAAAAACCAAACTCTGCATGCTGAGCAAGATTTTAAGGAGGAAAATGTAGGAAGTTTTCAAGTAAGTACAAAATGCCTTCCCCTATATTTTTCCTCACTCTAAAGAGAGAATTACAAGAAGGTTGCAAATATGAAGGAGGAGGAATGCTCTAATGAGTCAGTTGAGGAAAAGAAGGGGGATACAAAACCTTTTTTAGATCCAGAAGTTCTCCCCCTAAGTCATCTTGAAATCACAAAATCTGAAAAAGAGGAGGAACCAATACATCTTGAGTCATTACCCTTATGTTTCAATTCATTTCAGATTGTGAAAGGGAATCTGGATCATATTCTAGTTGATAATCATAGGAGAAGACAACTCTCTCACCAATCAGATGAGGAAATCAAGGATGATAAAATGTATGTTTTAGATCCAAGGGTTCAACCCTTGAGTTATTTTGAATGTCAAGTAGCACATGAAATCACGGAGTCTGAAATAGATGATTGATTGATCCAGTTTGACTCTCTACCTTTGTGCTTTAATGAATTTTAGATTATAAAAGGGATTTGGGATCACATTCTGGCTAATAGTTATAAGAGAAAACATGAGGTCTCAGAAGAACCAACACTACCATCTAAAGCACCACCTAACCCAATAACAGACGCGTTGGATGGTTTCTGTTTTGGAAGTCAATATTCCTGTGTTCAAAAGATGCTATGATATGGATATGATCAGACAGTCTTACCCATTGTCTAATTTAGTGGAAATAGTGGCACAACACTCATCAGGTAGCATGCAAACATGTTATGAGTTGATTGAAGACTTGGAGAGCACATCTGCAGTACAAGGATATGAAGCTGAGTGGGTTGAGTTAGAATACCCAGAAATAAATCAAGTGTATCTTGATCCAATGGCTGTCCATATGGAGGAATTGTTCTTTACAAAGCCTACACATATTTTCGGCATGACAATGTTTTTTCAAATATACCAATATCCATGTAAATAAGATCATTTCAGGAATTTTGATCAAATAATATTATCAGGTTTGTTGATGAATATTGTGAAGAGCAGTGGAAGAAAGGAGTCATTTAGGAAGTTGCTTGACTGGGTACATTGGCATTATTGTATCATTTTAAAAGGCAATAATTTTAGTATATTAGGGTAGGTAGGGGTGCAAATAATCTTAGCACTCTGAGCATCTTCCAAATTTTAGTTTAGATTTATTTTCATTTTCATATCAGCGTGTTTCAGACTTTTGTTTTAGTGCAGTTCTGGTCTCACCATTCAAGTTTTCAAGGTGCAGTAGTATGTTCAGCTTGATGGATTGCAGTGGATAAGTGAAATTTTAGTTTCAATTTAGATCTCAGTACACTAATAAGTTGGTTGGCCAAGAATCTGGTCTATTTCTATCATTCAAAGTCAGGAGGAACGATCAACTAGTTTCTAGTCACCAAGTTGCCTGATAGATCAAGGTACAAGTTGTGGGATCAACCCAATGGATCAAGCTACTAGTCTATGGTGTTCTTGACACCTCCTAAAGGAGCTGCAATCCCCAGCTAGAGCCACTATTAGAACATTGTAATTTACAATATCACAAGGTGATTGTGTACTTTTTCTTTGCAAATTTTCCATACTGTACATAGATTTCAATATTCAAAATATTTTCCAAAGCAAGAATCAAAGGAAATAAAGGTAGCAGGGAGGCAAGGAGTAGCATTAGAACATTAGTGAAGACAAAGGCAATATAGAAGTAGTTAAGGAGAAAAAACAAGCAAAGACAGAGTCGTGAACGTGTTGGGAAGAGTCGTGAACGTGATTGGGTCAAGACGTGCACTTTGGGTCAAGTCATGAATGCTAAAGCAGGTCACGTAGTGAACAAGTCAAAGTATTCCATGAAAAAACCAAGAAACTAACAGGCACATCCAAAGAAACAAAATCAGCAAACCACAACAAAGGAGGAGTAAGGACCGTGGATATGAGCTTAGATCAATGGCGGAGATTGAATCACATCATCGCATTACAAAACCCTTTTTCATTTCATTTCCCTTAAAAATCATTAAACCTTACCTTTCCGCCTTTCTGCTTCATTTTCATACTTTACCTGTTTAACCACCGTTTCACATCACAAATATTACAACTTACTGTTAAAGCGCTCGCAAGGTATTCAGTTTAACTTGTGATGCGGTTGGCCCCACCACTGCAGCTCTGCCCCCCACTTCACAGTCATTTGAAATACATTGAAATACATTGACATATCATATGGAACATCATAAAATTTACCGTATCATTGAAATCATTCACCGCTTTAGAACTCTGCCAATGTAGTGGGCTCCATCCTCCTTGCCACATCATCCTCCGACAGTGCAAATCTCATTTCGAATGTTTTAGAGTTTAACTTTGAGATACACACTTTGCATCTCTTAGATTTTACCTCTACTGCTTCATGTTAAATGTTTGTGATCTGTGGGCTTAAGTCCGGTCCCACCTTACCTGCCACGTCGTCTCCGTACTTCGCATCGCATTGCCGATTCCATTTCTTATAACTTATAACTCTAAAACATGCAATGTGTAATTTTCTATGGATGCGATAAGGTTTTGAACTAAAATCTAAACATTTTCAGGTCCAGATAAATGGGTTTTTTACGGTCTTTTGTTTAAAAAGGGTCAAGTCGGGCATATGATGTTTGAACATCATTTTATGAATAAATAAGGTTAAATGCAACATAAAGGACTCGAGTAGCAAAGAGACACCAAGGGTCGAGTCGGGCAAGGCATCCTTACAAAAATTTTCTGTTATAATGGTAGAACGGAAAAGGTAGCAAAGCACATCCACTCAGTCACTAATCGATGAAAAGTAGCTAGCGCTGCACCAGACTTAATTACCCAACACCAGTTTTCTGAAGAGCAAGGCCAAATGTCAGAGCCACCACTGGTTACCTCTTCGTGACCATGTTAGGTCCCTATATTACTAGTATAGTCCCTTATTATTGTTAGTGTAACCCCCTTATTGTTAGTATTGTACCCCTGTAACCCCCATATTGTTATTATTGTGCCCTTAAATTATTATTGTTAGCTCAGCTAGGATTACATTGTGGCCCCATTAGGATTACATTATGGCCCCATGGACTCCTATATATAGAAAGGAGGTTTTGTAATTTGTATCATCCAAGAATTATTCATTCATGTAATGTATTGGAGGATTCCCCCTTGAAGTGGCTTATTCTAAGGTGTTGGTATCTCTTTGATTCTATTTTTGGAGCTGGTTTCACAACATTTGGTATCAGAGGTTTGGATTCTAGGGTTTTGCTACTCCAAATAGGTCATTGTGGTATTTTCGCTATAAACTTTTTCCTATGAAGGTTCACAAGCTGAATGTTTTAGAGTTCAAATCTAAAATCCTGAGGAACATCATCGCAAAATTTCAAAGCTTGGTTCGTAACATTTTCGGAGATATGATTTGTCAAAGTTAGGGATTTTTGCAGGCTCCTAAATTTCACTTAAAAAGGTTATCATGGAAGTTTTTCTATAACTCTTTTTATACAAAGTTTCAGAAGCTAAAATTTTTAGAGTGTGAAGAAGAAATCCAAAGGAACATCGTCGCAAAATTTCAGAGCTTGGTTCACAATATTTGCGGAGATATGATCTATGGACGTTAGGTCATTTTCAGGCTCCCGAATTTCATATCAAAGAGGTGATCGTGGGAAAATATTCATAACTCTCTCTCTGAGCATCGGATTGGAATTCTGTAAAAAGTGATTGGAAAAACACAGATTATAGTTTCCTGTCTATAAATTTCAAATCCAAAGGAGTAAACAATGACACGTGGCAAGTCGTGCAAGTTCACTTTGATGAACCAGTCCATAATTAGGTCATTGTGGGGGATTGGACATAACTTTGTCTCGAAGAATCCAAATGAAGTCAGACCTATGGAATTATAAATAATCTTCAGAGGAATACTACAGGGCTGAATTTAGGATATTCAGGATTTGAAAGTATAGAGATAAGTCAATTTCAATATCGAGCTCCTCAAAAGCAAGTAAAAGGTGTGTATTTTGTTTTCTGAATTGCATTAGTCTTGTTTGAAGAATAAAGTTGAATTGATTCCAAGGGCATATTGTAGAATAGATATCAGTATTAAACACCCATTAAGCCTTTAGAAGGCTCTACTATGACTCATGAAGATGAAGAATGGCAACATGACATATCAAAATTACAAGAGCAACTACAACAAGTTTCACTCTCGCAAAGAGCAACAAAAAATGACATGGACGTTTTGAATAAAGGAGTGGAAACTAAGATGGATGGTTTGAAGAAAGGCATGGAATCTAATATGGATGGTTTGAAGAATGGCATGGAAGCTGGCATGGAATCTAAGATGGAGGGCATGGAAGCTAAGATGGAAAACATGAAGAATGATCTAAAAGTAGACATGGAAGGTTTGACAAAGTTGATACAAGAAATATTTCCTAATGGTGAAAAGATAGTAGAGGAAACTCATGATGAGAACAAAATAAATTTTAATCATGATTTCATAAACTCTAATGTTGGAGGGAAGAACCACCATATTCCAAAAATGAATATGAGGAATTTTGATGGAAAGGATCCTGTAACATGGATACTACAGATGGAGCAATATTTTGATCTCAATAACGTGCGAAACACACAAAAGGTATGCATTTCAACTTTACATTTAGAACAAAATACATTTGTATGGTATCGATGGCTTTGTTCCCGTAAAAACATTGTCACTTGGTTAATTTTTACAAAGGAAATGATAGCACATTATGAGTATACAAAGAGCAACACTTTCTTTAGCCAATTGATAAATCTCAAAAAAAAAGTGTTCAGTGGGGGAGAACATTAAGGAATTCCAAAAATTGAATATAAGGGTAACTGATATTCCAGGGGAACACAGGATTGATCTCTTCATAGGTACTTTAAAGGATAACATCCAACATGATTTTTTCATTTTAGAACCTGATTCATTGGAGAAGGCATTCAGGTTGGAAAGAAAAATTGAAAGTAAAATTATGGTGACAAGGAAGCCTACCACTCACTTCTATAAAGATGGAAGTGTTTCTACTCCTAGATTTCCACAACCTAAAATTTTGACACCACAACAATTAGAATAAAAAAGAGAAAAAGGGCTTTGCTATAGTTGTGATAGAAAATACACTAAAGGTTATAAGTGTGCTGAGAAGAAATTATTTTACATAGATTGTGAAGAGGAAGAAGAAAATGAACAAGAATCTTCAAAAGAGGAGGATATACACCAGGAACCAGCCCTAGAAGAGGAAGAAATGAGTCTGACCATATTGTGTAATGCATTGGTAGGAATTACCACTCCTCAAACTCTCAAGATAGAAGGACATATCAAGAAGAAAAATTTAATAGTGTTGATTGATTCAGGTAGTACCCATAATTTTATTCGTTGTAAGGTAGCCGAGGAATTGAATTGTTTCCTATACTCAGCACCAAAATGTCAAGTGATGGTTGCAAATGGAGGAACTATAAATTTCTCTAGAAAATGCCATAATATCAAGCTAACCATGGGGGAATATGTATTGAATATTCCAATGCTTTCCATTCCTATGGGAGATGCTGATGTTGTACTAGGAGTACAATGATTATAATCTTTGGGGACGATAGCTTTTAATTTTCAAGAACTTTTCTTGAATTTTTTTTCAGAAGGAAAGGAAGTCGAATTATGGGGTATTGCAGGGAATCTGGGAAAGATAATGAGCTCTAATGTCATGACAAATCTTCTAAAGAAAGAACAACGAGGAGTAATTGCACAATTATGCTCACTAGAAGTGCCAACATCAAAATCATCTATTTCTGCAGATCTCCAAAAAGTATTGGACAATCATTCCAAGGTGTTTGAAACTCCCAAAGGAATGCCACCTATTCGTGATCATGATCATGCTATTCATTTGATTCCAGGAAGTGTTCCTCCAAACATTAGGCCTTATAGATATCCTTATGTCCAAAAGAGCGAACTTGAACACATGATTGCTGAAATGTTAGAGGCGGGTATAATTCAACCTAGTCAAAGTTCTTTCTCTGCTCCAGTAGTATTGGTGCACAAGAAGGATGGATCATGGCACATGTGTCCAGATTATATGGAGCTCAATAAGGTCACTATTAAAGATAAATTTCCTATTCCTGTGATTGATGAATTATTGGATGAATTATATGGAGCAATTTATTTTACCAAGTTGGATCTTCATTTAGGATATCATCAAATTAGAATGAAGACTGAAGATATTCCGAAAACAACATTTCAAACTCATGAGGGTCATTATGAATTTTTGGTCATGCTTTTCGGCCTTACCAATGCACCTTCTACATTTCAAGGGTTGATGAATTCCATTTTCAAACCCTTTCTTAGAAAATTTGTGCTAGTATTTTTTGATGATATACTAATCTATAGCAGGTCTTGGAAGGATCATGCTCAACATGTTGACAGGGTGCTCAAACTATTGCAGGAGAAGCAATTATATGAAAAAACATCCAAATGTTTCTTTGGAGCACAAGAAGTGGAATATTTGGGTCATTCAGTATCCTCACGAGGGTGTTAAGGTAGACCCTAAAAAAATTAAAGCCATTAAGGAATGGAAAGTCCCCACAACCATAAAGTAGTTGCGAGGATTTCTCAGGTTAACAGGGTATTATCACAAGTTTGTTAAGAATTATGGGAGAATAGCAGCACCTCTAACAAAATTATTGAAGAAATATGCATTTTCATGGACTCCTGAAGCAACCAAGGCCTTTGAACATATTAAAGAAGAAATGTGCATAGCACCGGTCTTAGCTACGCCAGATTTCACAAAAACCTTTATTGTGGAATGTGATGCCTTGGGAAATGGAATTGGTACTATTTTAATGCAAGAAGGAAGACCCATTGCTTTTGAAAGTCGTCCAATCAAAGGAAAGTATTTACAGAAAGCTATTTATGAGAAGGAAATGTTAGCAATACTGCATGCACTAAAGAAATGGCGAACTTACCTAATGGGAAGACACTTCAAGGTAAAAATTGATCATGATAGTCTTAAATGTTTTTTAGAACAAAGACTATCTTCAGAAGAGCAGCAAAAATGGGTCACAAAGATGTTGGGCTATGACTTTGAAATAATCTACAAAAAAGGGAAGCTAAATGTTGTTACAGATGCACTCTCAAGAAAGAATGAAGAGGTGGAAGCATTGATTTGTGCCATTTCTATTATCCAACCAGATTGGATAATCAAAGCAAGGGATGAATGAAAAAGGATGAATAGGTGTGGACACTCATTCAAATGTTGTAGCAAGATCCTAGTATATTTGATACATTTAGTTGGAAAAATGATTCCCTATGGTACAAAGATAGCTTATATCTTTGTAAGAATTCTCAACTAAAACAAAATATTATTTTGGAATTGCACGCTTCTCCTTTAGGAGGACACTCAGTATTTTTAAAAACTTACCACAAGGTGAAGAAAATAATTTTTTTGGGATGGCCTTAAATCTGATATTCAAAATTTTGTGGTGGAATTTTTGTTTTTCCAACAAAATAAAGTTGAGACAATTAAGACCCCAAGTCTTCTACAACCTTTATCCATTCCAAGTCAACGTCGAGAAAAGAATTCAATGGATTTTATCACAGGTTTACCTAAGTCCGAAGAAAAGAGTGTCATCATTGTGGTAGTTGATAGAATTACCAAGTATGCACACTTTTGTGCATTATCTCATCCATTTAAAGAAAGTACAGTTGCTACTACATTTATGGACATAATTCAAAAGATACATGGAAGCCCAAGGGTTATTGTGAGTGACAGAGATCCCATTTTTACTGGAAATTTTTTGACGAAGTTATTTCTTGTTTGGGTACTCAATTAGCTCATAGCTCATCTTATCATCCTCAATCTGATGGTCAAACCGAGATAGTAAATAAATGTTTGGAAGGATATCTTAGTTGTTTTGTATCTGATAAACAAACACAATGGGTCAACTGGTTACCTCTCGCTGAGTGGTGGTATAACACTTCCTTCCATACTGCAGCAAAAAAGACCCCATTTATGGCACTTTATGGATATCATCCACCATCCATCACATCATATTTAAGGGAAAATTCGAAGATTCAAGCATTGGAAGATCACATCGAGCATTAGAAATAAGTTCTCCAACTCTTAAAGGATAACCTGAATTTGGCACAAAATCGAATGAAACAACAGACAGATCAACATCGCAGTGAGAGAAGTTTTGATGTAGGAGGTTGGGTATTTTTACGGCTACAACCATACAAACAAATGTCCCTCAAGCAAGCTAAGAAGGATAATAAACTATCGCCAAAGTACTATGGTCCTTACAAGGTGTTGCGAAATATTGGTACTATTGCATACAAATTGGAGCTTCCTGCTTCTTCATGAGTGCATCCAGTTTTCCATGTTTCATACTTAAAGAAGGTTATAGGTGAAAATCTTCAGTTCAAACAATATCGACAGAATCCCGATGAGGAAGGAAAAATCATATTGGACCCGAAGTGGTCATGAAAACAAGAACGGGACAAGCCTACGAAATCGATCAATTTCACAGTATCTCATCAAGTGGAAGAACTTACCCACTGAAGATTTAACATGGGAGGATGAGAATTTTATACGGAAGCACCCAGAGCTACTCAAGCATTGAGGACAACACTTTTTTCAAGGAGAGGGGCATGTTAGTTCCCTATATTACTAGTATAGTCTCTTATTGTTGTTAGTGTAACCCCCCTATTATTATTATTGTACCCCTGTAACCCCCATATTGTTATTATTGTGCCCTTAAATTATTATTGTTAGGTCGGCTAGGATTACATTGTGGCCCCACTAGGATTGCATTGTTGCCCCATGGACTCCTATATATAGAAAGGAGGTTTTGTAATTTGTATCATCCAAGAATTGTTCATTCATGTAATGTATTGGAGGTTTCCCCATCGAAGTGGCTTATTCTAAGGCGTTGATATCTCTTTTCTTCTATTTTTTTAAGCACACAAACCATCACAAATTTCCACCTCGAAGTTTATTTTTATCTTCCGAGGAGCTATCACATTTGGATCTATGAATATTTGCCCAAAACTAACTCCGCAGGCTATGGTCTTCTTTGTCGCATATTTCGATCATGCTTTTCGTATGGCCACCACTTGTCCATTTTCTGGCAATTATAATCAATGAAAGGTTTCCAAGTAAGATAGGGCAACTGACTTATTCTTTATTTAAATACTGACTACCTTAGCAGTATCAAGGATTGGAAAATTGGACCCTGATGAAGCTTGCATTGTAAGAAGTGTTGGAACTCTGTAACTGTTTGAGTTGGGCATCAATAATAAGAGATCGTTCACAGGATTCTTGAGCTATGTTAATGGTGATTTTTTTCCTCTGTATTAATGTTTTCCTCTGTCTTTTCATGTTGTGCATCAATTTATCTTATTTCAAAACAGAAAATTTAGACTAAGATTTTCTAAAAGAGCACCTTAATTATGCATGTGTTTGTTATCTTAATGTTTTCCTCTGAGACCTGAATGCAAAATTCAGAGACGGTCTGCTCTTCATTTAAGTTGAACCTTAATCTCCTTCTCCCATCTCATATTCACACTTCTAGTAAGATCCAATCTGCATAGTAAGCTTGCCCTGTGAATGCCCTTGAAAATTTGATGCACAATTCTGCCTTTTGTGACTCCATATCCCAATGGATTAAGTTTTAGAGCTCTGTTTTTCCTAACACACAATCAATCAAACAAACAACCCTTATAATTTATATAACTAGCCTAATATCAGTAGTTAGAATTATCAACCTAAATCATAAAGCAAAGAGAGCCCTCTCTGAGTCTAGGAAGGGTAGGTCCTAGACACCAAAGTTGTTTGATGTTGTCCTATATATTTTTTTCTTGCCCATCTCACAAATTAGGGAGTGACAACACAGTGAATGCTCCTCGATTCATCAACCAAGTCCCAAACTTCCAACTTGATATTTTCCCAAAAGAAGTGAAAAATTTTGGAGGTGAAACCATCTGGACCAAGTGCTTTTCTCTCTTTGTGCTGCAACATGGCTTGATCCACTTCCTGCAGCAAAACCGGCTTTAACAACATTTGGTTGTGCTCTTCCGTTATGAATCTTGGGATATGCTGTGTGATTTTAGTGATAGCAAGTTGATGGTTGTTGTTAGGCTATTTGAGTGTATCCATAAAGTAGTTTAATAGTTCTAGCTTGATTTCATTGTGTTCCTCAAGATTATCCCCCTGATGATTATTGAGGATAGAAATATGGTTGAGAATTCGACTCTGGATGGCGGAGCGGTGGAAGAATTTAGTGTTCTTCTCCCCTTCTTTAAGCCATTGAATTCTGGATTTTTGTTTCCATGTTTTTTACTCCTAAAGTCTGCGGTCTTCCAAGCGGCTCATTAGATCTTGTTCTTGGCATGCTAGAACCTCAGATCTCCCCTCTTGGATGATGCACAACTATATATCCGCCATTTGGTGTTCCATTTTTTCCTGATTTTGGAAGATGTTTATGAAGGAGGAATGGTTCCATCGCTTGAGAAAATTTTTGAGGATCTTTAATTTCTACTGGAATTGGTACATCTTGGATCCTACTAGTGGGTTTATGCTACTCCACCAAGAAGTGACCATTTATTTGAAGTGAGGATGAGTGAGGCAGAACTACTCAAAACAAAGCAGCTTGTTGCTAGCAACCCTAGGGTGAGACCATTGTAGCTGGATGGGCTAGTGATCAGATCTTAACACAGGAAGGATAATTGAATGAATTTCTCCTCTGAGATGGATGGAATTTTCCGAGATGAGAAATCTATCAAGCCTCAAGGAAATATGTTGAGATCCTCCTTTGTGATTTTTCCAAGTATGGCTGCCATTGGAAGAAAGAAGGTCTATCAGTAGGTTTCTCTCAATGAAGGCTTTGAAATTGAGGTTGTCTGCTTCGAGTTTGAGGAGTCCTCCTTTTTTCTCTTCCATATTGGTGATCATGTTGAAGTCTCCTCCTAATATCCATAGGGGTGGAGGCAATGGAAGTTGAGGAGCTCTAAGGAGTTCAAGATATCAATTTCCTAGGCCATGGGTTGGGGAAGGTAAACATTGGTGAGATGACCATGGATGTTAGTGCCAATCAAGTGGAAGGAGGCTTGAATGAAATTGTGTGAGGTGCAGAGGTTAGTAAGGGAGATGAGAAAAGGGTTCCAAGTGATGGAAATCCCTCTCAAAGCCCCTAGAGCATCAACCACAATGGTGTTACAACTGTGCCAGAGTCTGGTAATGATGGAGTTCAGGGTGGTACTGGTACATTTTCTTTCTTGCATGAAGAATATGGTTGGTTTATCTTGCATAATTCTATTTTTGATCATTCGATGCTTATAGGGGTTGTTGAGCCCTCGTATATTCCATTATATAATATTTATTAAGAACTATAAGGGATGGTCTGGTAGAACCTGGTCAGGTTGGGATATTGTCCCGATTCAACAAGCTAGCCTCCCAGAATAATGAGTCTTTGGAGATCTATGAGTCACCCCTTTTTCTGAGACTCCTTCAAGTTTATTTTGTGTCCTGTTGAGATCCTCCCTGGATGCCAAGAGATGGGATCTGTTGTTCTCTAGAGAGGGCATCCTCCAAGAATTAAATTTGATTGGATGGGATCTTGTGATATTCGTGATTTTTGCATGCTACCTCCAGTCTTAGGATGTCAAGCTTGTTGAAATAAATGCTTTTTGGTTCTTCCTCCATATGGGAGGGCTACTTAATGTCTATAGTTTTGCCTCCATCTTGCACTTCTTAGGTTTTTTTTTCATTTACATCCATGAAGGATGAATTCTCCAGATCTTTCATTTTTCCTTTGCTAGATTGACTATCCTACTAAGCTTGGGATTGATTAGCACTGGGAGGTGGGGTAGGGGATGGGGGATTAAGGGGAGAATATAGGGTTTGAGAGGGATCAGGGATGGGGATGGACGATTTGGAGGAGTCAGGGGTGGGGGATTTGAGGTCTTGCCTTCCGCAGTAGTTTGACTAGAAAGAATATCAAAGCTATTTCTAGTCACATGATGAGAGGCTTCGGGGGAAGATTTCGCTTTTCTGGCATGTATTTTGTGATATGGGACCTTGGTGAAACCATATAAATCAATATTATCTAATCACGGGGAAGGTTTAGGTGGTTGATTGAGCAGGAAGTATCTACATAGATGCCCGTGCTCATGGTATCTGCGACAACGAAAAGGTACGTGTCCATAATCAATAGTTTGAACCCATTAAAAATCATCATGGAATAGAGTTACTGAATCTGGGAGTGCTTTAGCAAGGTGCATGTGGACACAAATTCTGGTGTAGGTAGTGTAACAATTAAGCTTGGTTTCTTCTGCGATCTTGATGAACTCCCCAAGGTTATTTCCAATTTATTTGAGGGATTGCTTGTCCCAAAAATCTTGTGGGAGTGTATAAATCTTGATCTAGACATGAGCCCAGTTGAAGTCACCTTTTTCTGGGTTAAATATTTCTACCCAATCCCTTAAGAAGAGGCCTTCTGAGTTGAAGAAATGGGGTCCCCCATCCATGATACATTTTTCTTCCTCTATACAGGTGAATATGATATTGAATAAGACCGTTGGTCCTAGATGGAGGGAGATTTTCTCTTTGGGATTCCATTTGGAGGCTATCTAGCCTTGGAGAGCTTTCTCGATGGGCCAGAAGCTGATAAATTTTCTAATGAGGGCATGGTCCTTCATGAACTGTATTATGGCTTTGATGTTATGGGCAAGAAGATAGGTCTTGGTTCGTTCAACTTCTATCAGAATGCAGGTTGATGATGATGCCTTCCTTTGTCCCGGTTTGTCTTTTTGTTCTTATGCTAGGTTTTTTGGGGTATTTTCAAGGTCAAAGATCCCTTGCTGATCATTGAGAGGCATAGATTCATTTTCATTAGGATTGTTGTCGGTGGGTTGGGGGGGGTGGGGGGGGGGGGTGCACCTACCCTCCCTTCAGGAGCTGCCATTTCCCAAGGATTTGGGCTCTATGAGCATCAAAACCCTTCTCACAATGACGTGTTGTGGAGATGAAGGGGAACAACCCTGTCAGCTCCCATCACAGGGTTGGGTGAACCCTAGGTTTCGATGGTGAGACGGAGTCCTGCACTCAAAACTATCATTCGCCCAATGGAATAATATTAAATCCAAGGGATAAATATTATAATACCAAGGTATATAAGCCCTATAAAAAACATGGTCTGCCATGTCCTACCAATGTTGATTTACATATTGAGACAACTTTTGTTGCAATCTGACATTGGACCATGGCTGACCATAATTGACAATGGTTGATTTTCATATTGAGACAATATTTGTCACAATGTGTCATTGGACAATATTTGAACATGGTTTTAAACCTAAGGGATTTATATTAAACCCTTGGATTAATATTATAAACCTTATGAATAATATTACACCTTATGAATATGAACCCTTTGATTAATAAACCCAAGGTATTCATATTACAAACCCAAGGGATTCATATTACAAACCAAATGGATTAACATTATAAACCCAAGGGATTAATTCTAAAACCCCTAGGTATTATAAATTTAAAGAAATAATATTAAACCCAATGGATTAATATTATAAACCCTAATATAAATATTATAAACCCTAAAATAAACATGGTTGACCATGGTTTATTTTCATATTGAGATAATATTTTTCACAATGAGACGTTGGACCATGGTTGAACATGATTGGTTTTCATATCTAGACAATATTTGTCATGATGTGACGTTGGATCATGATTGACCATGGTTGATTTTCATATTCAGAAAATATTCATCACATTGTGACATTGGACCATGGTTGACCACGATTAATTTTTCATATTGAAAAAATATTTTTCATGATGTGGCATTGGACCATGGTTTATATATGGTTGACCAAGATTTATTTTCATATGGAGACAATCTTTTTCACGATGCGATGTTGGACCATAGTTGATTTTCATATTGAGAATTGTTTCTCACAATGTAGCGATGGACCATGGTTGACAACCCTAAGAATAATATTATAAACCATAAGATAAACATTTTTGACCATATTTTATTTTCATCTTCAGACAATTTTTTTCACAATGCGATGTTGGACCGTTGTTGACCATGATTGGTTTTCATATCTAGACAATTTTTGTCATGATGCGACATTGGATCATGGTTGACCACTATTTTTTTTTCATATTAAGACAATATTTTTCACAATGTGGCATTGGACCATGGTTGATATATGGTTGACCATGATTGATTTTCATATGGAGATAATATTTGTCATGATGTGACGTTGGACCATGGTTGACCATGATTAACCATGGCTATAAATCCAAGGAATTTATATTAAACCCAATGATTAATATTATAAGCCCTATGAGTGAATATGAACCCTTATATTAATAAACACAAGGGATTAATGCCAAAATCCCAAGGGAATAATATTAAACCCAAGGCATAAAAACCTTAAGATAAAGGTTATAAACCGTTAAAAAAAAAAAAAATTATAAAATTTTAAATAGATAAAACGGATATACTTATAAATTGGACTGGAGTCCCAAATTGTTCAGAATTCCAATGGATATAGAGGGGAAGTTGGGACCTATCATTAATTCATTTTTGGTTGGCGCACTACTAAGATATGGAAACACATTTTACCATCATTGAAGCATAGGCCAACAATATTAGAGCCCTAAGATATAATTCCATTCTTTTCCAACAAATACTATGAAGAGTTTGAGAAATAGTGGAGGATGCACTGCATTATTTATAGGAAAACCTAGATAGATATACTCTTTAAATCATTCACTTGGCACAACCACATTAAATCATCCTAGTTGTCCAACCTGAAACTATTCATCGTTAGTCTAGAGCATGTGGTGGGAAATATGTGAAACATAACAAAATTGGTAAATTTTCACAAAAACTTTGGGAACAACCGAGCTTGTGAGTGGCATTTGTTTGAAACATGGTGTTATCACCCTAGTAATTCTTAGGTTGTGGGATGGGGATTTTTGCAGTTAAGAACACCAGGGGTAGCTAAGAACTACTTTGGGAATTCAGGATCTACCCTTCCTGAGCTCTGGAGAGGGATCTCTCCTTAAAATTTAGCTTTGTTTTGGTAAAGGGTTTTAGGCTAGCTATGAGTGAACAGTAGGACTTGTTTTGAAAGTGTGGTGGGAATAAAAAGTGTTTCAAGGTAAATTAGAGGGATCTACCAGAACATTGGGCTATGGAGTCAACTCTCTAGGCAAGCAGAGCTAGGAAATAAGACTTAAAGATGAAAATGTACTAAGGGCAGGATAGATGACCTTCTAAGGCTTTGAATAGGCTTTGTTGATGGAATGGGTGAAATCTAAACAAAAGGGCACTTAAGAATCATTAAGTTACATAAAATAGGATTGAAGGAGGGAAATAAAACTGGGACCTAGAGCAATTAAGAATTCTATAGTCCGGTTATCAAGCAGAAAACATAAAAATGCCAACTAGTTTAAAATAGGGAGCTTATTATCACTAATCCTGTTTAATTTCTCCTTAGTTGATCATTACAGAAATAGAAACACATTAAATGGATGTATGTAAAATTTTAAAGAAAAACACTGAAAACAGGAAAAAGATGAGACTTGTCTTGTCACCACGAGAATCCTTAGTTATGATGTCTCTAATCTCGTTTCCAGTTTGTTGCTTCGCTAATTGACTCACACCAACTTCAATATATCCAGCAAAATGACTATAGTAGTCTTGAGAAATTTTATTCCACCCTGAATACTTCGAATTATGAAGTATTTATACACAAAAATTGTTTACAAAATATCTCAGAAATTGAGATAATGTTTTAAGGAAAAATAGGAAATGTAACTAAAGAAGAGGGACAGCAGCAAAACAGTTTGCAAGCTGTCCTCTTTTACAAGGAAAAATAGAACTGTTTTATCTTATCTAAACTGATTTTTGATGTGCTGTGAGCATTGCTGGCAATAGATACATCTTTTCGTGGATGGTAGCTTGTAGAATACTCTTCCTTCTCATCTTTTTCTCTGATACTCTTTATCTCTGCTTTTTATTGTTTCACTACTATGATTTAAAAATGACCAGCAGTAACAATTTGATTTCACTGATACACTTTGACACTAATTTTTTCACCATAAGGTAAAAGTAAAATATGATTTTTCATATTATTTTCCTATTCTTTACCTGTCAAATTCACAGCAGATCTGTGAATTCTTGCCACTGTTCAGCAGTGGGGATCTTCATATTCTTCAATTTCCTATAAATTTCATCAGCTTCTGTATATTTGGCAAAGTTTGGATTTACTGTGAACATATGCTTGATTTCATTTTCCAAAAAGAATAGATTTTCAAAATATTGAAGAAGTGCTTTGCCACTTGGTGATCCTTGTGGAAATGGTTGTTTAGCTTGCTCCTTAGCATGAGCTCTGATTTTCTGATCATAATCTTTCTGTGGCATCAATTTGTCATTTAATGCATGAATGTCTGGTAAACCTGCTTCTGATAATATTTTGTATTTGGCCTAAAATCTTGAGATGGCCAAGTTCATATCTTTACAGTTGTCTTCCAAGATATTCATAATGTTTTTCTTATTCAGGACTTTCTTAATTTGAAGGATGGCCTCTGTCCTGTCAGCAATTTTCAACTCTTCTAATTCTTCCCTGTTCTTTCTGTTCAAAAATGATATGAGTTGAACTGCTTGTGGTGGCTTATTTTCAATTTCTTTCTTGGTTTTATCAATTTCTGCATTTGCAACCTGTAGTAATTCTTTCTGCTCATAAATTATCTGAATTGAAGGCCATTGAGAGTGAATGCCTTCAATTATTTTAGTCCATAAATGATTTTTTAGATATGCAACCTGATCTATAAGGTTTACCTGTGTTTGAAGAATTCTCACTTGTTCTTGTAATCTATCAGCCCTCTGTTCATGCCCTTTGGAAGTAATCAAGGCATCTCTTTTGGAGGTTTCCATATTTTTAATAGTGCCCTTCAAGTTAAGTATTTCTTTATCTTTAATTGACATGTCTTCCATGGCTTTGATTATGGCAGATTTGTCTTGTACTGTGTTTACCTGTGAATTTGATGAAGAAGAGGCAGATATTTCATGAGAAGTGATTGGCACTATAGTTGCCAATACTCCTTGTGGTGCCAAGTGTTCTGCCAATGTAGATGGAACAATTGTGCTTACAGTTGGGATCACTGTAGGAATGACAACTTGTTGAGCTTTCTTCAGTTTTTCATTCTCTTGCATGAAAGCTTCTATTTGGTTTTCCATTTCTTTTATCTGATCTGTCATTTTAAGAACAAGTTGTTTCAATTCATCATTCTCTATTTTCTGCTGAAGGATTTCTTTAGCTTGAGAATTTTCACTTTGAGGCAATTTTAGCTGTTTTCTAAGGGCAGTTATATCTTCATTTTTCTATTTAATTAAAGCCTTTGCAACTTCCATGTTAGCTGGATCACCTCTTGCTTCAATCACCAAGTCTTCTGATGCTTTGATCTTCAAATTGTTAGCATATGGTGAGGCTTTAGCCAATTTAATTTGAGTTTGAAGATTTATCAATGTTTTCTCAACCCTGATAGAATTCATAGTCTTATTGACTATCTTAGAATATATCATCTCTGTGTTGCTCCTATGAAATTCTATCTGGTCTAATTCATGGACAGCATCTGCATCAACTTCAAGATCCATTTTTGAATAATCTATAATAGATTTTGGATCAGTCACTATAGGCTTGAGAAATGACATCACCAATTTATTAGAGGAATAATCAAAAGTCGAGAGAAGTCTATCTTTATTTCCAGGCTTTTCTTTAAGGAATTTGGAATATGCTTCATTTTTTATTTCTTCATTCTTTTATTTGATTTGCCTAAACCTTATTTGGATGTCTGACTCTATATTGTCAGGTTCTTTAGAAGGGGATGGCATATCAACTTTAGATTGTTTATCCACCATGACTGTATCTTTCTGTTGGGCTCCAATTTGAACATTTTGAAGCTCTCTGAGAGTTTCAGTTACTATCCTTGTTGCTTCATCATCAATTTCATGACAATTGTTGTCCTCAACATTGATAGCTTTATACCTTTCTTCATCAGTCAATTTACTTTTCTTATGGTAGGGAATTCTGAATCTTTTATCTAGAATAGTTTCAGTAGTGAAACTATCTTCCTTTCTACTTCATTTATGAAGACTTTCAAATTCTTTGTTCACTGTCACCACTTGTGTTTGATAAACCTGTTTATCTTTTCCACTGCTTCCCTGTATTCCCTGTGAATCATCATCAAATAAAGTGTTTGGCTCCCATTCAAGTTTATTGGTATATTTCTGAATTTGGGGCTTGGGATCATGTAATAAGATATACAACTTGCATTTCACTCTAATAGTGTTTAAAATACCTTGAGGATCATAATTTGACATAAAACTATATGGGAATTTATACTCTTTCAATTTGACATTAATTTCATTTGCTACTTCTCTGTTGTTCACAATAAATGGCCCAATTTTATTTTTCAGTTTGAACTGAGTCTTTTTCCTAGAAGCTATGAAATTAACTTCATCTACATTCAACAGCTGCCTCAAATATTCTAAAGCAAATATCCTTGTTGTCACAAATCTTGGCAATTTATTTGGGGCCAAGAGTGCACCATATACTCTGATCTCTGTGTAACTTCTATATAAGTACCAATCCCTTGTTTTACAGCTCTCAGATAGCTATAGGATCCTTCTTGTTTCCTCATTGATTCTAGGGGTCTGTTCTTTGTTCAATAAATTCATAATAGGCACTAAAAACAAGTCATTGAAATCTACAAAGCTATACTCCCTGTTCCATTTTCTCAGAATTGATGACCAAAACACAACTGAAAGAACATTTCCTTCTGGATCTACCTTCTGAAATTCAATAGGAAATTTGTCTACTTGATAATACAAAAAGAGGTGAAGTAGATATGAGGTATATCTAAAGAATCATTCTTCTGATAATCTGGACAACTGATAATGCATGTTTTCAGCAATGAACTTAGAAAAATTGTACACAATGGATGGAGACTGGCCAGGATTCAGAGTTGAAAAAAAACCTAAGATAGCCACATTAGTGAATTCATCACTGGTGTATCCCAGTATGAATGATAGCATGGAGATAATCTGTCTGGTTTCATTTGGAAAATCAAAAGTATCAAATGGAGGATTAATCTTAGGGATATCAGCTTGCTTGGGACAAAAAGTATGGAAGACTTTGAACTTAGAAGAAAAATCAAGCTCTAGGTAATTCTCAGTTAACTCCTCTATGGACAATGAAGCAGCATTGGGATCAAGGTTCAGTTGCAGTATAGAATTTATAGATTCTTCATTGATGTAAAATAATACCTCTCTATCTTTATTCACAATGCATCTTTGGTCTGGAAGATAATAGGACTGACATAATCTGACAAAATCAGGGGCTGAATGAGTTTGAGGAACAATGTATTTTGGCAGATTGGAATCCCAAACTGGTATATCTTTGTCATCTTTCTCTATTGATTTACCAAAACACCAGTTATATACATCAAGCAAATTGAACTCTACTGAAGGGTCCAATATTCTCTAGTCAAGGTCAACCAAAGGGCTATTTTCTTGTGAAATAACTGGAGGTTGAATAGGCCTGACAACTTCTGTTGAATCAGCAGTGAGTACAGGGGTTGGTTTGTCAATTTTAGAAGATTCGGGCTGAGGAATTTTAGCAGAGGGTTTCTTTTGAGGCTTTGGACCTCCTAATTTTGGGGTTACTTGTTTCTTTGTCGTTTTTTAATTAAGCAGAGCAAGCTTAGATTGTTTGTTGAGTTCTTTTGTTGGAAAAAAGGGCTTCTTGGAGAATTTCTCTGGTAAAATAGGGTTCTGAGCAGGTTTTTGGATTGAAAGAGGGTTTTAATGCTCAAAAAGTAGGTTACAATCAATTCCAACAGTGGAAAAGACCAGGGTATGGATAAAAGTTGCAAAAACCGGTAATTAGGGATTCTAGGAAAATTTGACAGAGTTTCCCCTGTACTATGGATGTTTTTTGCAATTTGTATATGGGTAATTCAAACAATTACAGGCAATAGCAGGAAATTTGGTGCTTTTTCTTTAGAAATTGAAGTTCAGTGGATATGTTTTGATGAAAAATACCTTAAAACATGTATAATCATTTTTGAAGACGTTCTGCAATTGTGCACAGTCTTCAATTCTGAAAAATTGGTCTTTCAAAGGGTAATGTGGCACTTCGTGGTTGAATTGCAGGGAAATTGGCTCGAAAATGGTGTTCGAAGGTTTAAAAATGGTGAAAAAAGGGCTCTGCGGGCTTTCACAGTGTAAAGTTTCACAATGGTGAAATTTCAACGAAAATGGGCTCTGCGGGATTTGAAAGTCTATAAGCGCAAAATAGGTGAAAAACATAATGAAAAATATAATTTTTATGACTAAACCAAAGTTAAACTATAGTCAAATCAATTGTAATCATAGGTTGGGCGGGAGTGGTTTTGGAATACCACTGGGTGGTATTCGCGCGGCTTAAAGGGTGTAAGCGGTAAACAACTTTTCGAACGCGATCCAATAAGATTGTAACACGTCGACGCTGGGTGGTTTGGGAAAACCACGCATATCGCGCGAATTTTCTAAAACATCCGTTGATCACTTTATGGGCATGAAAATGCATTGTTGCCATCGGATCTGGCTTTTGGAAGCGAGCGATCAGGATTAAAAGGGAAGGTGCAGGGAAAGATCAGTTATCAGGTTCACTTTGGGCTATAGATCTTGGAAACAAAAGAAGATCGGATGGTTATTATCAAGCGCGATGGGGAGGGATAAAAATACATTGATCTGTCGCGTAGATTTCCATTCGTTGGATCATATGGGATTTGGGGATCGGATGGTTGAAAATCAATCCGATGGGAAAAGGGTTTTTGATGGGTTTTATTTATAAAACATGACTTTTTTCAATGGAAAAGGTGATCGGGAAGGTTATTTAGGAGGGCTTAACCAATGTTAGAGACTGATATAATGGAATATATATTGCGGGGAAGGGGTTAGGTTATGGATTTAACCTTAGGTTAAGGGGGTCGGGAGGGTGGGGGGGATATACAAGGAAATGGTTTATTTTAGTTGAAGTTTTAGTTTAAATGAAACTTAGGGGAATTTTGTTTAAAACATATATAAGACATGTTTTAAGATTTTTCTCATATATTTTTATTATATGGTGAATTAAATCGAGTTGACTTAACTACCATAGGGGGCGGGATATTTATATATAGATAAACTTAGCCAAAGGGGTTATAAGGGGGGTTTTTATTTAAACATGTGGGAATAAATAACTTTGGCTTAAGTTAAAATAAATGGGTTTTTGGGTTTATTATATAACAAGGAGTTATATAATAGGAAAATGTTATTTTTCTAGGGAATTAATATATAAATTAGAGTTAATATGAAAATAGGATATGGTATACTCAAAACACATAAACATAACAAGTAAAGTGAATTCCAAAAGATAATTTGCATTGATCATATCACTTAACTTATGATATAATGTTATTTTGAGGGCTTAATTTTTTCAAATGATGTAGGAAGTTAATCAAATGGGAATTAGAGTATCTTTAAGTAAAAATGAGGTTTTACTTAGGATTATTCAGGGGTATAAATGCATGAAATAATGATGCGAGTTTGAGGGATTAATATAGACATTTACCATTTTTCAACTAAACAGCCATAGAGCCTTGGGTCTGGTTCCAACAAAAGTCAAGGAAATGCCTTGAGCCTTTCTGACTGATAGCTTAGAATGCTTAATGGCTATGGGAAGGGGAAGTTAGTTATTTGCAGCCCTGGTGAATAATATTTACATTTATGCTTCTCACCTTCTTCTACCTACCCAATTTTACATGCTAACATTTTTTCTTCCATTTTGATCGGGTTCATTTGTGCTAGCAACCTTTACAACATTTATTCTTTCTGAAAGCAATAAAACTATCTAAATCTACACTTATTTCATTCAGGAATCCAGATTAAGCTGTTGGATTCACTTATTTCTCTACCTAACTACTGAATTGTCATGATTAAGCAGTATGACAAATCACTATTCTCTATCTACAACAAGTGAAATTGAAATAATGACAGGTTAAGATTAAAATCTTTAACTCATCATGGACTATGGCATTTATTGACACTCTGCCATAGTCAAAAAAGTAACAAGTAGTGGCATTTATGCTTGCACACTCTCATGTTTTATTCATTTTTCTTTTGGGGTCTTTTATTTTTTCTAAGTCCTTTGATTATTCTTTTAGGACTTTTTAACCTCTTTTTGATTTTTGATTTTTGATTTTTATTTTTTTACAAAATATGTGAATACAACTTGCAGAAGGCAAAGTATGTACAGATTCACAAGATTACCACTAGTCAAGTCAAAATTATGACCCCTATATTATAGGTTGCTAACACTGGCTTCACTTGGGGATGGATTTTCCATGTGAAATTCCAAGAACTCTGAGATCAGTAGCCTTATCCATTGAGCTTGGTGATCCTGTAAATGTTTTTTGTTTTCTGCAACAATCATATTTATGATATCTTATACTGCAAAGCTCAGGGCCTTCTCTTCGGGTTTCAACTTTGTAGATAATATATCCAATCCAATCTACACTCTAACTATGAATATTTACAATGATGAAGTAAATAGATCTCACAGTTATGTGACTTGAGAGGGATAGTAATGTTTCAACATCCTTCCATTTACTGGTCCTTCTTGAAGCTCTGTACCATCCAAATTCCTGATAAAAAGGAATTATTTCCTCTATAACCATATATTACATAGGGTCCCTACCATAGAAAGTCAAAATTCCCATGTTTATCTTTATCCTCTCTTCTTGCATCCCATCTTAGAACTTGATCTCCTGTGAAAAAGTCATCTTCCTTAACTCTTTTATCAAAAATCATTTTGATCTTGTCCTATAAAACTTGTGACTTTTCATAAAATTCATCTCTGGTTTGTTGAAGGTGTATGGTTTCATTGATTCTTCTTTGAATGTCATTAGTTTCTACCTGTAATTCCTAGATAATCTTCATGACTGGGACACCCAAGGAAGAATGAAAAACTGCATCTGTACCATAAACAATCTGATAGGGTGAAGTTCCTATAGACTTTTTTGTAGTAAGTCTATCAGCCCAAAGGGCATAGACCAGCTTCTTATTCCATGTCTTTTTATTATCTTGGAGTAGTTTTTTGATGATGTTGACTAAACTATTATTTGAGGATTCGACCAAACCATTACCTTGGGGACAGTATGCTGTGGAATGAACTACGGTAATATGGTATTTATGTCAGAAAGAGATCATCTTCTTAGATTTGAAAGCAATAGCATTGTCTGTGATAATTTTGTGTGGACATCCAAATATAGACAAAATATTACTTTCTATGAATGAGATAATAACTGAGTCTATAGCTTGCCTAGTGGGAATTGCTTCAATCCACTTAGTAAAGTAATCAGTAGCAGTTAGAATCCATTTGTGTTAACCTGAAGATGGAGGATGAATTTCACCTATGAAGCCTAACCCCAATAGTTGAAATGGTTTTTCAGTGGATATTGGTTTCAAAGGTAATGATAACAATTTATTTTTACCTTCAAAAATTTGGCATTGATGGCAAGATGTAACAAACTTTTTAACATCTGAAAATAAAGATGGCCAGTAAAAACCAGATCTGAGTATTTTATCAGCAGTGCTCTTCCAGTATAGATGGCCTCCATAGTCACCTGCATGAAATTCTTCAAGGATCTTGTCAGCCTCAGATTTCAATAAACAATTAAGTAAAATTCTAGTACTTTCTCTCCAATATAGTGCATTATTTAAGATACAGAATCTCATTTCTTTTTGCTTGAAAAATCTTGCCTTGGTTTTGGTCAGTCCAGGAGGAGCTTATAAGTTTGTTAGTACAAAGATTATATCAGAGTACCAGAGTGAGTCTTGATAGGCCTCACTGATCGATGGAGTCACCATCTCCTCCTGTTCATCTACTTGTGCAATGAAATTAATATCTAAGGCATTGCAATTTGATTCAGCCATCAGTCTGGCTAAACCCTGTCCTTTAATGAGTTTAGTTAGTTTAATTTCCAGATCATATTCAAGGATTGTGGCTATCCACTTTCCTCTCCTACTGTCTGGTCCATCTTGAGTCAAAATGTCTTTGACTACTGCATTAGGGACATATGCAATGATGTGTGAATGAAGTATATACACTCTGAAATCTTTGATAGCTTTAACCAGATCCAAAGCCTGTTTTTCTATTATGTTGTATTTCAGTGGTGCATCTCTGAGAGCTTTACTAAAAAATGTAATGGGCTGTTCAAAGCCTTGATCGTTTTTCTGCAGAAGAACTACAACTATGGTGTGTTCAGATGCAAAGGAAAAGATTATGAAATCTTTTGTGTAATCTAGACTGATAAGGATTGGTGCTTTAGTTAAGGCTTGTTTGATTGATTCAAAATATTGTTTGGCCTTTATTGTCCATTTAATTGATGAGTCCTTTTTAAGCATGTTATTAAGATCTTTTATAATCTCAGCCAGATTTGATATGAATATTCTTAGAAAATTGATCTTTCCCAAGAATGCTTGGAGTTCTTTAATGTTCTTTGGAGGATGAATGTTCAAGATTGCTTCAATTCTTGCAGGGTCTATTCTAATGCTTTCTTTTGAGATGATGTGACCTAGCAATTTGTCTTCTTCTAACCCAAAAATAGACTTTTTCGGATTAAGAGATATACCATATTTTCTGCATTTAATAAAAACATGTCTCAGATGATCCAAGTGATCATCATTTGTCTTAGAAAAAACAGTAATATCATCCAAATAAATGACTAAGAACTCATGGATTTCCTTGGAAAAGGCAATATCTATGGCCCTTTGAAATGTAGCTCCTGCATTTTTTAACCCAAAAGGCATTTTCACATACATGAAAGTGCCCCATGGAGCAGTAAATGCAGTTTTGGCTTGGTCATCTTTGTGAACTAGAATCTGATTGTAACCAGAGAAACCATCTAATAAAGAGATTCTGGAAGAACCTACTACCCTCTATAAAATATGGTCCATTTTAGGCAAGGGGTAGTTATCCTTCAAGGATGCTTTATTAAGATTCCTAAAGTCTATGCATAGTCTAATTTCTCCTGTCTTTTTTCTGGTTGGCACTAATATAGATACCGAGTCAGAAAATATGACTGGTGCAATTATCTGTGCATCAAACATTCTTTTGACTTCTTTTTCGATTAATGGTAACAAAACAGGATTAATCCTTCTGAGTTTCTGTTGAAAAGGTTTTTGATTTTCTTTTAAAGGAATTTTATGTTGGATAATGTCTGTGTTGTAAGTTTTTAAGTCTTCATAGCTCCATGCAAAGACATCTTGAAATTCTTTTAAAAGTTCAATGTATTTAGCCCTTTCATCTGATGATAAGGATTTGGATAGTTTGATTATTCTTGGTTTTTCATCTATCCCTAAGTTATACTCTTCTATGTCAGATTTAACTGGCTCCATTTTTGGCCTTATGGGAACATCATTGGAGTCAAATAAATCTTCTAGAGGAGTTAAACCTCTGGGTAAAATGTTATTCTTTAAATCAATCAAATCTATTTCATCTTCAATCAATTCCTCTATTTCTATTTTTTCCATTTCATCAATGTCACTTTGAGTAAAAATAGTAGGCTTTTCAAACTTATGTACATCTAAATTATCTAAATCATCTATTTGATAGAAATTTAAATCTATATCACAAGGTGAATCTATGTTACAATCGTTATCAATTTGACAATTTTGAAATTCATGCTCATTATTAAAAAAATGATAAATTTGCTGATCCTCTGAAAAAATTTGCCAATATTTCACATTATCAGGAACAATAGGCCTATGTTTAATCTCAACAGTGTATTTTTGCAATGGTGAAAAAGGAATTTTACAACTGCTGGAAAAATTTGCTAAGCAATGGGCCTGTATGTTCTGATCTCGAGGGATGATAGCAAAGTTATCTTCTAACAATTCTTCAAGAAATTCCAATACTGTTTCTCTGTATCTTGCAAGTCTGGGGTTATGAACTGAATACTCTGCATTGATTTGTTTTATAACTAGTTCAGAATCACCCAAAACCATTATTCTTTTTCCTCCCTTTTTTCTAATAATTTGCAGGCCTAAGATTAAAGCTTCGTATTCAGCCATGTTATTGGTGCATTTGAAGTTTAATCTAAAAGCATGCCCTTCAGAATGACTTGTTTCAATGTTTGTAATCCAAACACCAGCTCCAGCTCCAAATTTATTAACAGATCCATCAAAATCTAAATACCACAAAGCTTCATGACCAATATAATCATCCATGATTTTAAGTTTATTATCAGTAAGTTCAGTTGGATTTTCATTTTGATCAGAGTTACTGAGAATAAAAGAATCAATATCAGTGGGAGTAGCATAAATTGGATAATTCGTAGGTCTGTCTACAGTACTGATCATGTAATTCATCAAGGTTTCTCTGTAAAGCTTTTTAGGCTGTCCAAATACCGAGATAGTTGCATAACTCATGTCTAGTTGTAGAGATCCTTACAACTTTGCTCCCCATGAGCGAGAAAGAAGCATGCCATACTTTGCCGGGATATCAGCTACTACAACGTCCATGATCATACCCTTACCAGGATATTGGACTAGGTTAACACACAGATCTTTAATCAAACCAATACATTGGACTTTGGATGAATCAAATGAAAACATGTCCTTATAAGGTCTGGTTATGTCTAGATTAAGAGTTTCCATTATAGCTCTAGGCATTAAATTGTGGGAAGCTCCTATATCTAGAATAATATTATGTAAAATTTGGTCATGCACAGTAAGACTTAAATAAAATGGGGGTACCGACCCATCTGAATGCTTTCCATCTACATTGGGACCAAAAATAAATTCAGGCCTATCTTCATTCATGTTGATTATATCTTCATTCTCATTGACATTCAATGCATCAGAAATCATAGATCTATACAAATCATTTTTATCTAGTTCTACCAAGGGAACAACTTTTTTTAACTTAGATATTTCAGACTGCATATTAAATGTTGGCTGAGATCTAATGGTTTGAATCACTTCTTCTTTGGGAACTGTGGTCTGTGATGAATTTTCTTGAGTTTCTATATTTTTACCTTTGTTCTGAGCTCTTCTCTTGTCTTCTGTCTGAGTTTCTTGGTTCCTGCTATCTTTAGTCATTTTTTCAAGAATGGTTTGAGGATTAATAGGAGTTTTATCAGTTTTAGGATTTTCAACAAAAGGTTTAGGATTTGATATTTTAAAGTCAGTAGGATTCTTTCTTGGCTCAATGACTATTGTTGAATTTGTGGCTTTGGGAGAATTATCTTTTGAAACATATTTGGAAGATTGTGCCACCTCGTCAGTAATATCCACAATCTTTGGGCCTTGCTGCTTTTTAGGACTGGTCAGACTTGAACTCTGTTTGCTATCTCTAGGATGAATCTGCAAGAATTTTGATTTAGAAGTATCCGTCTTCTTTTTGTTTTGTTCTTGTTGGTTTGGAGCATTATTATTTATGGAAGGTTCATTGTTTTTCTTGCTCCTAAGGTTGTATTGACTGTGAATTTTGTTTATTGCAAAATCATAACCTTGTTTATAATAATAGGATTCTCCAGATTCTACTTTGAACTATTGAAGTTCAAAGAGTTCCTGGTTCTACTGGGTGAGGAAAATGGTATTGTTTTCATCAATCCCCATAACAATGTTGATGTCTTCCTCCTCATTAACACTGTTTTGTGAACTTTCTGCGGAGTTTTCTTGGAATGGGGTTCTTATATTTTGATCAAGGGAAGGTTCCTTACCTTTCCTGGGGTTGCTGTTTTTTCTGTAATTGGGGTTCCAGATCTGGGATTGATTGTCCCATTGTGGTTTCTTTTCAATTTGATCCAGTCTATCAACTACTTTTTCTAGTGCTTTAGTAATGAAATCAAACTTACCATCTAAGTGAGATGCTTCTTCTTTAATAGTAACCCTTCTTTTGTTTCTCAGTCTGGCCTTCTTTGCAAGTATGTTGATTTCTACACCTACAGCGTTTTGTTGCATTTGTTCTAAAGTATTCGCATCCCTTTCTCTAAGTTGGTAAGCCATGTCTACATCAAAGCAGTCAGGGAATTTGAGTAGCACGGAATACGGGGTGGGTTTAAGGTCTACAAGAATGGCGTTATAAACATTGTTATATCTTGTGAAAAATTCTTGGACAGACTCATTTGGGGCTCTCTTAACCGCATCAAAATCAGAAAGTATTTGCATAGGATTTTTCTTTTTCTCCCATTTATTTAGAAAGGCTCTATGGAATGCATCTAGGTCTGCTATGCTACTAGCTCCTAAGCTTCTAAACTAGTTTTTTACTTCTCCAATTAAGCTATGAGCAAATAACCTTATTTGAACATCAGTTTCATCTATCTCATATACTTCCCAAAAATCATTCATTCTAGTAATATGTTGCTGTGCAGTAATCTGTGAAAGATTATAAAACAATGGAATATATTTTTGATAGTTCTGGGGCATGTCATGGAGATTCTGAGGTAAGACCAAGGGAGCATATCAGGCTGCCATGGCTTGGATTTTAGCTGAACTGGGAGGTACAGTTGTAGTGATAGGGATAGTGCTGGTTACTGCAATAGATGTACTTAAAGAGCTTGGTAATGGGGATGAAAAAGAAGTAGTATGGCTAATGGTAGTTGTAATGGGATGGGTAAATGATGGATATATTACTTTGGGCTGCAAGGGCAACTCAGGGATGAATGGATCTGTTGATGAACTAGTAGTGGATTGCGGATATGATTAGTATATGATTCTACGAGGTAGAGGCAACTCAAGGCTTATGGGCTCTTGAGGTGAACTGACAACAGAATCAACAAATAATGTGGCAGCATACAGAGTAGAATCTGATGCTGGAAAGATGGTTGTATATAGCTCAGAAACTGGGGGTTTAAATTTAGACAAAAAATTTGCTAACTTAAAAGCTTCTTCAATGTCTTTAATTTTTTAGACACTTACCCTTTTAACTGGACTTTTACTTTCAGTTTGATCTGATTTAGTAAGCACAGAAATAATTTTGTGTTTTTCACTTACATAAGAAGTAAAAACTGGATCTAAAACAATTTCTTTCAAATCTGATTTAGATTTTGTTCTACATAAAGATTTCTCAAAATTTAGGTCAAAATCAATGTCTGATAAGCTTACCAATTCTTTGGGTAAAGAATCATCTCTTCTCAGAGGTATCTCAGTTTTAGAACTATCAATTTGTTTTTTCTTCTTTTTTCCTATCTGGTCAGGATTATCTACTATCTCTGGAGGATTAGGATCGGGGTTGGATCTAGTGTAGTAGACTTTCTTGGGAGCCATAATGTTTTTTGGGTAAAATACCCACAACCTTTAAACTCAATCTTAAAGTAGAAAAGATATAATTAAAGATTTTCTTTCAAGATTAAACTTAAAACTAGAGAATGGTTAGATCTCCAGTATGGTCGCCAGTATGTTATCACCCTAGTAATTCTCAGGTTGTGGGATGGGGATTTTTGTAGTTAAGAACTCCAACGGTAACCAAGAACCACTTTTGAAATTCACGATCTAGCCTTCCTGAGCTCCGGAGAGGGATCTCTCCTTAAAATTTAGCTTTGTTTTGGTAAAGGGTTTTAGGCTAGCTATGAGTGAACAGTAGGACTTGTTTTGAAAGTGTGGTGGGAATAAAAAGTGTTTCAAGGTAAACCAGAGGGATCTACCAGAACATTGGGCTATGGAGTCAACTCTCTAGGCAAGCAGAGCTAGGAAATAAGACTTAAAGATGCAAATGTACTAAGGGCAGGATAGATGACCTTCTAAGGCTTTGAATAGGCTTTGTTGATGGAATGGGTCAAATCTGAACAAAAGGGCACTTAAGAATCCTTAAGTTATAGAAAATAGGATTGAAGGAGGGAGATCAAACTCGGACCTAGAGCAATTAAGAATTCTATAGTCCGGTTATCAAGCAGAAAACATAAAAATGCCAACTAGTTTTAAACAGGGAGCTTATTATCACTAATCCTGTTTAATTTCTCCTTAGTTGATCATTACAGAAATAGAAACACATTAAATGGATGTATGTAAACTTTTAAAGAAAAACACTGAAAACAGGAAAAAGACGAGACTTATCTTGTCACCACGAGAATCCTTAGTTATGATGTCTCTAATCTTGTTTCCAGTCTGTTACTTCGCTAATTGACTCACACCAACTTCAATATATCTAGAAAAATGACTATATTAGTCTTGAGAAATTTTATTCCACCCTGAATACTTCGAATTATGAACTATTTATACACAAAATGTGTTTATAAAATATCTCAGAAATTGAGATAATGTTTTAAGGAAAAACAGGAAATGTAACTAAAGAAGAGGAACAACATCAAAATAGTTTGCAAGTTGTCCTCTTTTACAAGGAAAAATAGAACTTTTTTATCTTATCTAAACTGATTTTTGATGTGCTGTGAGCATTGCTGGAAATAGATACTTCTTTTCGTGGATGGTAGCTTGTAGAATACTCTTCCTTTTCATCTTTTGCTCTGATACTCTTTATCTCTGATTTTTATTGTTTCACTGTTGTGATTGAAAAATGACCAATAGTAAAAATTTGATTTCACTGATACACTTTGACCCTGATATACTTTGACACTGATTTTTTCACCATAAGGTAAAAGTAAAATATGATTTTTCATATGATTTTCCAGTTCTTCACCTATCAAATTCACAGCAGATCTGTGAATTCTTGCCACTGTTCAGCAGTGGGGATCTTCATATTCTTCAATTTCCTATAAGTTTCATCAACCTCTATATATTTTTCAAAGTTTGGCTTTACTGTGAACATATGCTTGATTTCATTTTCCAAAAAGAATAGATTTTCAAAATATTGAAGAAGTACTTTGCCACTTGGTGATCCTTGTGGAAATGGTTGTTTAGCTTGCTCCTTAGCATGAGCTCTGATTTTCTGATCATAATCTTTCTGTGGCATCAATTTGTCATTTAAGGCATGAAAGTCTGGTAAAATTGCTTCTGATAATATTATGTATTTGGCCTAAAATCTTGAGATGGCCAAGTTCATATCTTTACACCTGTCTTCCAAGATATTCATCATGTTTTTCTTATTCAGGACTTTCTTAATTTGAAGGATGGCCTCTCTCCTATCAGCAATTTTCAACTCTTCTAATTCTTCCCTGTTCTTGCTATTAAAAAATGTTATGAGTTGAACTGCTTGTGGTGGCTTATTTTCAATTTCTTTCTTGGTTTTATCAATTTCTGCATTTGTAGCCTATAGTAATTCTTTCTGCTCATAAATTATCTGAATTGAAGGCCATTGAGAGTGAATGCCTTCAATTATTTTAGTCCATAAATGATTTTTTATATATGCAACATTATCTGTAAGGTTCACCTGTGTTTGAAGAATTCTCACTTGTTCTTGTAATCTATCAGCCCTCTGTTCGTGCCCTTTGGAAGTAATCAACGCATCTCTTTTGGAAGTTTCCAGATTTTTAATACTGCCTTTCAAGTTAGGTATTTCTTTATCTTTAATTGACATGTCTTCCATGGCTCTGATTATGGCAGCTTTGTCTTGTACTATGTTTACCTGTGAATTTGATGAAGAATAGGCAAAGATTTCATGAGAAGTGATTGGAACTACAGTTGCCAATACTCCTTGTGGTGCCAAGTGTTCTGCCAATGTAGATGGAACAATTGTGCTTATAGTTGGGATCACTGTAGGAATGACAACTTGTTGAGATTTATTCAGTTTTTCATTCTCTTGCATGAAATCTTCTATTTGGCTTTCCATTTCTTTTATCTGATCTGTCATTTTAAGAACAAGTTGTTTCAATTCATCATTCTCTGTTTTTTGCTGAAGGATTTCTTTAGCCTGAGAATTTTCACTTTGAGGCAATTTTAGCTGTTTTCTGAGGGAACCTATATCTTCATTTTTCTGTTTAATTAAAGCCTTTGCAACTTCCATGTTAGTTGGATCAGCTTCTGCTTCAATCACCAAGTCTTCTAATGCTTTTATCTTTAAATTGTTGGCATATAGTGAGGCTTTATCCTATTTCATTTGAGTTTGAAGATTTATCAATGTTTTCGCAAGCCTGATAGAATTCATAGTCTTATTGACTATCTTAGAATATAACATCTCTGTGTTGCTCCTATGAAATTATATCTGGTCCAATTCATGGACAGCATCTACATCAAATTCAAGATCCGTTTTTGAATAATCTGTAATAGATTTTGGATCAGTCACTGTAGGCTTGAGAAATGACATCACCAATTTATTAGAGGAATAATCAAAAGCTGAGAGGAGTCTATCTTTATTTCCAGGATTTTCTTTAAGGAATTTGGAATATGCTTCATTTTTTATTTCTTCATTCTTTTCTTTGATTTTCCTAAACCTGATTTGGATGTCTGACTCTGTATTCTCAGGTTCTTTAGAAGGGGATGGCATATCAACTTTAGATTGTTTATCCACCATGATTGTATCTTTCTGCTGGGCTCCAATTTTAACATTTTGAAGCTCTTTGAGAGTTTCAGTTACTATCCTTGTTGCTTCATCATCAGTTTCATGACCATTGTTTTCCTTAACATTGATAGCTTTATCCCTTTCTTCATCAGTCAATTTACTTTTCTTATGGTAGGGAATTCTGAATCTTTTAACTAGAATAGTTTCAGCAGTGAAACTATCTTCCTTTTTGCTTCTTTTATGAAGACTTTTAGATTCTTTGTTCATTGTCACCACTTGTGTTTGATCAACCTTTTTATCTTTTCCACTGCTTCGCTTCATTCCCTGTGAATCATCATCAAATAAAGTGTTTGGCTCCCATTCAATTTTATTGGCATATTTATCAATTTTGGGGCTTGGGATCATGCAAGAAGACATACAACTTGCATTTCACTCTAATAGTGTTTAAAATACCTTGAGGATCATAATTCCACATAAAACTATATGGGAATTTATACTCTTTCAATTTGACATTAATTTCATTTGCTTCTTCTCTGTTATTCACAATAAATGGCCCAATTTGATTTTTCAGTTTGAAATGAGTCTTTTTCCTAGAAGCTATGAAATTAACTTCAACTGCATTCAATAGCTGCCTCAAATATTCTAAAGCAAATATCCTTGTTGTCACAAATCTTGGCAATTTATATGGGGCCAAGAGTGCACCATATACTCTGATCTCTTTGTAACTTTTATATAAGTATCGATCCCCTGTTTTATAGCTCTCAGATAGCTGTAGGATCCTCTTTGTTTCCTCATTGATTCTAGGGGTCTGTTCTTTGTTCAACAGATTCACAACAGGCACTAAAAACAAGTCATTGAAATCTGCAAAGCTGTACTCCCTATTCCATTTTCTCAGAATTGATGACCAAAACACAACTGAAAGAACATTTCCTTCTGGATCTACCTTTTGAAATTCATTAGGAAATTTGTCTTCTTGATAATACAAAAAGAGGTGAAGTAGATATGAGGTATATCTAAAGACTCCTTTTTCTGATAATCTGGACAACTAATAATGCATGTTTTCAGAAATGAACTTAGCAAAATTGTACACAATGGATGGAGACTAGCCAGGATTCAGAGTTGACAAAAAACCTAAGATAGCCACATCAGTGAATTCATCACTGGTGTATCCCAATATGAATGATGGCATGGAGACAATATGTTTGGTTTCATTTGGAAAATCAAAAGTATCAAATGGAGGATTAATCTTAGGGATATCAGCTTGCTTGGGACAAAAATTCTGGAAGACTTTGAACTTAGAAGCAAAATCAAGCTCTAGGTAATTATGAGTTAACTCCTCTATGGACAATGAAGTAGCATTGGGATAAAGTTTCAGTTGCAGCATAGAGTTTATAGATTCTTCATTGATGTAAAATAAGACCTCTCTGTCTTTATTCACAATGCATCTTTGGTCTGGAAGATAATAGAACTGACACAATTTGACAAAATCAGGGGCTGAATGAGTTTGAGGAACAATGTATTTTGGCAGATTGGAATCCCAAACTGGTATATCTTTGTCATATTTCTCTATTGATTTACCAAAACACCAGTTATATACATCAAGCAAATTGAACTCTACTGAAGGGTCCAATATTCTGTAGTCAAGGTCAACCAAAGGGCTATTTTCTTGTGAAATAATTGGAGGTTGAATAGGCCTGACAACTTCTGTTGAATCAGCAGTGAGTACAGGGGTTGGTCTGTCAATTTTAGAAGATTCAGGTTGAGGAATTTTAGCAGAGGGTTTCTTTTGAGGCTTTGGACCTCCTGATTTTGGGGTTACTTGTTTCTTTGTCGTTTTTTAATTGAGCAGAGCAAGCTTAGACTGTTTGCTGAGTTATTTTGTTGGAAACAAGGGCTTCTTGGAGAATTTCTCTGGTAAAATATGGTTCTGAGAAGGGTTTTGGATTGAAAGAGGGTTTTAATGCTCAGAAAGTAGGTTATGATCAATTCCAACAGTGGAAAAGACCAAGGTATGGATAAAAGTTGCAAAAACCGGCAATTAGGGATTCTGGGGAAAATTTGACAGAGTTTCCCCTGTACTGTGGATGTTTTTTGCAATTTCTGTATGGGTAATTGAAACAATTATAGGCAATAGTAGGAAATTTGGTTCTTTTTCTTTATAATTTGAAGTTCAGTGGATAATTTTTGACTAAAAATATCTTAAAACAGGTATAATCGTTTCTGAAGACGTTTCGCAGTTGCGCACAGTCTTCAATTTTGCAAAATTGGTCTTTCAGAGGGTAATGTGGCACTTCGTGGTTGAATTTCAGGGCTATTGGCTCGAAAATGGTGTTGGAAGGTTTTAAAATGCTGAAAAAAGGGCTCTGTGGGCTTTCACAGTGTAAAGTTTCACAATGGTGAAATTTCAATGAAAATGGGCTCTGCGGGATTTGAAAGCCTATAAGCGCAAAATAGGTGAAAAACATAATGAAAACTATAATTTTTATGACTAAACCATAGTTAAACTATATTCAAATCAATTGTAATCATAGGTTGGGTGAGAGTGGTTTTGGAATACCACTGGGTGGTATTCGTGCGGCTCAAAGGGTGTAAGCGGTAAATAGCTTTTCGAACGTGATCCAATAAGATTGTAACATGTCGACGCAGGGTGGTTTGGGAAAACCACCCATATCGCGTGACTTTTCTAAAACATCAGTCGATCACTTTACGGTCGCAAAAATGCATTGTCACCGTCGGATCTGGCTTTTTGAAGTGAGCGATCAGGATTAAAAGGGAAGGTGTGGGGAAAGATCAGTTATCGGGTTCACTTTGGGCCGTAGATCTTGGAAATAAAAGAAGATCGGATGGTTGTTATCAAGCACAATGGGGAGGGATAAAAATACATTGATATTTCGTGTAGATTTCCATTCGTTGGATCAAACGAGATTTGGGGATCGGAGGGTTGAAAATCAATCCAATGGGAAAAGGGTTTTTGATGGGTTTTATTTATAAAACATGACTTTTTTCAATGGAAAAGGCGATCGAGAAGGTTATTCAGGAGGGCTTAACCAAGGTTAGGGACTGATATAATGGAATATATATTGCGGGGAAGGGGTTAGGTTATGGATTTAACTATTGAGGGTGGTACTACCCTCAAACTATTGAGGTCTCTCTACTTATCCATCACTCATTTATTTTGAGTTAGGAAACCCCGGTTAGTGAGCACCTGATTTTGGTGGAAAATGAGATTTCTAGGAATCTCATGTGAAGTAATGAATCTCGGTCTCACTATATATGATCCCCCATGTAGCCGAATAATGGATTAAAGGCATGTAAATGAACGATAGTCAACAAACATGGTCCCAATGTTTGCAGTCAGGAATCAGATTGAAAACAATTGTAGTGTTTGAGCTTCAATATGGGCCTACGATCCATCATTTCAAGAGGCATTTCCCTGGGTGAAAATGCGATATATGGACTGTTAAGGTGACAATTGATCTGCGTGATAAAAACAAAACCTATTCCTAATCACATTGCAATCATCATGGAAGAAAATAGAGGATAGAAAAATAAACTTTAGATGGATAACAAAAATGACCATGAATTTGTATTGAACACCCTCATGCACATCTTGAGGCGCCATCGACCATGCCAGGAAAACACAGATACAAGATGATAAGTAAGTGAGGAAATGTTTCCATAGTGATAGGTGAACTGACGAACTATCATTTGAAATATATAAATTAAATATTAATATTTTTTGGTTGACAGTTTGGGCTCCCTCAATGCCTCAGTTGTCAATCATCAACTCAAACGAAGGATATGCCTGGCATATTTCTTCCAAAATTTAGACCCATTGTTGATTAAATTAAAAAAATAAAATTCAACAAGCCTTCCTCGACTTTAAATTCAAGTAAAAAACCCCAATATATTCTTACATTAAATCATAAGAATAGAGATGCATTAAGATTTCTCTGCTCAACTGGGAACACCCTACAATTGCATAACCTATCTCTCTACTCACTGAAAGGCTCTAACCTAGACTTAGTCAAGTTTTTCCTCTTCTTGAGCTCCTATTTTATTTAATTTTTCCTTTATAAATTAGGCCCCTATTATTTTGAAAAATCTTCAAATTGATTGCGCAATTCCTTTAGGTCGATCCTCTGACTGCATGCAGGACTTGTACACTGAAGACTAGTCTACAATTGACGTTACACTACCTTGAAATATCCACCTCAACTAGGTAACTCAAATTATCTGCATGCACTAGATATTTTGGGTTGATTGATCAGTTAACTGGATGAAAACTGAGCTTTACTAAAGTCCCACTTCTTAACTGACCTTCCACTTGTTCCTCCAAAAGTTGGAACTAGATTAACTGAAAACAACCTGAACTAACTAACCTTGATTTCTACAAATTGGAAATAACACATTTTGAATTCCCACAAATGGAATTTACTGAGTAAACTGGGTGACACATACCATGTCCCACAAGTTAATATCCTTGAAGTTGTCTACTGATATGAAAAGTCAATTTTTTTCAATTTAATCAAGGAAAAAACAAATTTAGAATTTCTTGCTCCATTTTTCAACTTAAATTTCATTGTAATTCACTTTTCCATAGTGTTATGGAAACCTTTATTGACATACCCACACTACTGCAATATTTTCTAGTTCAGATAGGCTTTAAATTTTATTTGCTAACCATCCTAAATAGGGAAATTTCTTATCTTTTACTTTGGAAATTTTTTCATTTCAAACATAGCTTAATTACGAGGAAATTAAGTGGCCATTATCCACATATCTATTCAACTTATTTATCTCATTTAAAATATACCTTAATTAGGAGGAATGTAAGTGGCCATTATCCACATAATTTTTTAGCTTATTTAGCTCATTTCAAAACATAAATTAATTAGGAGGAAAGCAAGTGACCCAAATCTAGAGCTGAGATTACCATCTGGCACTTAGTGGGGGCTAGTAGGTAAGATGATAAATCAGAGAACAATTATTTGTGTGTATTTTGAATATTTATGCAATTGTTTTGTTTAATGAGTGAATTTTATTTTTTACATGAAATTTTTGCTTGACACATATGTGGCACCTATACAACCAGCTAGATCCCCTCACCATGCTAGGCGAGGTATGCATCTACTTAGTGCTGGAGCAGCAGGAGAGGTTGCGGAAGCTGTCGAAGAGGGAGACGATACTCGGAGTTTGCACGAGGTTGTTAGTAACCTCAAAGGTTTGAGCATGGGTATGCTGCCTCTTCCCATGAAGGAGATCCCGATCCACCTGCAACAGCATACATTAGGAATACGAGAGATGTTTTTGGTGGCTCTGATGAGGTTAGCCAGGCCAATTATTTGCTATCACGAGAAACAGGCTCAACACGAGTAGGCATATGTGTTTATATATCATAAGGAGGCTTAGTAGAGCCATTTTTGTATAAAACACCTAAGTTTTGAGGATTTTTTGATGTAAAACAACTGGACACTATATATATATATATATATATATATATACATATATATTTTGGTGATTTAATTATATGATGTATTTTTATTTTTTATTTAATTTTTTGAAGCATAAAATGTACAGTCATGCATGACTCTTTTAATAACAAATGTGATAGATGTCAATCCAAAACATACTTTTCTAACGAATCAACTAACGCATTATATTCTATAGGAATGTGTTAAAAATTGATAGATTCAGATTGACTCTCTAGAATTCGTACCCTTAAAAAGTAACGTAATAAAACAAGGTGTCGAATGTGATAATGATTGTTCAAATGCATGACAACTAGATGGGAATATAACTGGACCACTAGATTAGAGATGTCGTGAGATGAAAATTTAGTGAGAAGTTGAATGATGGACATATACTCAGCAATGTTTTTGGTGGCATCGCCAAGGAAGATTCCCCCAGAAGCAAGTAGTTCTGAGTCAGGTGTGTAGAGGACCTAAGCAGTCAATGCAATGTGTTGTGTGTGACGACTGGCACCATCCACATATCCAACGTATGGCAAGGGTGATGAATAAATTTGTGAAAAAAGAGACTTGTATGAGAAAAATACTCAGAAGAAGCCAAAATATTCTAGACACACCAAAACATACAAAAGTTATATACATAAAATTACAAAGCAAATGCCCAGTTGAGCACTAGGTGAAATACTTCTTCAGATAGAGCCCATTGTGGGGCTCAGCAAGTGGCATTCCATTACAGTATTGAGGTTCATAGGTTCCTTTAGAAATAAACTTAGTGACGACATATGGACCAAGCCATAATGGTTGAAGTGTTCCTGCCCCCAATAGGTCGTGTTTCGAATTGTAGAGTAAGACTAGATCACCTTCTTAGAAAGAATGAGGCTTGAAATTTTTGTCATACTAAGCTTTAACTATGCACTTGTGGGCTTTGAGGGCCAATACAATGTGTCGACGATTCTAATATAATTTATTGAGTGTAAGAAAGTGCTCTTCCTCGGCAATGGTGTCAGGTAGGAGTTCAACAACTAATTTGAGTGACATAATCTAACACTCGATTGGGAGAACTGCTTCTAGACCGTATGCTAGTTGGAATGGTGTGAAGCCTGTAGCATTTTTTACTAATGTTCAGTGTGCCCATAATGCAGAGTATAATTTTCGATGCCATGTGGTTTTGTGGTTGCCTACTAACCATTGAATCATGGTCTTGAGGATGCCATTAATGGCTTCAACTTGACTGTTAGCTTACGGATAGTAGGACGAAGAATGATCTTTTCGAAAACCAATTAACGATGTTAACTCTGACTTCATGTGGTTCTAAAAATGAGAACCATGATCTTTGACAATCGTACGGGTCACACCAAATTGGCAGATAACCTGATTGAACAAGAAAATGGCATTGGTTTCCCCATCGGCCCAAAAAGTGGGAATGGCTTCAACCCATTTCATGAAATAGTGGAAAAAAACTAAGATGTAGTTGTGTCCATCAGTTGAAGTGGGATTACATGTTACAAAGTCTATTCCCCATTTGGTGAAGGGAACGACAGAGATAACCGGATGCAAAGGGGCAGGATGAGTGTGCATTTTCTTAGTAAATATTTGACACGGATGGCACTTATATACCGCAGTAACACAATATTTAAACAAAGTGGGACAGTAATATCCTGCATGCAAGATTTTCTGGGCAATAGCTAACATGGCAGCCATTTAAAATGAGCTCCACCTCGGTTAGAGTGAGACAAAACCAAATAAATGTATCAGCACCACAATGATATAGGGTATCGTTTAGGATGAGGTAGTGTCAAGTTTGGTGGTGGATGTGATGACAGTCATGTGACATTAAATTTGGGCTTAATCGTTGTCTTTGGAGGTAGAGAATAATTTCCCCCTACCAAGGATTAGTAGATTCGACCAGATATCTAGATTCATCAGGAAATGGATCATGCGCTACTTCATCTGGGTCAACTTTGGGAAGGTCCGACAGTAATTTAGCGAAGACTAGAGATTTCTTGGCCTTGGTAGCAACGAAAATCAATTCAAATTATTGGAGGATGACAATCCATTTGGAATATTTCCCTCCAATGATCTGATGAGATAGACTGTGTCTCACGGGATTTTTCCAAGCAATGACAGTAGTCTTTTGCAGTAGTATGTAGTGTTGGAGGTGGCTGACAGCATGGAAAATGACCAATGATAGATTCTCCACATGTCAATATTGCATTTTAGGCCCAATGAGGCCTTTCAAGACATAATAAACCACATGCTCACTAGTTTCATCATGTGCTTGAACCAATACCATTCCACATCTGTTTACTATACATGTCGTTAATAAAAAAATTACGATCTTGTTCTTGATGTTTACGTGTCAATAATATTTTATACATGTGTAATGATTGTAAATCGTTCATTTAATATTGTTTTTATGAGATTATGCATGATTTTCACTAACATCTAGAACATATATATGTTGTACAACTAGGATTTTGTGTTCGTTCTTTTTTGATTTACAGATTAAGGAGCACAAAGAGTTGTAGGGGGTTTGCACCCTGCGGGATCTACTACAACCGAAGGATATCCGGGTAAGGTCTACAACCTGTAAATTCTAGTTATTAGCATAAAAGTTGGTTAAGAGAGTCCTTATTGTAATGACATGCCCCTGATCTGTGAAGGTTCATCAACCCAAGACCTTTAAGGTAACATTTCCCGAAACAGAAATGGCGACTCCACTAGGGATCACATTCTTGTGATTTCCCGTTTGGGTTGTTTTATCTGTCTTGTACGTTCTTGATAGGTTTTATCACTTTTTACAGTATAGTAAGTATTTTTTCAATCAGATAGAAGATCTAGTCTCTTGATCATGCTTGAATTTTTTATTTTTTCCTTATCTTTATTTCCATATGCAACTTAGTCTCTGAACAGTCACGAATACCTCCTGTATCTTCTAAAGAGACCTGCGTATACGTGAGTTTCCTTGGTTATAGTCACATATATGTTGGGTGTGGAGCCTATTTATCTTGTTTATTTTGTATCATAGCGTTGGACCCCTATAGCTTAATGGGACGGAAACACCGCCCGTAATTAAACGCTACCTGGGGGGTCTAGGGGGGGGCGGTTGTGACTTTATGGAGCCCGCCCTTGGCGGGGGGTTTCGAGGGCAGCGCCCCTAAAGCTAAAAATATATGTAAAATTTCCTTGTAAAAGTATAGTAATTTCTAGTCAATCTAGGCTGTTCATTAGGCAGATGATCTGACGGTGGAAGTTATGTTTAGTTTAGGGTTTTTTCCCTAGAAGGCAACCCCTCACTTTTTATGAGGGTATTGTATTGCAGCTATGTATTGAATGTGTATTCTCAAAGTGAGAAACAGATAGGGAGACTGTGAGAGAGAACAGAGGATACTACAATAGATCTACTGTAGGTTGTGTCTCTTCATTTTGCTGGATAATAGAAAGGAAGGACTGGTTGTTCGGGATGGACGTAGCCCAAACTGGGTGAACCACGTATATCTGTGTCTCTCTGCTTTTATGTGTTTTGTGTGCTTGTGTATTCTGCATATTTTATGTGTTGCATTGGTCTGTAACATATAATTTTCTAACAACTGGTATCAAAGCCGAAGGTCTATTTCACTGATAGTCTTGCAGGAAAGAAGGGTTCCTGGTTCGAGTAGGAGAAATGGCAGAAGATGGTAAGTTTAGGGTCGAGAAATTCAACGACCAAAATTTACCACTGTGGAAGATGCAGATGGAAGATTATCTGTATCAGAATGATCTATACCTACCATTGAGCGGAAAAACAAAGAAGCCGACGACTATGACAAATGCAGAATGGGAGATTCTTGATACAAAAGGTACTTGAAATAGTACGGTTGTGCCTCGTGGCATCAGTAGCCTTAAATATTTCGAAGGAAACATCAACAAAGAGTTTGATTAAGGCATTGGAGAAACTATATGAAAAACCCTCGGCCTCAAACGAGGTATTTCTTATGAAACGTTTATTTAATATGAAGATTTCGGAACGTGGATTTGTTGTAGACCATTTAAATGATTTTAATACAGTTACCAATCAGTTAAGTTCTGTAGGGGTAAACTTTGATGATGAAGTTAGGGCTCTTTTATTTTTGTGATCATTGCCAGAAAGTTGGAATGGTTTAGTTATGGCCATTAGTAACTCTGTCTATGGATTTAGTACTTTAAAGTTTGATGATGTTGTCGGTGCTATCCTTAGTGAGGAAATGCGACGGAAAATCCCCGGTGAGACATCGGGTAATGTTTTGAGTGCAGAGTCTAGGGGAAGCAAAATGGAAAGAGGAAAGAGCTCGGGATATCACAGTAAATCAAGGAAAGGAAGATCCAAGTCTAGATCGGGGATAATGTGCTGGAAATGCAGAAAGAAAGGACACCTGAAGAAAGACTGTAGATCTCGAAAGGGAAAAGAAGGAGATGCACAACAAGAAAAAAATCATGAAGCAAATGTGACAAGTGATGTGTTACAAGATGCTTTGATTCTTTCTTTCGAAAATGTTATTGATTCCTGGGTGGTACATTCAAGGGCCACATTCCATGCCACACCTGATAAGAAATATTTTTATGACTAGGTTCAAGGAGATTTTGGACAAGTTTGTTTGGGTGATGATAAACCTTGTAAAATTTTTGGAATGGGTGAAGTTATTTTAAAACAACAAAATAGAAACCAATGGCTATTAAAGGAGGTAAGGCATGTCCCAAATCTAAAGAAAAGTCTTATTTCAATAGGGCGGTTAGGTGGTGAAGGTTTTTTGACAACTTTCACAAATAAAACTTGGAAGGTCACCAAAGGAGCCCTGGTAATAGCAAAAGGTGAAAAGGTTGGTACATTGTATTTATGCAATGATATTTCTAACTTTGTTAATGCTTTAACTTCCAAAGGAGCAGATGCAGCATTACGGTATCATAGGCTCAAACACATGAGTGAGAAGCGGATGAATATTCTTCACTCAAGAAATTTGTTGCTGGGTTTGAAGAATGTTGATTTGGATTTCTGTGAGAATTGCATTTATGGAAAACAGAAGAGAGTCATATTTCTCAGAGTTGGGAAAGAAAAGAAGAGCGAAAAAATAGAGCTTTTGCATACAGATGTATGGGGACCTGGTCAGGTATTATCTCTTGATGGCTCTCATTATTATGTTACTTTTATTGATGATGCAACTGGAAAGACTTGGATTTATTGTATTCAGAATAAATCTGATGTATTTGATACTTTAAAGAAATGGAAAGCTTTGGTTGAGATTGAGACAGGAAAGAAGTTGAAGTGTCTCAGATTAGACAATGGGGGTGAATATTGCAGCAAAGAGTTTGATAGGTATTATTCATAGCATGGAATTCGTAGAGAGAAGACAATTCCAAGAACACCACAAGAAAGTGGTGTGTCAGAAAGGATGAAAAGAACAATCATGGAGCGTGCAAGGTGCATGAGATTGCATGCAGGATTGCCTTTACAATTTTGGACAAATGCTGTAGATATTGTTGTTTATCTAATAAACATAGGGCCTTCAAGTTCCTTGGATGGTGGTATTCTAGAGGAAGCATGGACAGATAAAAAGGTAAACTACTCTTTTTTGAAGCCTTTTGGTTGTGAGGCCTTTGTCCATATTGATAAAGAAAACAAAACAAAGCTTGAGGCAAAATCAAAGAAATGTACCTTTATTGGATATGATGTTAATGATTTTGGTTATTTCTTATATGATTATGAAAATCACAAAATCGTTAGGAGCAGAGATGTAATATTCAATGAAAAGGTCTTGTATAAGAATCAGTTGCAGGAAAATAAACAGGAAAAAGAAAACAAAGAATAAACAGTTCTTGGTGAGATCACAGAAAATGTAAAGGTGCCTGAAAATAATAATAATCAACAGCCACAACAACAACAACCACCACAACATCAATAGGCACCTCAAACACCTGAAAGTGGTGTCAGAAGATCCACCATGATAAGTAGGCCCCCTGAACAATAATCTCCTTCATTATATTATTTATTATTGACTGATTCTGGTGAACCTGAATGTTATGAAGAAGAAACGCAGGTTGAAACCAGGAAGAAGTGGGAGCTAGCCATGGAAGAAGAGATGGAATCCTTAATACATAACCAGACTTGGGACTTAGTCAGGTTGCCGGCAAGTAAAACAACATTTTAGAATAAATGGGTTTACAGGCTGAAGGAAGAAGATGGAGGAAAGGAGAGGTACAAAGCTAGACTTGTGGTGAAGGGGTTTGTACAAAAGAAAGGTATTGATTTTGATGAAACATTTTCTCCTGTTGTTAAGATGACTTCAATCAGAACTATTTTAAGTCTTGTATTAGCAGAAGATTTACATCTTGAACAGTTAGATGTAAAGACAATATTTCACCATGGAGATTTGGAGGAAGAGATCTATATGGAGAAACCAGAAGGATATGAGGTCAAAGGGAAAGAAAAATTAGTGTGCAGGTTAAAGAAGAGCTTGTAGGGATTAAAACAGGCTCCAAGGTAGTGGTATCTAAAATTTGACAATTTTGTGTCTTAACAAGGTTATACTAGATGTCACTCTGATCATTGTGTTTATCTGAAAAAGAAAAATGATGGAAGCTATATTATATTGTTATTGTATGTAGATGACATGCTTGTCGCAGGTTCTAACATGCAGGAAATAAATGTGCTCAAAAGAAAACTGGAAAATTCATTTGCAATGAAGGATTTGGGAGCTTGAAAACAAAACCTTGGTATGAGAATAACTAGAGACAAGAAAAATCGCAAATTAGCACTGTCTTAGAATGAGTACATACAGAAGGTGTTGAAAAGATTTAATATGTAGAATGTAAAACCAGTTAGTACAAATTTTTCTAGCCATTTCAAACTTAGTAAGGAGATGTGCCCCAAGACCCAAGAAGAAATGGATTATATGTCTAAAGTTCCATATGCATCAGCAGTTGGAAGCTTAATGTATGCAATGGTCTTCACAAGGCCTGATATTTCACATGCAGTGGGAGTTGTAAGCAGTTACATGAAGAATCTAGCAAAAGAACATTGGATGGTAGTGAAATGGATTCTCAGATATTTGAGAGGAACCAAAAATCAAGCATTATGCTTGGTGCTTCAAAAATTTCTCTACAGGTTTATGTTGATGCAGATATGGCAGGTGACAGAGATAATAGGAGGAGCACTACAGGATATGTATTTATTGTAGGTGGAACAACTATTAGTTGTGTTTCAAAAATCCAAAGTGTTGTTGCACTTTCAACAACAGAAGTAGAGTATGTTGTTGCTACAGAGGCTAGTAAGGAAATGATATGGTTACAAAGGTTTATGGATGATGGGTAAGAAGCATGATATGGGCACGTTATACAGTAATAGCCAAAGTGCCATTCATCTTACAAAGAACTCAACATTTCATTCCTGGACAAAACACATACAACTCAAGTACCATTTCATACGGTCAGTGTTGGAATATGGACAGTTGAAGCTGGAAAAGATACACACAAGCCAAAGTCCTGCATATATCCTAACAAAAGTTGTAACCAGGGAGAAACTGAGAATATGCTCAGTTCCAATTGGTCTTCAAGGATGATGATGAATACGAGAAAAAGCCAGGTCCAAAGTGGAGTCATTTTCTAGTAAATGAAGCAGCGATGGAGTTGCTACAATCAGTCTCCAAGTGGGAGATTGTTGGGTGTGGAGCCTGATTATCTTGTTTATTTTGTATCACAGTGTTGGAACCCTATACCTTAATGGGGCAGAAATTCCGCCCGTAATTAAACACTACCTGGGGGGGTCTAGGGGGGGCGGCTGTGACTTTATGGAGCCCCCCCATGGCAGGGGGTTTCGGTGGTAGCGCCCCTGAAGCTAAAAACATATGTAAAAATGCCCTGTAAAATTATAATAATTTCTAGTCAATCTGGGTTGTTCTAGTTATTATAATAATTTGTAGAAGTTATGTTTAGTTTAGGGTTTTTTTCCCTAGAAGGAAACCCCTTGCTTTGTATGAGGGTATTGTATTGCGGCTATGTATTTAATGTGTATTCTCAGAGAGAGAAACATATAGGGAGACTGTGAGAGAGAACAGAGGATATTACAACGGATCTGCTATAGGTTGTGTCTCTTCATTTTTCTGGATAATAGAAAGGAAGGACTGGCTGTAAGTTGGTGAAAGTTGTCACACAACCTTCACCGCCTAATTGCCCTGTTGAAATCAGATTTTTCTTTAGATGTAGAACATGTGTTACCTCCTTTAATAGCCATTGGTTTCCATTCTGTTATTTTACAAGAACTTTACCCTTTCCAACAATTTTATAGGGCTTATCATCACCCAAACGAACTTGTCCAAAATATACTTGAACATAGTCATGAAAATATTTCTTATCAGGTATGGCATGGAATGAGGCCCCTGAATCTACCACCTAGGAATCAGTAACATTTTCGATAGAAAGAATCAAATCATCTTGTAACACATCACCTATCACATTTTCTTCATGATTTTTTTCTTGTTGTGCATCTCCTTATTTTCCCTTCCGAGATCTACATTCTTTCTTCAGGTGTCCTTTATTTTTGAATTTCCAGCACACTATCCCCGATCTGGACTTGGATCTGCCTTTCATTTATTTATGCGATATCTTGAGCTCTTTACTCTTTCCATTTTTCTTCCCCTAGACTCTGCACTCAAAGCATTACCTGATGTCTCACCGGAGCTTTTCTGTCGCATTTCCTCACTAAGGATATCACTGACAACATCATCAAACTTTAAAGTACTAGACCCAGAGACAGAGTTACTAATGGTCATAAATAAACCATTCCAACTTTCTGGCAATGCGCACAGAAATAAAAGAGCCCTAAATTCATGATCAAAGTTTACCCCTACATAACTTAATTGACTAGTAACCATATTAAAATCATTTAAATGGTCTGCAACAGATCCACCTTTCGACATCATCATATTAAGTAAACGTTTCATAAGAAATACCTTGTTCGAGGCCGAGGGTTTTTCATATAGTTTCGCCAATGCCTTAATCAAACCCTCTGTTTTTGTTTCCTTTGAAATATTGAAAGCTACTAATGTCGCGAGGCACAATCGTATTGTTTCAAGTGCCTTTCTATCGAGAATCTCCCATTATGCATTTGTCATAGTCGTCGGCTTCTTCTTTTTTTCCACTCAATGGTAGGTACAGATCTTTCTGATACAAATAATCTTCCATCTTCATCTTCCACAACAGGAAGTTTTGGCTGTTGAATTTCTCGACCCTAAACTTACCATATTCCACAATTTCTCCGACTCGAACCAGGAACCCTTCTTTCCTGTGAGACTATAAGCCAAATAGACCTTCGGCTCTCATACTAGTTGTTAGAAAATTATATATTACAGAGTAATGCAACACATAAAATATGTGGAAAATACAAGCACACAAAAGACATAAAAGCAGAGAGACAAAAATATACGTGGTTCACCCAGTTTCAGCTACGTGCATAAAAAGGTCTAGTACATCATATGAAAGTAAAAAATAACACTAAATCAAAGCTCAAGGGATACCTAGCTAAATACAAAATTTGAATCCTAATGACCTTTTGCAAATGCTTATTTATACAAATGGGTAGCCACCAACAACTTGATGTCAAGAAGAGTGGAGCTTGGATCCTCATAACTATCACTTTGCTTGGTTGCCTTTGCCTTCGAGCTGTTGGGAGAGATATCAATGAGATTTTGGCTTATTGCGAGAGTTAAGGAGGTGGACAAACCTCCTACAATCTCTCCTTGTTTTCTACTCTGAACCCTCAGATAAAAAATATCTCAAAAATTGCCTCATTTCCTACAATTAATTCATATTAGGAAACAAGACATGAAAAACATCACACATGCTTCTCATTAAGCATAATATGACAAAAATGTAAATAAATGTGAGAGAAAGGTAACTTAACAGCTAAAGTATGGCATTTTAATGCCATAAAAAATACCTAATGATGGGCCTAATCAACTGCTACAGACTGCACGCCCACGTACCATCGAGTATTCATTTGGAAAATGTTTTGCCTTCAACATGCTTCTTACCATGTCCATGATGGTTATGTTTTTCCTTTCAGCAACTCCATTTTGCTGTGGTGTGTACCTTGCTGTAAATTTCTTCTGTATCCCATTTTCTCTGCAAAAATGAATGAATTCTTTGGAGATATATTCTCCTCCTCTATATGTTCTTAAGACCTTAATATGCTACCCACTTTGATTCTCAACAAGAGCTTTAAAGTGGTAGAATTTCTCAAACACTTCACTCTTCATTTTCCAGAAATACAACCATGTTTTTCTTGTGTAATCATAAATAAAGGTCAGCATATAGTGGCTATGAGAAGTTGTTTGTTCCATCATTGATTTAGTCTCAGAGGGATGATGCTTTTGGGTTAGGGCCCAATCCATTGGCTAAGTCCCTCTTGTGTATTTGTATTCTATTTTTTGTTTCCGTATTTTTTTTAATTCTCTTTTCATTCTAGTAGCAACAAAAATCCATTAAAACTGTGCTTGTATCCTCCCTTTCTCACCTCTGTCATGGGAGCTTGAGGAGAAGAATCTCCACCCACAAAACAAAAGTAGTTTCTTTATGATATTTTGGAAAGTTAGATAGTGTGATTATCATGTTCATCATATGCTTATTGTAAGTTAGAAGTTGGATTGGTACTTAGATCATATTTTAGCATAGATTAAGTAGGTCTTCCATTCAACTCATCTTTTCCACTTGTTAACATGTTAGTTTGTCAATAATCAATGCATTAATGTGTGTAGTGATTGCAGGGCTTTCTACAGTTGCAGGGAATCAACTCACGAATGTGTGTAGTGATTGCAGGGCTATCTACAGCTAAAGGGAAATGATCATTTTCATATTATTCATCTTCCTTCGCTCCAACCTCTTAATCTGCTACCAAAACCCTGTTTTGTTAAACTAACTTCACCACCATCATGAGCATCCTTCCAAGTGAAAAACAAGCCTCCCAAGGGTACTGAGTTTGAATGGAGGTATTGGCCACCTATCCCTCACCTCATTCCACATTCTCTCACCTCTCCACACCTTTATTTCACGTCCAGCCTTAAAACCCTCTCATCTTGTTTCCTATAGCACTTTAGAACATCCTGTATCAATTACAGACATGCTATAGCAACTTCCTGTAGTAGCATTGTAGGTCACCTCTTCACTCTAGTTTATATTATTTTTGGATTTTTAGCCTAGAATAGGATTCACTTGACCCCCAGATCTGAATTCATGGTTATAATAGACTCTTAGGACACTCCAAATCTCCTTCCTTCCTTGCCGCAGAAACAAAGTAGGCATTAGGGTTTTATTTCATTTCAGAATTAGAATGAGTTTTACAAGAAAATACAAGTTGAATGAAACAATATATAGGAGTTTTTTTAGTCTCTCATGAAGTGTGTGATGATAAAATAGTTTCTTTACTGGAAATGAGGAGATATCTAGATGAATGATTTTCCATAACATGGTTTCCTTTTTCTACAACTAGTTTAACTGTTTATGCTTGGATTTCATTGTCAATTTCAAGTACAATTTTGAGAGAAATTATCTTTGTCTTATATTAGAATAAATTCCATGCATTACATTAGCTAGTTGTACTTTAATCAAGTAGAAGGAATGACCTATAAGTACTACTGACCAGAAGACCTAGTTGAGGGTGTCATGACTAGAATCCGTTTACTGTGCATATATCACTATCACCTCTAAGCTTGTACGAACCCTTAGTTGATAAATAAATTTGAGTATCCTTTGGGAGTTGCAGCACTATCATGATCAATTTTTACCTTGAAGTGTCTTCCCATTAGGTAAGGTCGTCATTTCTTTAGTGCATGTAATATTGCTAACATTTCCTTCTCATAAATAGCTTTCTGTAAATACTTTCCTTTGATTGGATGACTTTCAAAAGCAATGGGTCTTCCTTCTTGCATTAAAGCAGCACCAATTCCATTTCCTGAGGCATCACATTCCAAAATAAAGGTTTTTGTGGAGTCTGGGGTAGCTAAGACCGGTGCTAGGTACATTTACTCTTTATGATGTTCAAAGGCCTTAGTTGCTTTAGTAGTCCATGAAAATGCATCTTATTTCAATAATGTTGTTAGAAGTGCTGCTATTCTCACATAATTCTTAACAAACTTACGATAATACCCTATTAACCTGAGAAATCCTCACAACTTCTTTATAGTTGTGGGGACTTTCCATTCCTTAATTTCTTTAATTTTATTAGGGTCTACCTTAACACCCTCGTGAGATACAATATGACCCAGATATTCCACCTCTTGTACTCCAAAGAAACATTTGGATGTTTTTGCATATAATTATTTCTCCTGCAATAGTTTGAACACCCTATCAATATGCTGAACATGATCCTTCCAATACCTACTGTAGATTAGTATATCATCAAAAAATTCTAGCACAAATTTTCTAAGGAAGGGTTTGAAAATGGAATTCATCAACCCTTGAAATGTAGAAGGTGCATTGGTAAGGCCAAAAGGCATGAAAGAAAATTCATAATGACCCTCATGAGTTCGAAATGTTGTTTTTAGAATATCTTCAGTCTTCATTCTAATTTGATGGTATCCTGAATGAAGATCCAACTTGGTAAAATAAGTTGCTCCATGTAATTCATCCAATAATTCATCAATCACAGGAATGGGAAATTTATCTTTAATGATGAGCTTATTGAGCTCCCTATAATACGGACACATGCGCCATGATCCATCCTTCTTGTGCACCAATACTACTGGAGTAGAGAAAGAACTTTGACTAGGTCGAATTATACCAGCCTCTAACATTTCTGCAATCATACGTTCAATTTCACTCTTTTGGACATAAGGATATCTATAAGGCCTCATGTTTGGAGGAACACTTCCTAGAATCAAATGAATAGCATGATCATGTTCACGAATAGGTGGGAGTCCTTTGGGAGTTTCAAACATGTTAGAATTATTTTCCAAGACTTTTTGGAGATCTGCAGAAATAAATCATTTTGATGTTGGAACTTCTAGTGAGCATAATTGTGCAATTACGCCTCGTTGTTCTCTATTCAGAAGCTTTGTCATGAAATTAGAGCTTATTATATTTCTCGACTTCCCTGCAATACCTTTTAATTCAATTTTCTTTCCTTCTAAAAAAAAATTCAAGAAAATTTCTCGAAAATTAAAAGCTATTGTCCCCAAAGATTGTAACCATTGTACTCCTAGTACAACATCAGCACCTCCCATATGAATGGAAAGCATTGGACTATTCAATACATATTCCCCCATGGTTAGATTGATATTATGGAATTTTTTAGAGCAATTTATAGCTCCTCCATTTGCAACCATCACTTGACATTCTGGTGCTGGGTATAGGAAACAATCAATTCCTTGGCTACCTTACAATGAATAAAATTATGGGTACTACCCGAAACAATAAAAAATATTACCTTTTTCTTCTTGATATGTCCTTCTATCTTGAGAGTTTGCGGAGTGGTAATTCATACCAATGCATTACATGATATGGTAAGACTCATTTCTTCCTCTTCTAGGGTTGGTTCCTGGTGTATATCCTTTTCTTTTGAATATTCTTGTTCATTTTCTTCTTCCTCTTCACAATCTATGTAAAATAATTTCTTCTCAGCACACTTATGACCGTTAGTGTATTTGCTATCACAACTGTAGCAAAGCCCTTTTGCTCTTTTTTCTTCCAATTGTTGTGGTGTCAACCTTGTAGGTTGTGGAAGTCTAGGAGTAGCAACACTTCCATCTTTATATATGTGAGTGGTAGGCTTCCTTGTTGCCATAATTTTACATTCAATTTTTCTTGCCAGCCTGAATGCCTTGTCCAATGTATCAGGTTCCCAAATGCGAACTTCATGTTGGATGTTATCCTTTAAAGTCCCTATGAAGACATCAATCCTGTGTTCCTCTGGAATACCAGTTAGCCTTATATTCAATTTTTGGAAGTCCTCAATGTGCTCCGCCACTAAAACCTTTTGTTTGAAAATTTTCAATTGGCTAAAGAAGGTGTTGCTTTTTTTATCCTCATAATGTGCTATCATTTCCTCTGTAAAAATTGACCAAGTGAAATTTTTTTTATGGGAGCAAAGCCATCGATACCATACAAATGTATTTTGTTCTAAATTTAAGGTTGCAATGCGTACCTTTTGTGTTTTTTGCAGATTATTGAGATCAAAATATTGCTCCATCTGTAGTATCCATGTTACGAGATCCTTGCCATCAAACTTTCTCATATCCATCTTTGGAATATGGTGATTCTTCCATCCAACATTAGAGTTTATGAAATCATGATTAACATTTATTTAGTTCTCATCATGAGTTTCCTTTACTATCTTTTCGCCATTAGGAAACATTTCTTGTCTCAACTTTGCCAAACCTTCGATGTATACTTTTATATCATTCTTCATGTTTTCCATTTTTTCATCGATCTTAGCTTCCATGTCATCCATCTTAGCTTCCATGTCAACTTACATGCCCTCAATATTAGCTTCCATGCCTTTCTTCAAACCATCCATCTTATTTTCCACGCCTTTCTTCAAAACTTCCATTTCATTTTTTGTTGCTCTTTGCAATAGGTGCACTTGCTCTTGTAATTTTGACATCTCATGTTGCATTTCTTCGTCTTCATGAGTCATAGTAGAGCATTATGAAGGGTTAATGGGTGTTGAATTATTTTTAGTGGGAATTTTAGAACCCAATACTGATATCTATTCTTCAATATGCCCTTGGAATAAATTCAAACTATTTTTTTTTTAAACGAGACTTATGTAATTCGAAAAAATACACACACATTTTTCTTGATTTTGAGGAGCTCGATATTAAAACTAAATTATATCTATTATTTCGGATCTTAAATATCTTAAATTTTGTCCTGAGGTAGCCTCTGAATCCTCTTTCAAATGCCACAGCTCTGACCTGATTTGGACTCTTCAAGGCAAAGTTATGTCCAATCTCCCATAATGACCTAATTATGGACTGGTTCAGTAGAGAGAACTTGTATGACTTTCCACGTGTCATTGTTTCCTCCTTTAGGTTCGAAATTTATAGACAGGAAACTACAGTCTGTGTACTTACGACCAATTTTTATAGAATCTCAATTCGATGCTCAGAGAGAGAGTTATGATGTTTTTCCCACAGTCACCTCTTTGATATGGAATTCGGAAGCCTGAAACAATCCTAATTTCCATAGATCATATCTCAAAAATTATTGTGAACCAAGATCTGAAATATTTACAAGAGGTTCTTCAGGATTTTGGTTTCACTCTGTGAAAATTTCAGCTTCTGAAACCTCGTAGACAAATATTTATAGCGAAAATTCCACGATGACCTATTTAGGTTAAATTCAGGAGCCTAAAAAAAGACCTAAATTCCACAGATAATATCTCCAAAAATGTTACGAACCAAGCTCTGAAATTTTTCGACGATGTTCCTCAGGATTTCAGCTTCACGCTCTAAAAATTTAAGCTTCTGAAACTTCGTATATAAAACTTTATACTGAAAGTTCCACGATGACCTGTTTGGAGCAGCGAAACCCTAGAATCCAAAGCTCTGATACCAAATGTTATGAAACCAGCTCCAAACATAGAAGAAAAGAGAGATCAATGCCTTAGGAATCAGCCACTTCAAGGGTGAAATCTCCAATACAGTACATAAATGAAAAATTATTGGATGATACAAATGACCAAAACCTCCTCCTATATATAGGAGTCCATGGGCCCATAATATAATCCTAGTTGACCTAACAATAACAATGTAAGGGAACAATAATAACAATTTTGGGGTTACAGGGGTACAAAAATAACAATAAGGGGGCTACACTAATAACAATAAGTGAATAAAATAGTAATATAGGGATCTAACAACACTCTTGGTGAAATACCAGGGCTCACCACTTTTTCATGTCGTTTCCAGGGATGTGTCTAATTAGATGTTTGTTTTATTATTAGTCATTGTTTTTTGTTTTTGTTTGTATTATTTTGAAAATTTGAAAAGAAACAAAAAAATTGTCTTTCATGCCTCATAGGAGTAGGGAAAACCATGGAAACTTTCTTATAAAAAACCACCACATCCCTGCATAGGCAACTGTCACTCTTCTTCAATGACTGTGAGTTAGAATAACCTCTAGGTGAGCACCCTGAAACATTGAAGAACTTATTGGGGAAGAATAGGAACATACTTCACAAGAGGAACCTACTTCACTTTTTCAAGCTATGGCTAAGAACAGAAACCAAAGAGTCTTTCCCATCAGAGGAACCAATGGGGAGACTAGGATGAAAAACATCAACCCTTCATCCCTACCACACTTCCATGGCTTAACTTTTGAGGACCCTGACACTTTCATGTTTGAGTTTGTTGTTATTTTTAGGAATTATATTTATGCCTTAGATGAACAAAATTTTATTTTTTTCCCCTCTACCCTCAAGGATGCAGCCTTTCTCTAGCTCATGGGTCTACCTAGGGACAACATCACTACCTGAGCCCAAATGCAAAATTCCTTCAAAAACAAGTATAAAGGATATTCTAAGTCCAAATAAACCAAGGTTGAAATATTTAGGATGACCCTAGGGCCTAATGAATCTTTATAAGACTATGAGGAAAGTTTTCAACTGAAATACAAGAGGGCCAACTACACCTTTGATCCTTGATCACTCAAGTTAATTCTTCTCTGAGGGATTAGGGAGGAAGCATTGGAAACCCTACACATGCTATCTAGAGGAGATATCTATCAGTTGGCCTCTGATGAAATAAAGACTATGCTTTAGAAACCATTCTATGGAAGACATAAAATTGGGTAGAAGTAATCAAGGCTTGGTTAATACCTCTTCCTCCAACACATCCATCAAAAGTGATATAGGGAATGTGTTAGAGGATTTGAAGAGTGAAATTTTGCATACCTTTTCCTTGAAAATGGATTTCAAAAATATCAAAAGGAAACAAGAGGAGGCAAAGAGATCCCTATCCATATTTTTCCCTAGATGCACTAGAAGAAACCATAGGAATGAATGCCGAATAAATTTCATAGAAGTTTTCTCAGTTTGTGAATAGCACCATGCAACAGATAAATGCCCTTCCTTACCTAGCCTAAAAGTTGTAAACCAAGGGGTGGAAAGTGGAACAGAGCAACTCCGCATTATAAATCAAAGGAGGCCTCAAGCGCCTCGGTCATGTCAATAAGGCATGCAAGGTGTGCCTTATTCTTACTAAAATTCGAACAAAAATACACCCTTGAAAACTTGGTATTCTTCTACACATCCATCATGGACCACACCTCCTTCTTGGCCTTATGCTCTTCCATATCATCCTCAAACTTCAGTCAACCATTTTAGCCATATGCTCCCCAAACTCCTCAGTGGAGCGACCCATCACAAGGGGGAGGCCTCAACTCAACCAACCTCCTACTTTTCTTCCTCCACCCCAATCTCAACCTCAACTCACTTATCCTGCTCCACCTAAGAATCCTTAGATGCCTGCTCAACCTAATATGAACCTGAATAACAAACAGGCTCAACATGTCTATAGCGGAGAGACATATTATCATGCCTATGCTGTGCAGATCCATGAGATTAACCTTAGGTATGGGAGACTGCTCCCAGATAACCATGCACCATCTCCACTTGAAGAGATTGAAGAGGAAAAGAAAGAGAATACCCCTCAAGTAAATCCCCCTCATTTTCTTGAGAGATTGATCCATCCTAACCAACACATCCTAGAAGAGACTAAACTTTTGGGAAAATTGAAGAATTTGTGTGTAAATATACCCCTTCTCGAGGTTATTAAGGATGTTCCCATCTATAATAAGCTTATCAAAGAGAAATTCTTCAAGAATCCTGGAATGAAGAATAGAGACATCCTCACCATTAATGTTGTAGGTAAATTATCTGATTTGATGTTTGGGAGACTGATTATCCCAAAGTACCTAGACTTTAGGAGTCCAGTAGTGGATGTACACATTGATGGTATCATTTTACCTCAAACAATGATTGATATTGGGGCTGCCATCAATGTGATGACCAAAGAAACCACGTTTAACTCAACCTCTAAGGAGCTTTGAGAAATACCACTACAATTTTGCAACTTGTAGATAGATCAATAGTAGTTCTTTAGGGGTTTTTGAGGATGTTATATTATCCATTAACTCTTGGGAGTATCCCAACAACTTCTTCATACTTCAACCCAAAACCAAGTGTTAACAATGGAAAATCATACACTACAAGGGACATTATAAAATTCCTCGCAAGAGGTACAAATGAATATTTTCCAGCATAAAACATCATGGAAGGTTAAAAATTTTCTAAGGTCATGTGAGAAATATTTGACTTTGCACCAACAAAAAAGGGCTTTTGTGTGGACCATACACCTTTTTCTTTAATAGTCTCATGGTCTTGAGGATGGAAAAATGTCACAGTCCGAGACAACTTCCCACACTTGGGGATTTGATTCTCTATCATGGAAAGTCAAAGAAAATTGACTTTATGTCACCCTAAATATATGCATCCCTTAAAGGAATATCTTGTCCTACTCTTGGTCCAAGAGAGGGAAGAGGAGTTCAAAAAATTTCTATATAAACAAGCCACGGGAAGAAAAAAGTATGATATATTGTTATGATGGCCAAATTGCTATCAAAGCAACACCACATTTCACCGTTGAAGCAAGGGAAGTGAGAGCACTAGCATGTTGGCCATATTTCTTCTAATAAATCCAACATCTTAGTGAGAGAAGAGAAGCGCACCATTGGAGAGTCTTCACACTTCTTTTGAGGGAGTGGATAAGCTTGCAAAGAGACAAAGGAAAGGGATCTCGTTGCTGATGATATTTGAGCTCCATAGCTCAAAGGATTCTCTTCAATTGTTTTAGCATCGTATTGTATTCTTCTACACCAACAGTCAATAAAGGTGGTCTTTCTCCATTGATATATTCGCTTGTTTTCTCCATTGAGTATTGTTTTTTGTTTCTTTCTTTTTTTTAAGCTTATGTTGTTACATGAATTAATTCCACTATTATTTATGCTTTTATTTGTTTAATTACGTCCATTAACAACACCAATTATCTTTGTGATCCTTTGCAGAGAATAACCAATTGTTAAGGAGATTTTATTTGGTACTCCATTTCCACAAAAACACTAACACAAAATTAGATACTCCACTGGTTTCTTTTTCTTGGTTTAACAGTTTTTTTCCAGGAACTTTTCTATGCATAACCAACTGCAAGGTGCTCATGACCTTTCTTGGAATATTTTCAGGACCTCTTGGACCTGTTCTGAGCTCCAGAAAGACAAATTTTTGTCTTTGTTCTCAACTGCTTTCCTTTTTCTCTGACAGAAGCATTTCCTTTTGTATGTGTGGGGATTATATGCATGGTGTTACAAAAAGCCAAAAAATCCTTGTAGTTTTTACTTTTCAGGTGATTGGAAGCCTCTAGTGAATCGCCTTCACCACTGCACTATATTATTCATTTTTTTAGTTTTAGTAGTTGTTGTGCTAACCATAATTCATAGAGAAAGTAGAGTTTTGTTCATGTTTTATATTTTCAAAAAACACACATAGATTTATTAGGAAGAAGAGTGAGTGGCAAAATTCCACACATTTTAAAAACTATTTTTCTGAATTTTATGCACACCACATAGTTTAATTATTGAAGGAGTAAGTGGCCCATGATCCACAAATCTTGCTACTAAAAAGCTATTTTTTTTCTTCATTTTCATTAGCCTTGGGACTAGGGTCAAATGTTGGTAAAGAAAGCAAGTAATCTCTTCCTCCCTTGCACCTATAGGTGAACCTGGGCTTGCATGCGAATGTTATCTCAAAGCATTTGAATCCCCCATCTCCCTTTAGTGCGACATAATGTAAATAGGATAATTGTAAGTGGCCAATTATCCACAAATTGTTTGTATTTCATGCAAGGAACAATCGAAACACATAGTGTAATTAAAGGGATATAGTAAAGGATCACCGCATATCCACATCTTATCACATGTTTTCTTGTTGAATTCATCACACACTAAGCATCGTTAAGCTTTGCACTAAAAGGAATCCAATTCTTGGGGCTTTTATTCTTATCTTACGTTTTCTTACCAGTTCACACCCTAAAGAAAATTAGAACACGTAAAAACAATCATAACTTCAACTCACTAAATTCTCCCCACAGGGTCTACAAAATAAGTAATAGTTTAGGATAAGACCATTGGGGGTAGGCATCCCATAAGCCACCATGGTCATGTTACATTTTGAAACATATAATTTTATTTTTCAGGGAGCTTAAAATCCTCTAATCATCGAAGGGAAAAATTACCTGAGCATAATAGAGACCCGATTCATAGAGGGTTTGGTTTAGGTCGAGTGTATGCGATACTCTTTGGGGCTATCTAGCCTATCTAGTGCTGGATACTCATAATTGATTACCAAGAATCTAAACACTCTAATTCTCACATGTGATGAAGGTACTTTAGTGACCAAAATCTAGGGCATCCTTTCCCTATAGGTGACGATGTAAGTAACACTCGATCCTCATTTCCATTACATTGGTTGATTCTTTAGCTATTGGTAGGTGTCCCTATTTATTTTGAGGCATTGGACCCAGTACCCATCAAAATACATCTCTGTAAGGCCAAGTTACTTTGAGAGTTGTAAGGACTATAATGCATTGATAAAAAATTTCTTCCCTCCAAAGTTACAAATTAAGTCACACAAATCGAAACCAAAGGGGACCCCAAGGCACCTCTTCGATCTAGGCATTTCTTAGATCTCCCCCAATCACCGAGACGTGTGCCAGGAATCCTGACATTTAGCCACAGAGGACAACACAAAACCACCATTATAGGATCTTCCTTTCTCGGGGAAACCTTGATCAGGACCCCTCCCCAACAAAATAAACCTTTCACCACCCCATATAGGTCACCCATAGCTACCCCTTTGGGGATCCCATATGCCACTCCTTCGGATAGCCCCAGGAGCACCCACAAGGGTAGTCTTCCTCCGGACTCCCCACAGAGGACCCCTTTGCATACAATTTTCCAAAATGATTTCGTGATGGCATATAACCCACAAAACAATTTCTTAGCATCTTTGAATATACTAGATCTAAGTAAGCTAATGAATGCCCCAATTTAATATTCCCAAATCGGAAATACAGGAATATAGAACAAAATGCTGGAATAGCAGTGTAAAACATCGCATAAAAACATGAGACCAATATGGAGCCTTCTTATTCATCATAACAACAGAAAACATGTATAATATACTGGGCCACAAAGCATATAAAAGGATACAACAAGCCTCCAATAAATAAATCCCTCAAGAATGAGGTGCTGCTACTATATCAAAATGTGAGAGACACTGCTACAGTGTTGTCCTAAGAGCACTGGTACAAAAAAATGAACATACAAATATAATGGCTAATATAAGCCTCAAGAGATATAAAAATGAAGATCTAGGATCTATAATAACCTTCCAAGACAACCCAAGAGGGTTTTCGGGAAATACACCCTATAATAAAATATGAGTTGCAGCCCTAGGGCTGAAAGTATGCTACAAAAAAGTAACTGAAGAGTAATGGCTGAAGCTGATATGAAAATAAGTATTCTCTCCTCCAATGGATCCTCCAGATGAAAGGTTGGCCCCTTTACTGAAAAAATCACTCCCCAAATCACCTACTGCAAATACCCATACAATTCCTCCCTATAATAACGTAGATAGAAACTGATATTGCACTATAGGGGATAAAAAAACTGTGGCCTAGTGCCAAATATATCAATGATGCTCCAGGGCCATATTTATTAGCCTCCCAGGAGAAAGGAACCTTTATCCAATGAGATCTAGCTCATACATCACCCAAATCAACCCTCCACAGCTTATGCCCTGCAACACAACACAACCTCAACAGGAACTGAGTTGTACCATAAGACTAAAGCTTTGGCCTAATTCCTAAATGTGGTGTTGGAGATATTGAGAGCGGGGGTGAATCAGTATTCCTTTCAATTAGAGCATTATTTAATCTTCAATTATTATTAATGTTTGTACAATGATAGCAGTAAACAAAAGGAACACAAATGCACATAGTTTTTAAGGTGGAAACCCTCTCTGGGAAAAAACCCACCTGAATGCTTTTCTAATAATTCTTTAATATTCAACTCCAATTGAAAATAAAGCTCTAACTTCCTACAATCTAGAAAAACATTCTTCTTTAGCTCCCACTAGATGGATGCTCCAACGCCCGAGATTATTCAGTAGTCAAATGAACGGATGCCCCAACAACAAATGAGCTACAACTCACCCTAGCACCACCGTACCACCCTAAATTTTTCACAGGCTTGAACCTGTTGGTGACTTCATGCACCGACCTAGCACCACCCAACCACCCTATAGAATAATTAAACAAGAATGGACTCCCGTACCAGGGAAAAAGGTCCACTTTACAATGATATAGAATGATGTAGAAGAAGAATACACACTAGAACATAACCCCAACTATGACACAAACACCTAATGATGATACTAGACATCCCGACACCACCTCTTCAACTCTTGGTAGATAGACACTTGTACAATTTTTACAATGATGCATTTACAATGACTTAGTACAATGATACCTTTACAATGACTATATGTAGTGCTGCCGACTTGGAGACTTCATGTGTTGAACTTCTTGCTGCTATTTTTCACCTTGATTGTTGCTCTTGTCATGCTACCCTATGCTGCACCTTGCTTTTCTTTGCTGCCCTAGAAATTCTAGTCCTTTGCAGCTGTTGACAACACGTGATCTAGATTTTTCTTGCCTTCTAGGATATTCATATTGAATCTGGTGTATCTCTATTATTTCAGCTCCCCAATATGTGATTTTCAGTTCTATAGTAGTACTCTAAGTCTTCTTTCCAATGCCATAGGTCTAATCCAATTTGGATTCTTCAAGGGAGAGTTATTCCCAATCTTTTACAATGACCTAATTATGGACTGTTTCAGTAGAGGGAACTTGTACGGCGTGCCACATGTCACTGTTTATTCATTCGGCTCTAAAATTGATATAAAAAAAAATACAGTCTGTGCACTAGCTACCAATTTTTATAGAATTCCAATATGATACTCAAAGAGAGAGTTATGAATATTTTACCAAGGTCACTTCTTTGAGATGAAGTTTAGGAGCCTGTAAAAACAATGACTTCCACAGATCATATCTCTGAAAATATTGTGCACCCAGATCTAAAATTCTTACAGGAGCTTCCTCAGGATTTAGGCTTCGTCTTAGAAAAATTTCAGCTTCTGAACATTCACATAAAAAAAGTTAGAGCACACATTCCACGATGACCTGTTTCATGTAGCTCAATCCCTACATGATGAGGATATGAGGATCACAATTTATATAAATGATTAGGTTAACAGGGTCTTCAACAAGTGAATGTAGGAGGGATTTTAGGAGCTTAAAAAATATTAATTATTGAATTTCCAATGACCCATGCCACAACCCCATGGGGTTTTAGCCCACTAACTGGGGTTAAAAACTTCAAACATGAATATCTTTGAAACCATGAGGAATTACATGGCGTGCCATATATCAACGGAAACATCTACAGAAGTAGAAACCATAAAAAATATTCTTGACCCAGAATATAGTAATTTGGTAGGTAAAAATTCCCATGCAAGATCGGGTCAGCCCCTGGTGCTGCTTGGGTTGAAATCAATGACAACCACTGATCAACATGCATAATATAGTGCAAATACTCTTCCTTAGAGTTCACTTAAGGATAGAGGTGGGATTCCCTCTCGGGAACACCTTGAGCTAAAAAACATTGCAATCTTAGCTAAATAGCTGAAGAGAGCAACAAGTCTAAACAGAGCATAAATCCAAATATCAAAACATAAACATAATGATCCATGGCTGCGATATTCTTCCTTATATAAGTGTTGAGCTTCCTCACCCTTGGCCCCACTCATTAAAGGCACTACCTCCATGCATGGAGTCTCTATTACACCAATTTTTGGTCATCTAACTTGTTACTATTAGATGGACCAAAGTACACCATGTAAGACCAATTTTACCCTAAGTAAAATTGCTTTCACTATGAAAAATAACTTAGTAATCCTTAATTTATTAAGTTGTTTATGATCTAAATAGGAAACCCCATGAGGAAATTTTGAATAATTCCATATTTGTTTGATTTTCCTCAAGGAATAATTAGTTAAACGACAACTTAATTAATATTCCAGGTCATATTTAACCCAAAACAGGAAATTTAATGAGATAAATCATTATTTATCTTATTATTTTCTAGGAATAATTATTTAAACATTATTTAAATAATATTCCTTGTTAAATTGGACTGAATCATTTATAAATAATTGAATAAATCACTGTTTATTTAATTATTACTCAACCACATCCTTAAAATAATAAATAAATCATTTATTTATTTATTATTTACAAATAAAGGGATTTGACCAAATTCAAATTCTTTTTCCCTCCAACAAATATAATAAAATATTCCATAAAAGTTGGATCTAGATTTGGTTAATAATATTGTAATTATGCAGCAATATCTAGACTAACTCAGTATTTTGTTATAAATAGAAAAAATTTTCCATTCAATCACTACCTTTTGTTGCCTAAAGATCAATCTGGATCTATACTTTTGGTTTGACTTTGATCCTCCATCATTGTCATATTTTTCTACCATTTTTCTTGTGAGCTCCCTTTGAGTTCCATTTTTTGTTTGGGTTTTTCTACACCATCAGGAGAGAGAGATCTTAGATCTGAATTGTTGAGGACATACAAGAACCCATCCCATTGAGGGGGACTAGTAACATATTTCTATGTTCCCTTCCTAGGTGTAAAAAATACAAAAATTATTTAAAAATATTCGTGTCTTGTCTATTGCGTGCATGGAGAAAATCTTGCTTTTATTTACTGCTTAATGTCTTTTACTACATAGATTTGGATTTTGTAGCATTTATCTTGGTCAAATAACTGCAGATCTAAATAAATTGACAGCCATCTTTGATGTTAGGGCTATTTTTTAGGCATAGCTAAAGTGATATTTTTTCGTACACTTGCGATTAGAATTCATCCTAACAATTGGCGACTCCATAAGGGTTTACGATTACGAATTCTATCATTTTTCAGATCCCTGCATGACCAACTGCTTCAAACACTAGGATTTTTCTTCAGCTTCTTGATTTTCTTTTCTTGATGTTTTTTTTAACCTTTAAAACCCTAAAACAATAAAAAATCTAACTTCCATGTGTTTTCGGACATATTGCGTAGGTGACAAGCATAAGCCGCAGCTGAGAGGACAGTTTTTTCTTAAACTTGCTCCCGAGACTGTCAGAAGTGCAGGTCGTACTTTTAAGGCCAAAACTTGCAACCTGAACCTCTAGGATGCAGAAAACAACCTCAAACCTATGACCTCTGCAGAAATCAGGTTAGAATATGCGACCTGTACTTTTTGCGAGAATTTTTCTATGATTTTTTTGGGTTTGTTTGGGCTACTATTCAGGGTTGTTTGACCTCCGTATCCACCCATTTTGGACCTGTAATTGCTCTGTTTTACTCGTAGAAGTAGGAACCTAGCCCCCTAGGTCTTCAATACGATTCCACCTTTCTAGGAGGAGTTTAGCTGAAGTAGGCCATCTGAAATTTTAGTGTGTTGAGCCATCTTTCAGATCTGATCCTATACCTTCAGATCCATTTCAGGTTGGTTATTCATCCATCCAAAATACCTCTTTTTAGTTTTGTTTGGTCCTCCTCTAGGGTCCACTCTATTTCCCTTCAGGTTGTAGCCTTTCGCCACCTCATTTGCAACACTTTTCCCTTTGGTTTTTTGTTGTTTTCTGCACCTATTTCCAGCATATATTTCCTTTATATCCTTGTCCCTCCCGGTTTTAGATCCATTGGCTATTTTGGTGTGTTTTAACTAGATTTTTTCCCACCCATAGATTACTTGTTGAGAAGCCTGCCTCCTTGGGTTTAGATTGATGCATCTTCAGTTGTTTATTTTCTATTATGTTCAGTTTACTTTACTGTTATTTGCAGATTTATTTACAGTTATACAACACACTTTTTATTTTTTCTCTACAAAATTCTGGGTTTAAAAATTAAAATTAACACACTTAACAAACACACCCTAAGTGAAGAGCATCTGGTTAACACCGCTAGGCAAAGACTATAACATTGTAATCAATTGATCCCGCACCTCCCTACCCTTGTTTCAACATTGTAATCATTTGATCCTGCACCTCCTTTCCCTTGTTGGTCTCTCTTCCTTTTGTGATCTGTGTTTGTTCTTTCATCATTGTGCCCCCAAGGCATTTATCCCAGAGATTTCTTGGCCTTCATCATCAGTTTTCGTTAGGAATACTGACTCCTCCGCATAGGATTCGAGTTAGTCCTCCACCGAGTCCCCATTATGACTCCACTTATGGTTCATTGGGTTCCCCTTCTGGTTCTATCCCTCGTTCTCCCCCTATCACCTTCACCGTGTCTGGTTCAAGACCTAATGCTGGTGGTAGCCTTGGCCCTAATGCTCGGAATACTACTAGTGGGAACACAATAGAAACTATCCTGGATGCTCCCTTGATCCCTTATATGGTAGGCCTCAGTCTTCCTGATTTAAACGAGTTGATCAATGACCCCATACACCATGACCCTGGTTTTCCTGCTATGCCAACCAAGCTCCCTTCTGACATCCCCAATTTTTAAGGTCTTTCTGGAGAAGATCTTACAAAGCATGTTAGATCTTTCCACATGTGGTGTTCGTCTAACTCCATCACCGATGACTTTGTCCATCTTCAGGTGTTCCAACATATGCTTACTGGAGAAGCTTCTAAGTGGTATGTTGACCAAGCCTCCTCTTGTCATATTGCTTTTCTGACTCTTGCCCGGGCATTTCTGTCTTACTTCCAGCTTCCCCTTTGTTATGACACTGGTACCGAAATTTTGACCTCTTTTCGTCAATCGTCTGTGACCCGCCTATCCGATCATGTCCAAGAATGGCAAAGAAGAAAGAGCCTATGTCGAGCCCCTACCTTTGAAGACCGTATCTACATGGACTAGCTCCTCAGATCTCTTTTTCCCACTATCAACAAACATGTCGCATCTCATTTCCCTCAGACTGAAGAAGTTGCTCTCCAGATTGCATTGAAATATGACCTGATCTACGCACAGTCTGGTTATGTTTATACCATCTTACCTGATCTCCATAAACCCAATAGTTCCAATGCACTGGGGGCATCCCATGCCATTGATGGTATGATTGGAGCCCTTTATCATCTGTACAATCATCCTCCCATGGGTTATGGTTTCCTTCAAGGAGGGGCCAGCTCCTCCAACACTTTTTCCCCCTCCCGGTAGCATGTATCTAGGATATGAAATGCCTCCTCCTTTTTCCCAACCTATTTACCACAATTTTACCCAACCTCCTTATTTTTCGTATCCACAGCCTAGTGCTCTAGCTCCTCCAGCATTAGCACCCCCACCTCCCTTGCCTTCTTGGCCCCTGCAATAGCAGCCACCACCCCCCAAGGGGTAGGTGTATGCACAACAGGATGCGACTAATCCTCTTACTTCCAAAAAGAAGAGGAAAGGCACCCAAAATCAATCTGCCCCCAATAATATAAGACCCAATCCCCAAGGGAATGCACCTAACACTAGTAACCAACAATAGGGAACCCAGCCCAAGCAGAACAGGCATGTTCGCATGAATAAGCCTTGCTATTTTTGTGGTGTCTATTGTCATTACACCCATGATTGTCCTCTTTTACCTCAGATGCATCATATGTGGGAGAATGAAGCAACATCGTGAGGAAAACAAGCCTGCTCTTCAGTTCCTCCCAATGCTGCACCTATCCAGCTGGCTATTTTTACCAATCCTTTCCCTCAGCAAGGATTCATGGATACCTAGCCACCTAAAGTTCAAGCAGCCACTCAACCTCCTCCATCTGGTACCACTAATTACCATATTTTCATGATGAAATATGACCAACCCATTACCATTGACCTCAATCTTCAGACTCAGTCCCGTCAGTTCCAAAAACCTCCTGCTACGTCTTCCCCCGAGGCCCCTTCTTCAGGTTCCAGAGAGCCCTTTTCGACAACCAATGGTCCTTTACAGATCCCTCAGCCTAAGGCAAAGGTTCATACCAAGATCCCTAAGGGACCATTACGCCAAAACGCTGCTTCTAGCAAAGCTGCCCATTCGTATAGTATAATAGATGATTTCACGCAATCTCTTGCAGCCATCTCAACGCTGTAACTCCTCTAGTCGTGCCCTTCATAAAAAAAATCTCTACTAACTACCATGGGCGCTATGGATCCTTCAGATGACCATTTGATCATCTTTGATGTTGACCGATCAGAACATCCTCCCCTACCTGCTTCCGTCACATTCCAAATCCTCGTAAAGATCCGGAACACCAACGTCTCCCGTTGTATCATTGGTGAGGGGGAATCCACTTGTGTGATGTCTGCTTCGACTTGGAAACAACTTGGATCTCCTGAGTTTTCCCCTTCCACTATCACCCTCCAAGTGTGGGATGGCCACTCTTCCCAACCATTAGGGGAATTTTGAGTTCTAAAATGGGCCTCCTAAGAAAAATGTACAACAAAAATAAACTTTATAACAACCAATAGGATTCAAGATGATGATGTCAACCATGGGGGATGATTTACCATTTTCTAAATAAAAAGGTAAAAATATTAAAAAATAATAAAACTACTTTTCAACTCGTATTTTCAACTTATCTCCCATAATTTTTACTCAAATTTCGAGTGGGAGTACTCGTTGGATGCAAAATTTAATTCCTCATCCAAGGAGTACCCATGTTTCATACTTTCAATGAACCCTGCTACATGAAAAATGGGAAATACATAAAAAAACGTGATTACAATCACATTTTTTATGTATTTCTCATTTTTCGTGTAGTAGGACCGATCGAAAGTATGCAACATGGGTACTCCTTGGATGAGGAATTAAATTTCGCATCCAATGAGTACTCCCGCTCGAAATTTGAGTAAAAAATTTGGGAGATAAGTTGAAAATATGAGTTGAAAAAGTAGTTTTTTCATTTTTCCCTCTAAAATTTGATGATGTCATTAAATCTTATTTGATTTTTTCCACTATTATTTTATAATTTCCTTAGGAGGCCCATTTTAGACCTCAAAATTCCCCTAATGCTATTTTCCTGTTCCGAAATTGTCCTATTACACTTGCGGGCAAGACTGTTTGTGTTGACGTAGAATTCATTGAGGCCCCTTAGATTACAACATTCTATTGGGTCGTAGCTACACTTATGCGAGATCTACTTTCCCATCTGCGATTCACCGCAAGATGTCCTTTCCTCACAATGGAAAGATAGTCACCATCGACCAGTTGACATATTATGAACCGAAGTCTCAAACTTCCCCTGAGTCCATAATCTCTTCAGTGGCTAATAAACAAACAGTTGAACTTTTGACTAGTGTTTCACCTAGAGTTTATAAAACTCCTCATTTCTTGTTTCTTTCCCTAGTCTTCCTCCTCTTGTCTCTGATCCCAACTTGTCGAATGTTTGCATCATGCAATCATCTCGGGCTTCCCTCAACCGGCCCGCTTCGACTAGTTAGCAGCCCCGCCCTCCACAACCTACTCCTAGCACCTTGAATCAGATGTCCCACCTAGCCATTACCCCTTTGTTCAGATACCATTCCTAAATCCCCTTCCAGGAGAGTTTTCAGTACCTGTTATGTCTACCTTATCCCTTCCTAGCCTGACCCTAGGGATCCCCATTTGGTACATTGATCCCCCAACCGCTATCCCACCTCGTCAGCCCAAACCTTATCTTGCTTTGGCCCCAATTCAACCATTCCCCATGACCCCTACCTCTGATACTGTGCCTCAGCCACCTCAACAGGAACCTCCTCCTATTGCGATAGCTTTGGGTGAAGGGGACAAAGCTCGCAAGAAGACACATAAAGACAAGGCTTCCCCAACAAACCCTGCTCCTCCTCAACCTCCAAAGTGTACCCTCCCATGTGCTTTGTGTGATGTTGTCGGTCATGCCACCCATCATTGTCCTAAATTTCCTCATATCAAGCCGATGTTCAATGTTGCGTTTGTTGTGTCTATAGTCCCTGAAGCCTCTGTTTCTTCCTCAACTACCGCCAAGAACCCTAAGACTATTCACACCAACCAACCTTGTGCTTTGTGTGATCTCCATGGCCATTATACCCATCATTTTTCCTACCTCACGCATTACCAGGCCTCTCTGGAGGTAGTTCGGGAGTTTGATATTGAACAAAACCAGTCCGCCTCTCCCGTCCTTGCGCAATATGCTTCAGGCTAGCTTGAGGATTTACCTGCTCCAATTGACATTCCCCCTCCTGATGTCGAGATGATGGAGCCTGCAACCACCATCCTCTACCTATCATCATTCATGAGATCCATGGTGGAAGCTCCCTCTGAGACTTCCCATTCTCTTTCGCTTGACCCTCCTTCAACGATCACCCTAGGCTCAACATCAGCGGATCCCTTATTTGCTTGTTCTTTTGTCACCCCCCATGACGATGCACATGTGAACATGTCTTCTCATAGATCATGCATCCCCTATTCGGCCATTGCTATGAGTCAGGTATAATTAGTACCATATACAATATTTTGAAACTTTAAAATGCACATAAAATATTAACAACTTGTCACTTACCATCACGCCCCCATACTTGACCAGGTGGCAGTGGCAAGTTTGGGTCAACATGATAACTCATCCCACTATAGGGATAGTTGTCTATGTACAGTGGCATCTGATCCCAATGAGCAAAGAACTCGGGTCAAAACATCCTTCCGACCGTCCCACCTCCTCCTCTGCATAGTAGCTGCCCCCACCTGAGCATCTCGGGCTCCCTTGAGCCCCCATCCTGAATCTGTATGTGAGGTTGAGGTGTTGGGATATTTTCAAACAAGAGCGAGCACAACACTGTGCCATATGCACAGTCATGGTTCACTTACCACTTACATAGCGAAAAATGTCATTTCAACGATGACAACATCATTTGGGCCCACCCATAGTAGGTCCCACTCAACACACTCTCAACAAGCATCATTTGACCCCCAGTGATGTGGTGGAGTGCTAGGTTGCCCAGGATCCAAAGCACTGTTGTGGCCACAACACGGGTCTCTAACCTCTCTAGATCCATGATCGGTATCCATGTCCCCTTGACATGGAGACCTGGCTGACAATGGAACTATACAAACTCCATGATGTTCTGCCCTTGTGGTAACACTGGCTGATTATTCCCCACCATCCCAAGTGGTGGGAGACCAGTCAGAAAATATATATCCTGGATAGTCAACTCGATCTGGTGCCCGTGCACTATAAAGAACTCATGGTCAAGATCCTAATAACTGACAAGCTGGGCCAGTAAGGGATCTCGAGCTCTCATCAAAGGGTTATCCATAAACTTCAGTACCCTAAACCTGGCCAATGCACTGCAGACACCATGATCCTCTCTGCTCTTAACCCGTAATGTGTCCAGGTCTCTCTCTCTCTCCAGTTGATCCGCAATTATACCATATCTGCACAAAAACCATCATATCTGTCAGTGTACAGAAAGGAAATACTGAATTTAAATATAAAAACCCAGCTCTTAGCCAAAAAAAACATAGAAATACCCCTCTCTGTCAGGTCACACTTTTTCGGAAAAATCCTGGGATAGGTCATAGTTTTCTGCCCAAAACTTGCTACCCAGGTCGTAGATATTGCCCCAAAAAGTGTGACCCGACCATGAAGAGGAGCAAGGGTCTGTTTCCTAAGCTCTGGGCACCTAAATTGAACTTTTAATCCCGTGAAATGAAAGAGTAGGGTTAGGCCTCTTACCTGCAACTAACAGATATCTATTCCAATGGTTGGTTTGTCCACTATGATCGCCGCAAGATTTAGGGCCTTCTCTCCTCTCTACATTCACCAAAGATACACTTGCAAATGAGTGAATTTGGAGGGAAAATGCCTTATTTAAAGAGAAACCCCAGATTTTTCTTTCTCCCACTATGGTTAAACCGTAGCTCAGTTTGACAACCCTTATGTACCATTGGAAAGCTCTCGACGAGCTCTAAAATGCGTATCTGTTAGTATTTTGTGATTTGATACTTCACGAGGACACATTTTTCCAAGAAAGGTCACTTCACCAGTCCTCAAAATCAAATTTCTTCACTTGCAACACTTGTAATTGGGGCACCATTTTTCCTCCATACTTGTCCATGCTCGTGTCAAATTTCGTCATGAGTAACCATCTTGTACTCATGTTTTTATGGTCCCCACTGGGCCTTTTCTATGTGGCAGCATCATCGATTCGCCCTTGTTTAGAGCATCCGAGTTGAGTCATCATCACATCCATGGAGTCTATCCTGAGTCCCTTTGTATCCCTCTATAGTCCTCCATCCTTCATTGCTTGGTTCCTCTCTTGTGTTGCACATTATGGCCTTCAGTCCTACTATCCCTTGTCTCCTTTGGTATTGTGTCAGGTGCTGCAAGGTCATCCATGCCCTTCCTGCTCTAACAAGGGAAGTCGTCATCCCGCTACTCAGTACCCCCCATTCCATCATCATCCTTGGTGTCAGTTTGTCAGTCACTCTACTATTATATCTCGTGCCTTAGTTTAGGATCCCTTATTGCCCCACCTATGGCGAACCTCCATCTGTTGACATCAGCTCATTCATTCCATAAGATAGGTCTAGAGGGCGGTGTACCTTGGTCCTAGCTTCCACTCTTGTTTGGTACCTCAGAGCAAGAAAAGGGTCTCCTTATTGCCCTTTGAATTGATTGTTTCTAAGCTCCAGCTCCTTACGACATGATCAAGATCCGTATACTTGATGGTTCACTGATGTAGCAGATTGTACCAGGGATTCCTGGGTGTGTGTGAGATGTTTCAGACCTCATGAGGGGGTGGCCTTTCAGGTAGCCCCCCACATGCCCAAATGACCTCCTCATTACAACCTTCGATGCAGCTCCACAGATTTTATGGTTTCGGCCTCAGCCGTGTGCAACGCCTTTTAGTTTGCATATATCATTCAGATTTTTAGAGCCCTTTCCTATTTACAGGGCCTCTTTGGTTGTGCTTATATCTCATGTACTCAGATATTATTGCATAAGTCCTGGCTATTGTCCCAGGAATAGCATGTATGTGGGATCCATTATCATGTTTTTATCTGGCTCATGTTTATGCCAACATGTACTATATAGTTTATTCCCTTGTTTACTGGACGCATTATGCTTTGTAATTTTTCTTGGTGGGCATAGGTATGCCTCCCCCGCCTCTTGTAGCACATGTACTCACTCATAAAAGAGACTTGTCGCACCTGTAAGTCTCGCCCTCTAGCTGTTTGGTCTACCTTATATATATCTCTCTCTCACTTCCCCTTCGGTGTATAGTGATTTAGTTCTTAAAACGTACTTCGGTCATACGATTAGCTCCTAACGGTCGCATGTTGGGGGGAAATCTGATACACCAATTTTTGGTCATATAACTTGTTACTATTAGATGGACCAAAGTACACCATGTAAGACCAATTTTACCCTAAGTAAAATTTATTTCACTGTGAAAAATAACTCAGTAATCCTTAATTTATTAATATGTTGATGGTCTAAATAGGAAACCCCATGAGGAAATATTGAATAAATCCATATTTGTTTGATTTTCCTCAAGAAATAATTAGTTAAAAATAAATTTAATTAATATTCCTAGTCATATTTAACTTAAAACAGGAAATTTAATGAGATAAATCATTATTTATCTTATTATTTTCTAGGAATAATTATTTAAACATTATTTAAATAATATTCCATGTTAAATTTGACTAAATCATTTATAAATAATTGAATAAATCACTATTTATTTAATTATTACTCAACCACATCCTAAAAATAATAAATAAATCATTTATTTATTTATTATTTACAAATAAAGGGATTTGACCAAATTAAAATTCTTTTTTCCTCCAACAAATATAATAAAATATTCCATAAAATTTGGATCTAGATTTGGTTAATAATATTTTAATTATGCACCAATATCTAGACTAACTCAATATTTTGCTATAAATAGAATATTTTTTCCATTCATTCACTACCTTTTGTTGCCTAAAGATCACTCTGGATCTATACTTTTGGTCTAACTTTGATCCTCCATCATTGTCATATTTTTATACCATTTTTTGTGTGAGCTCCCTTTGAGTTCCATTTTTTGTCTGGGTTTTCTACACCATCAAGAGAGAGAGAGATCTTAGATCTTGTAATATTCCAAAAATTTAGCCTTCAGCTAAATGGCATATTATAGTTTTTTTTATCACTAGGTAGGTGAATAAGTGGGTGGGGAGGCCCATAAACCTCTTTGGAAGGAATAATAACACTCCTAATGTGAAATGAGGAAGAATAAGCAGTTGGATTAAGCACCTTTGGGTGTGAATTGGAGTGAATACATGTTGAATAGGTCAACTTTGACCAAGTCAACAACACTGTCATGGAGCAGTGGCATTCATGACGAGACAACACTGTTTTAATGGAGGACAACTTGCATGAGCTTGGTGGAAAGTATGGATGGGACCCAATGTGAGAAGGCTCACACACTATATATGGAGGGGATGGCAACCATTTTTAGGAATTTTTTTAGATTATCATTTGACATTGGTCTATTTAGACTTTGCATCCTTTTGTCGTTTAGCAGGGTTGTTGTGCTGTTTAGCACAAGGGTGTTCCTGATCGGGAATACCTACCTCATCCTCAGCGAAAGAGAGGTTCGTTGGGCTGCATTTCCTCATTCCAGCATTCTGACCAAGCTACCTCCTTCAGCTAAAATGCAATTTCTATTTATAGTTGGGTTGTGTTGCAGGGTGCAGCAAAGGAGGATCACATAGAGCCAATTCTGGGCTTGTTTTTTAGTGGAGAGGAAGCCTATCCATTTGGAGGATCATCAAGGAGGTATCCTAGGCATATTTCTACATCTTTGGCATTAGTATAGCCATCTACAGTGCAGTTACAAACCAAATCTGTGTTATTTTTAGGGGTAGTTGCTGGGAGCGTTCATTGAGCTCATCCGGAGGGTCTATTTTTGAGTAGAGGATTCAGCTTTCTATTGATAAATACCATTGGAGGAGTACATTATCATTTCAGATATGTCATAGACTCATTCCATTTCAGTTCCAGTTGCAGTGGAAAATTAACCCCAGGGTTATTTCTCACAATGTATATTTCTTGGTATTTCTAGCAATTTTTTCCGGGTTGGCTAGAAATCATGTATTAGAGCCCAGATCTTCTTTTCTGGGAATTTATTTTGTATATATCAGCCATATTTCATTCATGCATGTCTACAGAAGCAGCTACACTAATATAGATAGTGATTTCACTATTTTCCGGCATTCTATAGAGTAGCAGCAACTCATGTACTGATTGTTCTGATCATTGGAGGCTTGTTCTTATTGCTTGAGAGGCTTGAACCTCAAGATATTTTTGTATATTTTTGCTGATATTTTAATAAAATTATGGCTGCATATTGATCCCTCTTATGACATGTTAAAAAATTCTTTTTTTTACATTATTATGTCTTGTATTTCTGCTATTTCCATTTTGGAATATTACAATGGTATCCGAGCATAATCTTGGCTCAGCCTGTACATTCAAGACATTATGCCATTAGGAGGAGAAGATTCTCGCAGGAAGGAGAAATTATACAAAATAAACAAAGACATGACTCCATTATTTGGGGAAATGAAGGAAGAAAGGATCTCCCAGCTTCTTTTCCAAGGTGTGAAAAATATCAAGGAAGATATCAAGGAGATGAAAGGGGAGAGGTGTAGGAAATTTCCAAGAGGGTTTGAAAGTGAAGCAAGCCCTAGATATTCACATGATGGGTGTGGAAATTAAGCCAGACATGAAGATCCATAGTGCAGTTTATTTCCCACATGCACTGCAAGAGGAATGAAGGAAGAAGATGCGCCCAAGGAGGAGACCTTGAGTGACTATCTTCAGGAGTATGAGTCTCATTCTTGGAGATTCAAAGAGCACTTGGACTTCCAAGGTTTTTTCCAACTCAAGGTAGACAGAAGATCCAGAAACCATAATAGAAGCAAGAGAGGTAAAATCTTTCTATATAACTTTGATGGATCAACAAAGTGCACAACCAAGGCTTGGGTGAAGGAGCTAGATTCATATTTTTAGCTACACCATATTTAAGAGAAGGAGGCCATTAGAGTAGCGTCGTTGCACCTTAAAGTTATGGCCCATGATTGGTGGTTTTATAGTTCTACTTCTTTTCATCATGCAAATTTAAATACTTATGCAGGGTTCACTAAGAAATTAGTGACAAGATTTGCTATTGAACATTGTGAAACTTCTCTTGTTGAACACGAAAACTCAAAACCTTTGCATGAGTTAGAGAGATATATTTCACAAAATACACTCCATATTTCTATTGAAGGGGATAAAATCATGCATAAAACCTTTCCAAGGGCAAGATCCCCACTTCTTGAAGAGCCCTCTTCTATATATGAAGACATGGAGATTCCTCCTTCAAGGGAAGACCAACATCTAGGGTCTCTCATTGGTGATGAGGAATTTTCAAATATTAATGAAGGGGATGAGCAAAGAAGAGCTAACAACATTGTACCATCAGGAGGAGATCCATCACCACATGGAGATGGGAAGGGAGCCATTACTTCCATTAGAGGAGCCCTTGTGCCTTTGCAAGTATTTCCAAATGATCTAACATGTGGGAACCAAAGCACAATTTCGGAGCAACATGTATCAGTTATTGTGCATTGTGAATCTTGGTAGATGGAAGGAGAAGGAAGGAAGGATTAGCATCAAGGGATGATAATAATTCACCCTTATCTATTTCAAGAAGTTTCTACACAGAAGAAGGAGACTGTATTACGCAGTGAAAGGAGGGACAAATCAGTCCACTCATATATACATTCCACTTTAGATTTTGATGTCTCAATACATGGGGGCATTCCACCTGGGAGGCCAACAGATCTAGAGTTGGTGAGAGACATCTTGCCATTTGGTTCACCATTCTTAGATCCCAAAAAGGTGGATACTTTGGAGGGGTCTAGTACAGTGCAGAGAGTCTAGGATAGACTCAAGGAGGAGGGAGATATTCTCCTATTTTCAACGTTACCCACTCTCACTACATATTCTGCGCTGATAGAAGTTGCTTCAGTGATGGAGGATGGCACCACCATGGTGCAAGGGAGCTGCCCCATGGATTTGGAGAAACATAAGGGAATTCCTTTGAGGAATGGATCCTCCATACTGGGAGTAGATGGAGGCCACTCATGCTTATGTTGGCAGAGATCTGGTGGTTCTGTTTGGATGGTAGCTTCTTATGGGAGGCCAACTTCCAAAGGCCACCACTTCTACTTGAGCATGAGCAGCCACATGATAGGCATGGAAGCACTTTGGAGGATGACTTTGGCATGAGGGATGTCAAAGGAAAGGAAAGTAGCATGTGGGGAGCTTCACATCTCAAATATTCAGTGCTTTCTCTTAAGAGGGTTGATCCATATTGGAGGTCTCAACTTTTGGTAGAGTACTCCAAGGATCTTGGTGCCTGCATGATTCTTGATGACCCAGAGGGATATTATAGATACATGGTGGATGATGAGGTCATCTATTCTTATGGAAGAGTCTTCTTGACTATAGCTTCTGAGCTCAAGGAGAAGCTGCTACATGCAGCACATGTGGACTTTCTTTCCAGGCACTTTGATGCATATCATTCCTTGATGGAGGAGTTCACTTGGGAGGGCATCCAACAAGATGTATATCAACATATGGAGATATTCATAGCTCAGATGATTATGGAGAGGTTGTCACTACTACTTTCCTATTAATTGAAAGTGATGGATAACTTACAGTTGAGCCATTTCAGATCAATGACCAAGGTACATAGTAGAGGATGTACATTTATGCATGATGATTTGTACTTCTTTACCATTTGTGAGTAGCATGTTCTACCAAGGAGGATTATTCATTCTTGTATATGGTATTGTGTTGTACTTGAGGCCATTTGCATCATTGATGTTGGCCATGCTATTGGTGGTTTGTGGGTGAGGCCACATGATTCTTGGTGTGTACCATTGGCACCCCATGTTACTTTTATGATCCTATCTTGTAGGATGATTGTGGATAAAAAAAATGACTGAAAAGACACTTGTTATTCTTTGTTTTGAGGCAGGCATGGGATGCACTGCACTGGTTCCATATGTGGAACTATGATCCACCTCCCGATTGTCATATGGCAACTTGTTTCTATTTGTATTTGCTCCCATATATTGATGATGTTCTTATGTTTATGGGAAGATTTGTTGAGAGGGTGGCACAAGAGTTGAAGGTTCCCATTGGGAGTATGATTCTCCATACTTTATATATTGAATGTTTCAGGAGAAACCATGGCCAAACCATGATTTCCACACTACATCTCTTGTCTTCATGTGGGAGGAGCCATTTGGAGAACTTGAGTTTTTGGGAGAGGAACTTCATGGATGTTTTGTTTGGTGGGGTGACTTGGGTCATTTTTGGAGGCCATAATATTTCAGCCCAAGATCAGCAACAGCCCCATACATACCATAAATGGAGAGAGGAACAACTTGGGTGGAAAAATCTAATCTCTCCATGCAGCCCCAATACATTGCATAAACCAGGGGTTGAGGATTTCTTTGATGAGCTACCTAGAATGGCTCATTTCATTTGGATCATAGCATGGGTATGGGAGTCTCTCATTGGGAATGAGATCCCCTATGTTTTTCATCACTCCTACCTTGAGGAGGCTATTGGACAACAAGAAGGTTTCCACTCACACCTTCCACTTTCTCATGATGTGAGCCATTTGGTTTTGCATACTTGGGAGGAACCATTGGAGGGAAGATTTATTTCAGATTATTTTAAGCAGTGGTGGGGACTATTGATGAGGAGGCCACAAGAGGAGGAAGGGAGGAATTTTCTCCACCTTTACAGTTGCTTGAGGACAAGCAACATTTTGGAGGGGAGGACTATAATATTCCAAAAATGTAGCCTTCATCTAAATGGAATATTATAGTTTGTTTTATCACTAGTTAGGTGAATAAGTGGGCAGGGATGCCCATAAACCTCTTTGGAAGGAATAATAACACTCCTAATGTGAAAGGAGGAAGAATAAGCAGCTGGACTAAGCACCTTTGGGTGTGAATTGGAGGGAATACATGTTGAATATGTCAACTTTGACCAAGTCAATAACGTTGTCATGGAGGATTGGCATTCATGATGACACAACACAATTTTAGTGGAGGAAAACTTGCATGAGGACATCATCACTAAGAGGTACTTTTTTTTGGCTCTCCTTTGAAAGAGGAACCTTCTCATCTTTTCTCTTGGATGGAAAAGTGGGCTTTTTCTGAAATGTTGCCTTTGCTTTTAGCAAGGCATCTTGTAAATCTCTAGCCCTTTCAATGGCATCATGAAGGGTAGTGGGCTTGTTAGACTTAACCAACCCATGAAGAGGTTCTACTAACCCATCAAAAAACATATAGACCCTTCCTGCTGTAGATAAATCAGGAACCAAAACAAAAAGTTTTAGAAATTCAGAAATATAAGTTTCTGGATTACCTGATTGTTTGAGCTTTGCTAGCCCCATGAAAGGTGCTTCCAAGTCTCTTCGATCAAACCTCTCCACCAACCTCCTTGTGAACTCTGAATATGAAGTCACTTTGGAATGACCCAATGTAGACAAGCCATGAAAACACCATTCATGTGCTTCACCCTCAAGGTGAAGCATTTCTATCTTGATGGCCTCCATCTCCGACACTTGGTTCAGCTGGAAGTAGATGTCTAGCTTCTCTACCCATTATTTGGCAGTGCATTTTGATGACCCATCAAAGTTGGGTAAGAAAACTCTGCCCATACTCCAATGTAGATCATGATTTTGTATGAATCCTCCACCTCTATTGTGATGTCAGGCTCTCCTATTGTCCTTGATCTGACAAAATTCTTGAAAACTCAAGTCATCCCTGAATATTTGAGATTGAGACTCATACTCCATGAAATAGTCTTCAAGGGTTTCTTGTTCTTGAAACCCACCATTTCCCACTGCTAAGAATGTAGGCATTGTAGAGCATTGGGAAACTTGTTGTTGCTTCACTAGTTGATCACTCCAGTGATGAGAAATGTCAGAGCCTTCACCATGTAGAAACCCTTTAGGGGATTCCTTATTTCTATCCATCCTCATCTCCTTTATTTCTATAGAAATGTCTTGAATAGTTCGAAGAAGAAGCTTTGGATACTCCTTCTCCTCATCTCCTTCTAATAAAGGGGTTTTACCCTTGTCTTCCTTATCATCTGTATAATCAAACTTTCGATTTATCCTTCTGAGATACCTCTTCTCTCTATCTATGAGAGGATGTCCTTCCTCTGATGACATATTGGATTAAGATGCACAAGCTAAGCTAAGATTATTCTCCAATACCACTGTAATATTCCCAAATGGGAAAAGCAGGAATATAGAACAAAATGCTGGAATAGTAGTGTAAAACATCACACAAAAACATGAGTTCAATATGGAGCCTTATTATTCATGATAACAGAAACAAACATGTATAATATAATGGGCCACAAAGCATATAACAAGATACAACAAGCCTCCAATAAAGAAATCCCTCAAGAATTAGGTTCTGCTACTATATAAAAATGTCAGAGACAGTACTACAGCACATTCCTAATAGAACTGCTATAGAAAAATGAACATACAAAGATAAAGGGCTGATATATGCCTCAAGAGATACAAAAATTAAGATTTAGGCTCTATAAAAACCTTTCAAGGCAACCCAAGAGGGTTTCCAGGAAATAAACCCTATAATACAATATGAGCTGCAGCCCTAGGGATGAAAGTATGCTGCAACAAAGTAACTGAAGAGTAATGGATGAAGCTGATATGAAAATAAGTATGCTCTCCTCCAATGGATCCTCCAAATGAAAGATTGGCCCCTTTACTGAAGAAATCACTCCCCAAATCACCTACTGCAAATACCCCTACAACTCCTCCCTATAATAACGCAGATCTAGACTGATACTATGCTGTAGGGGATAAAAACACTGTGACCTGGTGCCACATATATCAATGATTCTCTAGGGCCTTCTTTAATAGCCTCCCAAGAGAAGGGAACCTTCCTCCAATGAGATCTAGCTCAGAAATCACCCAAATCAACCCTCCACAACTTCTGCCCTGCAACATAACACAACCTCAACAAGAAATGCATTGTACCATAATACTGAAGCTTTGGACTAATGCCTAAATGTGGAATATAGTGCAAATACTCTTCCTTAGAGGTCACTAAGGGATAGAGGTGGGATTCCCACTCGAGAACACCCTGTGCTAAACAACACTGCAATCTTAGCTAAACAATTGCAGAGAGTAACAAGTCTAAACAGACCATAAATACAAATATCAAAACATAAAAATAATGATCCATGGCTTCCAGTCTCTTCCTTATATAAGTGGTGAGATTCCTCACCCTTGGCCCCACTCATTAAAGGCACTACTTCCATGAATGGAGTCTCCATCCAAAACTGCGTTGTCCCATAATGATTACCACTCCTCCATGACAACGTTGTTGATTTGGTCAAAGTTGACCCAGTCATGTGTTCCAACCCCTTTTCACACATAAGGGTGCTTTATCAAGCCTCTAAGGTGATGTCCTTTCACATTAGCAGTGATTTTATTCCTATTAAAGAGATTTATGGGTCTACATACCCTCTTATTTAACAAATTAAGAAGTAAAAGATAAAATTAATATTCCAACTAGCTCATGGCTAATTGGGAATATTACACCAAACAGTACATGGCCTTGATTGGCAAGCTATTCCCAAGAAGCTCCCTTCAGACATTCCAAAATTTGAAGGAAAGAAAGCGGAAGACCCAGGTCACCATGTCATGAATTTTCACCTATGGTATTCATCAAATAATATTATAGATTTTATAATTCAACTACGACTATTTCAATGCACCTTTATAGGGCCTACAACAAAATGGTATGTTGACCAACCTTCTACGTCACATGGAACCTTTAGCGCCCTCACGAAAACATTCATCACTTTCTTCCAGCTACTGATTCATCACGACTTGGAAATGGAATGCCTCACACATTTCGTATAAACACCTACCATCCACATATCAGACCATATCCATGAATGGTGAAAACATTGTAGCTTGTGCAAAGCTAATTTCAACGATAAGGTTCTCTTGGAACTATTTTTGAAATCACTCACAAAAGAAATTTCAAAATATGTGGCAATGCAATCCCTGCATATTAAGGAAGAAGCCTTTAGTAAAGCCCAACAAATAGAGCTCATATACACCCATTTCGGAGATATATATCATATCCTTCCAAAAACCCCATGCCTGCAATGTTATATAGATATACCAGGCGCATAAAATACTGTTGATCGATTGATAAGGTCTGTTAGGCCTTTGTAATTTTAGCAGATTGGCAAGACTAAAGCTGTAGAGGCAACACTTGAACCACTTTGGGATTCTAGGATCTAGCCCTCCTGAATCCAGAGAGGGATCTCTCTTATAAGTGCAAAGATTGATTTATCTTTAAGGCTTTTAGTGTGATATTAGGCTAGTTATTAAGAACAAGGGTTGTTTGTTTTTTTGGATGGTTGAGCATGATTTTTAATTGAGTGGAAAGTCCTAAAAATGAAAGAGTTTCAAAGGGGTGAAGGTGTGAATGATCAGAACAAGATTTAGCTGATAGGATAGATATGAAACAACACTTAGTCCATTGGGCTATGGAGTCACAAAATGGTTTAATTGTGAAAAAATTTCAAGAGTGATCCAAGGGGCAAGTCATCTATATCAAAAGATCCTTTAGATTAAATGATGAATGGAACATTAAAAGTGTTTAGAAGGTGGAAAAAGTCAATAATTTCAACAAGGATTTATCAAATTTCCAAACAAGAAAAGCCTTTTAAGCAACTGTTTGAAACCAACCAAAGACAAGGCTAACCTTAAACTTCTTTGGAAAAGCTTGTATTAAAGCTAACTTATCAGACAAACAATCCAGCAATCCACATGACCACTTTCAGAAGGGATGAAAAGAGATAAGAAAAAAAAGTGCAGCTTAAGATCAAGCAAGATACATTAAAATCTAAGCCTGTTTCAACATACTCTTAGGGAAAAATTCAAAGCAACCTTTGGAGAAAGAACTAGAAGACAGGGAAAACCATAAAATTTCCTAGTCCAACTCTACTGAGCATATAATGAAAACATCATTCAAGAACTTCCTTTCAAGCTTTGCACATCAAGACAGGGACAAACCAACATTACTTGATAATGTTTACACTTAAATTAAGTCATTCTTAAACACAAAATTGGAGGAAAACATAAAGATAAATCTTATCAGTAAGAGTAGGGTACTTTTAACAGTAAATCCTAGCTCTATAATTGTTGTTCTTTATCAGAGAAAGATGAACAAAATGGCATACATGAAAGGAAAAATAATAATAGTAAGAGTTAATTCACCAATGATATAGACCAGGATCCCAAAAACCATCTTGTATATTGACGTCAATCCAGTTACATACTTCAAGTCCAATGTGTAATATCCCAAAAATGGATTTCTCAACAAATCATGCCTGAAAAATGATTTTTTCAGGAATTTTTTCTTCATATATCATAAAGAGTGTTTAAAAACACTCAGAAACCCATTCCAAATACTGCAGCAACCTTTACTCAGCTTTTATGGCCAAAAAGGTGGGGAAAAGTGACGATTTTGGCCCTAAAATGAGTGTATAAGAACATCTGCGTAAAATGAAGGGTCAAGGTTTTGGAATATGTTATATTAGGTCAATATGGATCTGCATGTAAAATTCCAGCAAAGAAAAATGCGTTTTATAAAGTTAAACAGTGCCTCCTTCCCGACTAGTCAAGAAAAACCCTGATTTCCCATGACTTTGAGTATGCAGAAATTTACTAAAGCAAGGGTAGCATATTTTCTGAAGGAATAAGATGTAAAATAGTATCAAAAATCATATAATGATTTTAGTAACATGTCATAGGCATTAAGCAAGGTTAAACAACAATTTTACATAGAAAATCCCTCAAGATTGAGGTGCTGCAAGACAAGAGAATGACCCAGAAACCCTTCAGCGTTATTTTAAGGAGGCTAAAGCTTATTTTTATTGTATTAAAGATCTTTAACTAATATATACATGAAAATAGAGATCTATAATGAAACAAAATGCCCAAAGGGCTCTTTATTACATTCCCCTTGGGGATTTCAGCAATACATGAAAATGCCGGAGCAGATCTGAGTTTTACTGCAGTAGATCTGCAAAATGATTTGGAATTTCTTAAGAAAAGGTTTCAGTGAATGTATTAGATCAGAAATAGACTTGGATTGGTTGGAAAATCCAAGGATCACTGTTGTGTAACCAGCTCCAAAAATAGAAGAAAAGAGATATCCACACCTTAGAAATAAGCCACTTCGAGGGGGAAACCTCCAATACATTACATAAATGAACAATTCTTGGATGATACAATTCACAAAACCTCCTTTCTATATATAGGAGTCCATGGGGCCATAATGTAATCCTAGTGGGCCACAATGTAATCTTAGCCGACCTAACAATAATAATTTAAGGGCACAATAATAACAAAATGGGGGTTACAAGGGTACAATAATAACAATAAGGGGGTTACACTAACAACAATAAGGGACTATACTAGTAATATAGGGACCTAACATGCCCCTCTCCTTAAAAAAGTGTTGTCCTCAACGCTTGAGTAGCTCTGGGTGCTTCTGTATAAAATTCTCATCCTCCCATGTAGAATCTTCAGTGGGTAAGTTCTTCCACTTGATGAGATACTCTGAAATTGATCGATTCAGTAGTTGTCGAGTTCTTGTTTCCATGACCGCTTCCGGTTCCAATATGATTTTTCCTTCCTCATCAAGTTCTGGCAATATTGTTTGAACTGGAAGATTTTCACCTATAACCTTCTTTAAGCACGAAACATGGAAAACTGGATGTACTCGCGAAGAAGCAGGGAGCTCCAATTTGTATGCCATAGTACCAATCTTTTGCAACACCTTGTAAGGACCATAGTACTTTGGCGATAATTTATTATCCTTCTTTGCTTGCTTGAGGGACATTTGTTTGTATGGTTGTAGCCGTAAAAATACCCAATCTCCTACATCAAAACTTCTCTCGCTACGATGTTGATCTGCCTGTTGTTTCATTCGATTTTGTGCCAAATTCGGGTTATCCTTTAAGAGTTGGAGAACTTCTTGCTGATGCTCGATGTGATCTTCCACTGCTTGAACCTTCAAATTTTCCCTTAAAGATGATGTGATCGATGGTGGATGATATCCATAAGTGCCATAAATGGGGTCATTTTTGCTGCAGTATAGAAGGAAGTGTTATACCACCATTCAGCGAGAGGTAACCACTTGACCCATTGTGTTTGTTTATCAGATACAAAACAACGAAGATATCCTTCCAAACATTTATTTACTATCTCGGTTTGACCATCGGATTGAGGATGATAAGATGAGCTATGAGCTAATTGAGTACCCAAACAAGAAAATAACTCCGTCCAAAAATTTCCAGTAAAAATGGGATCTCTGTCGCTCACAATAACCCTTGGGCTTCCATGTAGCTTTTGAATTCTGTCCATAAATGTAGTAGCAAGTGTACTTGCTTTAAATGGATGAGATAATGCACAAAAGTGTGCATACTTGGTAATTCTATCAACTACCACCATGATGACACTCTTTCCTTTAGACTTAGGTAAACCTGTGATAAAATCCATTGAAATCTCCTCCCAACGTTGACTTGGAATGGATAAAGGTTGTAGAAGTCAGAACATAGAGATGCAGCGGAAATAATGCTTCATTTCATTAGTATCAACTAACAAAAATATGCTTACAGGCATAATGGAAATAAAATAGCTAGGGTGCTGGTAGCGAATCTCTGAGAAGAGATGTGATGGCTACAGACCTCTGAACTGTGTTACAATGAGGCTTGAGGGCCTATTTATTGTTGAGAAACAATGTAGAATCTGAAACGTCCAAAAACCTAACCGTAGGAGATGAGGCGCCAAAATTGTGGGCGCCCGTTTGGGTAAATTGGTGGTTCAACTTCCCGGGGGCATAACTTTGGCACCCGATCTTCGTTTGACGCGCTCAATAGCTCGTTAGAAAGATCTATCCGAGGACTTCAATTTTTGAACGAGCAACATCGGTCCATGGACCCATGTTGCTCTCCGTTTTCCCAAAAAATGTCGTTTAGGGCCTCAAAACGGCTCCAGAAGTTCAGGACCCGAAAAACTGCTAAAAATAGTAAGTTTTGTTGCAACTTGAAAATTGAAAGAACTGAAGATGGGGGTTCAAATGTAATAGGTGGGTGGCCACCAATATCCAACTGGATCATTAAGCCCCCAAAACGGCTCCGAGAGTGGAGGACCCGAAAACCTGCTAAAAATAGTAAGTTGTGCTGAATGTGAAAAGCTGCAAGAATTGATGGTGCTGGTCCAAATGGAATAGGTGGGTGGCCACCGATATCCACCTGGATCAATAATGTACAAAAGTGTGCATACTTGGTAAGTCTATCAACTACCACCATGATGACACTCCTTCCTTAGGACTTAGGTAAACCTGTGATAAAATCCATTGAAATCTCCTCTCAACGTTGACTTGGAATGGATAAAGGTTGTAGAAGACCCAGGGTCTTAATTGTCTCAACTTTATTTTGTTGGCAAACCAAAAATTCCGCCACACAATTTTGAATATCAGATTTAAGGCCATCCAAAAAAAATTCTTTCTTCACCCTGTGGTAAGTTTTTAAAAATCCCGAGTGTCCTCCAAAAGGAGAAGTGTGCAATTCCAAAAGAATCTTTTGTTTTAGTTGGGAATTCTTGCAAATATATAAGCAACATTTGTACCATAAGGAATCATTTTTCCAACTAAATGTATCAGATGTACTAGGATATTGCTACAAATTTTGAATGAGAGTCCACAGTTCTTCGTCCTTCTTCCATTCATCCCTTGCTTCGGTTATCCAATCTGGTTGGATAATTGAAATGGCACAAAGCAATGCTTCCACCTCTTCTTCCTTACTTGAGAGTGCATCTGCAAAAAAATTTAGCTTCCATTTTTTATAGACGATTTCAAAGTCATAACCCAACATCTTTGTGACCCATTTTTGCTGCTCTTCTGAAGACAGTCTTTGTTCCAAAAAGTGTTTAAGACTATCATGATCAGTTTTTACCTTGAAGTGCCTTCCCATTAGGTAAGGTCTAGATTTCTTTAGTGCATGTAGTATTGCCAAAATTTCCTTCTCATAAATAGCCTTTTGTAAATACTTTCCTTTGATTGAATGACTTTCAAAAAGAAATGGGTCTTCCTTCTTGCATTAAAACAACACCAATTTCATTTCCCGAGGCATCACATTCCACAATAAAGGTTTTTGTGAAGTCTAGCGTAGCTAAGACTGGTGCTAGGCACATTTCCTCTTTAATATGTTCAAAGGCCTTAGTTGCTTCAGGAGTCCAGGAAAATGCATCTTTCTTCAATAATTTTGTTAGAGGTGCTGCTATTCTCCCATAATTCCAAACAAACTTGCGATAATACCCTGTTAACCCGAGAAATCCGCGCAACTTCTTTATGGTTGTGGGGACTTTCCATTCCTTAATGGGTTTAATTTTGTTAGGGTCTACCTTAACACCCTCGTGAGATATAATATGACCCAGATATTCCACCTCTTGTACTCCAAATAAACATTTGGATGTTTTTGCATATAATTGTTTCTCCTCCAATAGTTTGAGCATCCTATCAACATGTTGAACATGATCCTTCCAAGACCTGCTGTAGATTAGTATATCATCAAAAAATACTAGCACAAATTTTCTAAGGAAGGGTTTGAAAATGGAATTCATCAACCCTTGAAATGTAGAATGTGCATTGGTAAGGCCAAAAGGCATGACCAAAAATTCATAATGACCCTCATGAGTTCGAAATGCTGTTTTTGGAATATCTTCAGTCTTCATTCTAATTTTATGATATCTTGAACGAAGATCCAACTTGGTAAAATAAATTGCTCCATGTAATTCATCCAATAATTCATCAATCACAGGAATGGGAAATTTATCTTTAATAGTGAGCTTATTGAGCTCCCTATAATCCGGACACATGCGCCATGATCCATCTTTTTTGTGCACCAATACTACTAGAGTAGAGAAAGAACTTTGATTAGGTTGAATTATACCAACCTCTAACATTTCTACAATCATACATTCAATTTCGCTCTTTTGGACATAAGGATATCTGTAAGGCCTGATGTTTGGAGGAACACTTCCTGGAATCAAATGAATAGCATGATCATGATCACGAATAGGTGGGAGTTCTTTGGGAGGGTCAAACACCTTGGAATGATTGTCCAAGACTCTTTGGAGATATGGAGAAATAGATGATTTTGATGTTGGAACTTCTAGTGAGCATAATTGTGCAATTACGCCCCGTTTTTCTTTCTTCAGAAGATTTGTCCTGACATTAGAGCTTATTATCTTTCCCGGCTTTTCTGTGATACCCTGTAATTCGATTTCCTTTCCTTCCAAAAAAATTTCAAGAAAAGTTCTTGAAAATTAAAATCTACCGTCCCCAAATATTGTAACCATTTTACTCCTAGTACAACATCAACACCTCCCATTGGGATGGAAATCATTGGACTATTGAATACATATTCCCCCATGGCTAGCTTGATATTATGGCATTTTCTAGAGTAATTTATAGTTCCTCCATTTTCAACCATCACTTGACATTCTGGTGCTGGGTATAGGAAACAATTCAATTCCTTGGCTACCTTACAATGAATAAATTATGGGTACTACCCGAATCAATCAACACTATTACCTTTTTCTTATTGATATGTCCTTCTATCTTGAGAGTTTGAGGAGTGGTAATTCCTGCCAATGCATTACATGATATGGTCGGACTAATTTCTTTTTCTAGGGTTTCTTCTTGGTGTATATCCTGTACTTTTGAAGTTTCTTCTCCATTTTCTTCCTCCTCTTCACAATCTATGTAAAATAATTTCTTCTCAGCGCACTTATGACCTTTAGTGTATTTTCTATCACAACTGTAGCAAAGCCCTTTTTATCTTTTTTCTTCCAATTGTTGTGGTGTCAACCTTGTAGGTTGTGGAAGTCTAGGAGTAGCAACACTTCCATATTTATAGATGTGAGTGGTAGGCTTCCTTGTCGCCAAATTTTACATTCAATTTTTCTTGCCAACCTGAATGCCTTCTCTAATGAATCAGGTTCCCAAACGCGAACTTCATGTTGGATGTTATCCTTTAAAGTCCCTATGAAGACATCAATCCTGTGTTCCTCTGGAATATCAATTACCCTTATATTCAATTTTTGGAAGTCCTCAATGTTCTTTTCCATTGAACCCTTTTGTTTGAGATTTATCAATTGGCTAAAGAAGGTGTTGCTCTTTGTATCCTCATAATGTGCTATCATTTCCTTCGTGAAAATTGACCAAGTGAATTTTTTTTTTATGGGACCAAAGCCATCGATACCATACAAATATATTTTGTTCTAAATGTAAAGTTGCAATGCGTACCTTTTGTGTGTTTTGCACATTATTGAGATCAAAATATTGCTCCATCTATAGTATCCATGTTACGGGATCCTTGCCATCAAACTTCCTCATATCCATCTTTGGAATATGGCGGTTCTTCAATCCAACATTAGAGTTTATGAAATCATGATTAACATGTATTTTGTTCTCATCATGAGTTTCCTCTACTATATTTTCACCATTTGGAATCATTTCTTGTATCAAATTTGTCAAACCTTCCATGTTTGATTTTAGATCATTCTTCTTGTTTTCCATGTTGTCTTTCATTTTTTCTTCCATGTCCTCCATCTTAGCTTCCACGCCATCCATATTATATTCCACATATTTCTTCAAAGCATCCATATTATTCTTAAAACCATCCATCTTCGCTTCCACGCCTTTATTCAAAACTTCCATTTCATTTTTTGCTGCTCTTTACGAGAGCGAAATTTTGTGCACTTGCTCTTGTAATTTTGATAGATCATGTTGCAATTCTTCATCTTCATGAGTCATAATAGAGTATTATGAGGGTTTAATGGGTGTTGAATTATTTTTAGGAGTAATTTCAAAACCCAATACTGAAATATATGCTCAATAGGCCCTTGGAATCACTTCAAACTGATTTTTTACACAAGACTTATGCAATTCGGAAAAAATACACACCTTTTTCTTGCTTTTGAGGAGCTCGATATTGAAACTGAATTATCTTTTTGATTTAGGATCTTCAATATATTAATTTTTCCCTAAGGTAGCCCTCTGAATCCTCTTTCAAATGCCACAGGTCTGACCTGATTTGGATTCTTGAAGACAAAGTTATGTCCAATCTCCCACAATGACCTAATTATGGAATGGTTTAGTAGAGCGAACTTGTACGACTTTCTACGTGTCACTGTTTCCTCTTTCAACTCTGAAATTGATAGACAATAAACTATAATCCGTGTAATTGTGGCCAATTTTTACAGCATTCCAATCCGATGCTAAGAGAGAGAGTTATGAATATTTTCCCACGATCACCTCTTTGGGATGAAATTCAGGAGCCTAAGAAATTCCAAACCTCCACAGATCATATCTCTGAAAATATTGCGAACCAATATCTGAAATTTTTTGATGATGTTCCTCAGGATTTTAGCTTCGCGCCCTAAAAATTTCAGCTTCTGAACCTTCATAGAAATAAATTTATAGTGAAAATTCCATGATGACCTATTTGGAGCAGTGAAACCCTAGAATCCAAAGCTTTGATACCAAATGTTGTGAAACCAGCTCCAAAAATAGAAGAAAAGAGAGATCAATGCCTTACAAATAAGCCACTTCGAGGGGGAAACCTCCAATACATTACATAAATGAAAAATTCTTGGATGATACGATTAACAAAACCTCCTTTCTATATATAGGACTCCATGGGGCCACAATGTAATCCTAGCTGACCTAAAAATAATATTTTAAGGGCACAATAATAACAATATGGGGGTTACAGGGGTACAAAAATAACAATAAGGGGGTTACACTAACAACAATAAGGTACTATACTAGTAATATAGGGACCTAACATCGTTTTCCTTTTGCAAGTGTCATCTTCATGTTTTCCTCCGATCGCAAGTGTCACTTTTGTTGTTTTCACTCCTGCATGCATCACAAATTTTCACATCCCAAAAGTTAGTTCTCACGCAACCTTCTGTGTGACATGATCTTAAATATCATTAGAATATGCACTAGACACATTCCTACATATTAGCACACCTTTTTTTTTTCAATCATAACTTCTGTTGTAACTTGTGTTCTAAGTGTCGTAATGTGTAATTTCAACTATCACAGTTAGAAATATGTGTCATTTTGCTGTCGTTTCTAGGTGTGATTGCTATCTATGAGCATCATGTATCCTTATGTGTTGTATTTATTTATGTGTGTGATCCATGTTTGAGTCATGTTTAGATGTATTTCCCTCTTTTACTTGATTGGTTTCACACTTAGCCATTTTGGAGCCATTCTTGGTCCTCCTGCTTAGTGCAAGTTTTAAAGGCATTATCACTCTTACTAGGTGATGAGAAAAAATTATTCATGAGCCTCATTGATGTATATTTTACTCTCATATTGTTGCATTGAGTCTTTTATAATTCCTCCTCCCTGTCACTGTGCTTTATTACTTCCTAGGATAAGTGAACTAGTATTTTTCCAGCTCCCTCAGTGAAAAATCACATTTCAGAAGAACAAGGAGCACTTTAGCGCACTTCAGAAGAACAAGGACCTTCTCTCCCTTAAAAATCACACTTCAGAACAATGAAGCACACTTCAGACCAATTAAACACACTTAATAATAACGAAGCACACTTCAGAGTAATGAAGCGCACTTTAGAAAAGAAAGGATCAACTGTCTCATAAAAAGCGCATGGAACAGTCTTGAAGGTTGAAGCATTCACTCTTCCTTCTTCCCCAATGCACCTTTCACCTTAGAATCTTCCTTAAAAAGTCCCTGAGTTCATGACATAGGGAAGGCTGAAGGAGGCCTCCTCTCAACCTTTGACTAGTGAAATTGTGCTTTCCTAAATGCCTCCTCTTCCTTAGGGTGAATGTCACATTCTTTAAGGTTGAAGCCTTCATCCTTCCCTCTTCACTTATGCGCTTTGTGTCCAAGCCTTGCTTAGACCCTTCCTCTTTGTTGAAAAATATGTAACTAGGTCCGGTCTTCATAAATATGAAATGTACTTTTGATTATTGTATATTGTAAAAAGAAAGAAAAAATATTATTATTATTTTTGGAGCATGGGTTTACTGCTCAAGGTATTTTATTTTATAGGTCAAGCACCCATTCAGTTCTTCTATTGTTTTTCCTAGGTCAAGAAGTCAAAAGAGTCATTGTAATAAGTTGAAGACCCCATTGGGAACATTGTAATTTGTAAAGAAAATTATTTTTGTCATTAAAATTTTAAAAATAACTTTCAAGACCAAGTTGGCCTGGCAACTGGAAAATCATCCTAATTTAAGGAGCCACATCCACCCTTGAGAAGCCTATATAAAGGAGGAAACTCAACCTCCTTGGAGCACACTCATAACTCACTCATCCAAGCGAAGGAGGAAGAGGAATAAGGCATAGAAAAAGGAAGAGGACAGATAAGACTTGTTTTTGGGATGTTTCCTTCTCACATGTGTGAAGGAAGGCTAGGGTTTATGCAATAGAGCTAGGATTTTCTTTTACAAGTTTGATCTTGAAGAAGGGAAGGAACGAAGATCAATGGAAGGTCATAAGAATCCATCCAAAAGCTCCAAAAGGAAGAGAAAGCCAAGCAAGGGTATGAGGAATCCTTGTAAGTCTAAAATAAGCTTACATGTGTGGCAGCAACAACTGTAGGAGGGATGAAAATTTCAGGTTTGCAGTGGAGGCTGAAATTCTGTAGTTGGTGGTCGAAGTTGTGCTACTGCAAAATATTTGACTAGGTTTAACTTATAAAAGGAAAAAAAATCACCCGGAAAGGTTGTACTTGGTATTGGAGGGTATTGGTATTGGTCTAGAGGTCTTGGAATTCATCAATTGAAGAATTTATAAGAAGAAAAGATATTTTCTAGGTTTTTCTCTCAGGTGGAGAGGTTTTGGCCCTGGATTGCAACCTATATTCTGTGTTCTTATTCTTCTTGTTTTGGTATTTTTTTGATGATATGCAAACATAATAATAATTAAATAAGATAATAAGTGAGAACAAGTAAAAGGTATTCACAAGCAGTTATTAAATAAAAGATAAATCATCCTAGCCATTTCCTTATATATTTATCAACATGGTATTAGAGCTAAGGTTGGCAGAGGGAATTTTGAAGATATCTACTACATTGAATAAATTTCTAAAGAAGTTTTAAAATGTGGCAAGTCATCTCACTAATGGTATCAAATAAGTATGCAATCTCATATTTACTCCAAAGAAGGAAGTAACCAAGAGAAAGGACGAAGGAATCTTCTCAACACTCACCGGAACATTTCAATATGAAAGAATTTGGGTGACAGATAGTAGAGAATCAAGACACATGAACAGTCATCACAAGAAACTAAAAACATTATCAAAAGGAAAGTAATATTACTTCGTAGAAGTTGTTGACAATAAGAGCTATCTTGTGAGAGGAATTGGATCAACCTCGATAGAACTAGAGAATGGAGGAAATATTCATCTCAAAAATATCCTATTTGTTCCAGGTTTTCATAAGAACCTACTTTCCATTTCAAGTCTAGAAGATAAGGGTGATAGAGTGGCTTTCATTGATGGAAAAGTTATAGTATGGGGTAAAATCTCAAGTATAGAAAATTCCAGAGTGATTGGGATTCGTGAAGGAAGGCTTGATTAGTTTCCATCTCCTCCTGCTCAAGTGCTAGTTCACATTGAAATCATCCCATGTAAAATTTGGCATAGAATATTTGGTCATTTCCATTTCAAAATCGTTCCAACTCTAAATTCGATAGTAGATGGAATCCCCAAACTGAAGAAATATCAGGAAGGAGTATGCAAGGGATATGCATTGGGTAAGAACACCAAGAGACCATTTGGAAGTAGTGCTTCACGATCAAAATAAATATTGGATCTTATTCATTCCAATTTCTGTGGTCCTATGACTCCTAAATATCTTGGAGGTCATATATATTATGTCACATTAATAGATGGATATTCAAGGAAAACTTGGATTTACTTATTGAAATCCAAGGATGAAGTATTTACCAAATTTAAATAATTCAAAGCTGAAGTAGAGAACGTTACAGAAAGAAGAATCAATATATTAAGATCTGAAAATGGAGGAGATTACACATCTAAGGAAATGATCGCTTTCTGTAAGGATTCTAGGATTAAGAGGGATTTGATAGTCCCATATAATCTTGAACAAAATGGAGTTGTAGAATGAAAGAATCGATCCATTGAAGAAAGTGTAAAAGAAATGTTACATGATCAAGATTTACCAAAATTTATGTGGGGTGAAGATACAAATACAGTTGTATACATACAAAGTTGAAGTCCCTAAAGGTCACTGGATAACAGAAATCCTGAAGAAGTGTTCACAGGGAAGAAATCTAACTGTGGATAATCTCCGAATTTTTGGCTGCCCTATCTATATTCATATACCTAAGGACAAGAGAAATAAGTTGGATCCATCAGGCATGAAGGGAATATTTCCTAGCTACAACAACTATTCTAAGGCCTATATTATATACATACAAGAAGGAAACCGAATATAATTATGCCAAGATGTGATATTTAATGAAAGTATTGCATTCAAGGAATCAAAGGATCTCCCTATGGACTTTGATGATGAAGAAATTCATGTATTCAAAGAAGAAGTTACTAGGGAAGAAGAAGAATCAAACCATGAAGATGAAGGTCCCTGTGAACCTATACAACCTGTGGTAATTCCTGAAATTAGAAAAATACCTAACTAGTTGAAGTCTACACTACTAGATGAAAAAGGTCATGGAGCAGCTCAAGTTACATTTGTTGAAAATCAACAAGAAACTTTGTGTCTAATTTATTTTTCCCTTAAATAAATTAGACAATAAATTGTAATCTTATCTCATAACAACTTGTATTAGTTAACTAAGTCAGAAAGAATGAGTTAGCTCAATAATTTCGAGTTGAGGGTCAAAGGTGAGGCATGTAGAGTGATTCTATTATTTTGGGGGGTCCAGTTGCAGTTAATACACTAGTGTGGTGTGAGTGTAATCAGTTAACTAAAATTAATTGAGTTAAAATCAGCTTAAATAGTTCTAACTAAGTGATGAGCTAGTGAGAGGTCAAGTGAATTAAATTAGATTTAATTCACAAGTAGTGAAATATTAGATAACTAATGATTTTCTATTATTAGTTGCATGTATGTCAAATCTGATGAATACCCAGTTGAGACAAAGGTTAAAGGGAAGATAACTATCAGTTGTATTATTAGTGAACTGGCCAAGTGCAGTTATAAATCCAAAAGATGTCCATGAAGTATTGCACAATCAAGGAAGGTTTGAATTCCTATTTAATAGGGATTTATTTGTTGAGGGATTGCGTGAGAAAGGCAGACTGAAGGTGGCACTAGAAAATTTGGCAGAAATTTCGACGGCCAATTCGTCGCTATTCCGACACATATTCGTCGCAAGAGCGACAGTTCGAGGGCGGACAAAACGTGGTTTTTCATGCCATCGTAGTTCCGACGCACGTAAAAAGTGTCGCACTATCGACACTTCTTCCGTCGCTTCCGAACAAGCGTCACTCTTCCGACGTCTCACAAACCGTCGCGCCTTCGATGTTTGTAAACTGTCTCACTTCCGACGCAATGTGGTCCGACGTTTTGAACGTCGCTCTTCCGACGTTTGTAAACAGTCGCAATTCCGACGCAACGTGGTCCAACGTTTTGGACGTCGCTCTTCCGACGTTTGTAAGATGTCGCAATTCCGACGAAATGTGGTCCGATGTTTGGAACGTCGTTCTTCCGACATTTGTAATCTGTCGTAATTCCGACGAAATGTGGTCAGACGTTTTTATACTGTCTCTCTTCCGATGTTTCTGGGTTGTCACAGTTCCGACGTCTACAAGGCGTCGGTAGACCGACGAAGGGTTCAATTTAAAAAAAAAATAAAAAAATGAAACTTTAAAAGACGAGAAACGTTGTTTTGAATATATTATATGAAGTAAAACAGTCCATGAAGTCATTACATTTTCACATCTGAAGATTGGAACCCAAATATCCATCCAGAAAAGTGGAAGTCCCACCCCGAACAATGATAGAAAAATACCCCATGTCACATATAGGGACATGATATAAAACCCAGTAACGGTCCACATGGAGATTATTGACAATCTGAGAAAGCATCCAAATATGCCCGAGGCATCTATAAGAAAGTGAAATAGCAGTATGTAGAATAGTAAAGCAACATATAGAGTACCGACGTCCATTGTTCCAAATACAAATTAAAGTACCCAAAATCCTTGAACAGAGAAAAACGCTAATCATTTGAGGAGTGTGATATGTCCAAAATATAAAAAGACCATTAGACCATATCAATAAACCAGCAACATAGACCAGCATCGCTAGTTTTGAAGGCAGATTGATAAACATTAATCATTTTTTTTTTCACAAGAGAAAAAACGATGTTTTGAATATATTATATGAAGTAAAACAGTCCATGAAATCATTACATTTTCACATCTGAAGATTGGAACCCAAATATACATCCAGAAAAGTGGAAGTCCCACCCCAGACAGTGATAGAAAAATACCACATGTCACATACAGGGACTTGATATAAAACCCAGTAACGGTCCACATGGAGATTATCGACAATCTGAGAAAGCATCCAAATATGCCCGAGGCATCTATAAGAAAGTGAAATGGCGGTATGTAGAATAGTAAAGCAACAGATAGAGTACCGACGTCCATTGTTCCAAATACAAATTAAAGTACCCAAAATCCTTGAACAGAGAAAAACGCTAATCATGTGAGGAGTGTGATATGTCCAAAATATAAAAAGACCATCAGACCATATCAATAAACCAACAACATAGACCAGCATCGCTAGTTTTGAAGGCAGAGTGATAAACATTAATCATTTTTTTTTCACAAGAGAAAAAACGTTGTTTTGAATATATTATATGAAGTAAAACAGTCCATGATTACATTTTCACATCTGAAGATTGGAACCCAAATATCCATCCAGAAAAGTGGAAGTCCCACCCTAGACAGTGATAGAAAAATACCCCATGTCACATACAGGGACTTGATATAAAACCCAGTAACGGTCCACATGGAGATTATCGACAATCTGAGAAAGCATCCAAATATGCCCGAGGCATCTATAAGAAAGTGAAATAGCAGTATGTAGAATAGTAAAGCAACAGATAGAGTACTGACGTTCATTGTTCCAAATACAAACTAAAGTACCCAAAATCTGCAACAGAGAAAAATGCTAATCATGTGAGGAGTGTGATATGTCCAAAATATAAAAAGACCATCAGACCATATCAGTAAACCAGCAACATAGACCAACATCGCTAGTTTTGAAGGCGGAGTGATAAACATTAATCATTTTTTTTTTCACAAGAGAAAAACGTTGTTTTGAATATATTATATGAAGTAAAACAATCCATGAAGTCATTACATTTTCACATCTGAAGATTGGAACCCAAATATCCATCCAGAAAAGTGGAAGTCCCACCCCAGACAATGATAGGAAAATACCCCATGTCACATACAGGGACATGATATAAAACCCGGTAACGGTCCACATGGAGATTATCGACAAATCTGAGAAAGCATCCAAATATGCCCGAGGCATCTATAAGAAAGTGAAATAGCAGTATGTAGAATAGTAAAGCAACAGATAGAGTACCGACGTCCATTGTTCCAAATACAAATTAAAGTACCCAAAATCGTGCAACAGGGAAAAACGCTAATCATGTGAGGAGTGTTATATGTCCAAAATATAAAAAGACTATCAGACCATATCAATAAACCAGCAACATAGACCAGCATCGCTAGTTTTGAAGGCAGAGTGATAAACATTAATCATTTTTTTTTCACATGAGAAAAAACGTTGTTTTGAATATATTATATGAAATAAAACAGTCCATGAAGTCATTACATTTTCACATCTGAAGATTGGAACCCAAATATCCATCCAGAAAAGTGGAAGTCCCACCCCAGACAATGATAGAAAAATGCCCCATGTCACATACAGCGACTTGATATAAAACCCAGTAACGGTCCACATGGAGATTATCGACAATCTGAGAAAGCATCCAAATATGCCCGAGGCATCTATAAGAAAGTGAAATAGCAGTATGTAGAATAGTAAAGCAACAGATAGAGTACCGACGTTCATTGTTCCAAATACAAATTAAAGTACCCAAAATCCTACAACAGAGAAAAACGCTAATCATGTGAGGAGTGTGATATGTCCAAAATATAAAAAGACCATCAGACCATATCAATAAACCAGCAACATAGACCAACATCGCTAGTTTTGAAGGCAGAGTGATAAACATTAATCATTTTTTTTTCACAAGAGAAAAAACGTTGTTTTGAATATATTATATGAAGTAAAACAGTCCATGAAGTCATTACATTTTCACATCTGAAGATTGGAACCCAAATATCCATCCAGAAAAGTGGAAGTCCCACCCCAAACAATAATAGAAAAATACCCCATGTCACATACAGGGACATGATATAAAACCCAGTAACGGTCCACATGGAGATTATCGACAATCTGAGAAAGCATCCAAATATGCCAGAGGCATCTATAAGAAAGTGAAATAGCAGTATGTAGAATAGTAAAGCAACAGATAGAGTACCGACGTCCATTGTTCCAAATACAAATTAAAGTACCCAAAATCCTGCAACAGAGAAAAACGCTAATCATGTGAGGAGTGTGATATGGTGTGATATGTCCAAAATATAAAAAGACCATCGGACCATATCAATAAACCAGCAACATAGACCAGCATCGCTAGTTTTGAAGGCAGAGTGATAAACATTAATCATTTTTTTTTCACAAGAGAAAAAAACGTTGTTTTGAATATATTATATGAAGTAAAACAGTCCATGAAGTCATTACATTTTCACATCTGAAGATTGGAACCCAAATATCCATCCGGAAAAGTGGAAGTCCCACCCCAGACAATGATAGAAAAATACCCCATGTCACATACAGGGACATGATATAAAATCCAGTAACGGTCCACATGGAGATTATCGACAATCTGAGAAAGCATTCAAATATTCCCGAGGCATCTATAAGAAAGTGAAATAGCAGTATGTAGAACAGTAAAGCAACAGATAGAGTACCGACGTCCATTGTTCCAAATACAAATTAAAGCACCCAAAATCCTTGAACAGATCAAGAAAAACGCTAATCATGTGAGAATTCTAAGTAAATTTAATCTATTAACATTGCGAATAAAATTACAACCGAAGTCAAAAACATTGCTTGGCCATACTCATGGCAAATTTGTCATCAAAAAATCAAAAAATTAAGAAGACTACCCTCATACGGGGAAACCAGTCTTGAACGTTTAATTTACAGAATTCAAAAATATTAAAAAGGTCCAGCACAGTAAAATAAACTAAAAGCAGCCCAATTAAGTGGGCCTGCTAAGCAAGAAAAACAAATTAACCAAACTACTCCTCCGGTGGTTCCTCCACGATTTGGTACCATCCTTCGGAAGGCCCAGGATTGCTAGGTGCTACCTCCACATGCATGCCACGGCTCCCCTCCTGAAGGCCTGAATGCTCGCCGGATTTTTCCAAGCTCAGACCCATCGGACGGGTGCATTATTCCTCTGTTTGGGCCTCCTCACGAAAGACCACAGTGACTAAAGCCGTGATTCGCGGGCGGTTGAGAGAGAAATTAAAGGAAAATTGCGCAGTGCGTGTCGTGGGAGAAGGTGAACTAGTGGTGGGGAAGCCAGGAGTAGGGGAATCCATACAGTGGCCAGATCCTATAAGCCGACCCCGCCCACTCCTAGTATTTGGATATCGACCTACGTAATAATCACTGGACTAGCCGGAAGTTGACTCTGTTGAGGGGCTGGAGGGAGCGCGCAGGGGTTGACCTCTAGTGCTCCCCCTGCGGCAACGCATCCTATGACACACGCGAGGCATGGGTGCAATCTCAGGCGTAGTGGGCACAAGAGGAGACGGAGAAGCATAATTCCAATTAACAAAGGAAGACAGACAAAGACAGAACCGAGAGAAATGCAAATATGCAGCAAGGTCTAGGCAGCAGTTCAGCTGGCCACTTCTCCTTATCGTCATAGTTAGCAGGCAGTGTAATCCAGCAACTGGCTTGTCTGAAAAACCATGGCTAAATGCCATTTTGTCGACCCGACTGCAATGCAATCAAAGGACGCCCGTCATAATTAATCTCTGATCATTAATAATGAGAGCCGAAGGCCGGATCAAATTGGAGCATGCAGAATCGCTAAGAGGAGTGGAGGTCCAATCTTGAACAGTGTTAAAAATTAATTAATGCGGATTTGATGTGCAAAACTTAATTGACCAGCGTTAAATGTTAATGCGATTGATATGAAATCACCATATCCATGTCCCATCGCCTTAAACGCCATCGAATGCACCCGAAGCCGGGATCAGGGCAAGTTTTTATTGAGGACACATGGCAGAAATTGATTGGAGCGGATCTTTGTTTTGGCCGCTCGCGCAGTGGAAATCCGGACCCGAAAAATATTAGGGTGAATTTGATAAGAAATTCGCGTCACAACTTCCCTCCGTACGCCAGCCCATCTTCGGACCTGAAAAACATTAGGGCAAAATTCATTTGGTTTTCGCGTCACAAAATTGGCCGACATCAGCAGGCTATTTTGGAACGCGAATTTGGTTTGAATTATGGTTTATCGCCGTTTGAAGTCCGGCGGGCTCGACTTAAGAACAATTTTGTTTGATCCCATCTTATAAAATTTGTGTTGGGTTTCTTTGATAATACACATATTTATAATAAATCATGGGAATACCACACTAAACATGTGGAAAAGTTATATAAATAATTATTGAGAACAATCATTTTTATGTAAAAATGGTCATGAAACTGCTCAAATATAAAAATCCCGCTTTAATTAAGAGACAAAATTGTTGTGCTTTAACCCGATCCAAGGATTGGACATGAGTTAACAAATAAAAGGATAGCGTGAGTCGACTTGCACCCGTGGTCAAGCCCTCTACCAAAACCACGACGAATCACAAAAGCGGGTTGCCCCTATCGCACCGCTTTGCGGAGTAGGCGGTATTTTCTATTCGCGAGCGATTCCATAGGGAATGCGACACATGGCGAAGTGACCCCCAAAAAACCACTATTTAATCCGTGCCATCGCACGTTAAAGCCCGACGCTGGAAGCCAAGCGAAAATTGCCAAGAGTCGTTGATTTGGAGAAGGGCCATCGGACGGTGGTCGCACGTTGAACTTGCCCGGAGGCTAACTAAGGTGTGCGGAGGGATAGCCAGGTACGATACGAGTGTTTGATTCGTTATTGATATATATAGGTGGGCCAGAGTATAATGAAATTTTTTTTAATTAAACGACATGATAATTAGTATAAGTCTGAGCGTGATTGTTGTAAGGCCGGGTGGTGAAATATAGAGCCGAAAGTTCATTACAAGTTATTTATTTAAAAAGAAACGTGAGTATAAAATACAAAGTGTTGAAAGCTAAACATTGGTTATAAGGCTTGAGATAATATAAAAAGTCTGTGTGAATATAAATTAAATTCCAACCATTGTGGATAGTATTTATTTATCAAATTCTATGAATTTGATAAATAAACCCGAAGAAAGAAGTCAATTACACTTAGGCTGAGGAAAAGAACGGGGTAAACCAAGGAGGCTTGATAGAGCTGCATTGTAGACACACCAGCTCTCCTTGGGGTCCAATTTCAGTTTCATATGGCCACACGATGATCTCTCTCTTCTCCGGAATTTAATGTATTAAAGCATCAACATTCAGCAATAAGGAGTTATTTTCTCCAAAAATAACCCTAGCCAAACATCGATAATGCATCAAGGATATCTTTATATGCTTCATAAGCACATTTGTTCTACTTCTAAATCATGTTTGGAAGTGGTTGTTTTTGTTTGAAATATTTACCAAGGAGCCATACCAAAGTCTTTTTCATATTTTCGCATCCATCACATGAAAAGATAATGGTTTAAAACAACATAAATATTTGAAATTTTGCAAGAATTGTTCCAGCACACTTTGAATATGAATTTTGAAGTCAAGTGCATGATGCCGTATAGATCAAGTGTCATTTTGAATACCAAATGTTTCACAAGAAACTTCTCAACATGCTACCCCAGCAAGGATTAAATGACAATATTGCATCAACTATTTCCATAATAAAAGTGCACCTCGCCATAAGACTAAACAAAAACAAATGTTGTAGATCTAACAAGACCACACAATCAAATGTATTCCACAAGGCCAATATCAGATGAAAATGGAAAAGGAGTTTGCAAAACTAAAAATACCTAGGCAACTAATTCAATTAGATACACCAAACCATCGCAAAAGGAAAACCAAATTTACTCAAAAGGCAAGCGTTTACCCTATTTGACAAAATTTTGAGTTCGAAACAAAGGCCTTTATTGTCTTTGAAACAATTCCCCTAGTAATTTGAACTGTATTACACTCGCTGCAACAACCTAAACAAAAGGTTTCATTTCAAATTATTTTCCACAAATTTAAGATACAAACTGGCTTTCAGCTTTGTATTTCCTAACAAGCTCATAAATTTTGACAAAAGAACCAAAATTTTTAATACCGATAGCAATTTTTTCACTCAAAAACTATCTAGACTCAATAAGCCCAACCCAAAAACTAAAAAAACCAAACATCATAAGACCCTACAAAAATTAATAGATGATCTTAATCCATTTTTATCGACAAAAAGTTACCTTTACATCCTCACTTATTAAACCCTCGTGCCGTTGAATTTTAACTTCAATCGTCGTTGTTATATGATGGATGCAAAGAACAACATTTTTTTTTGGAGGTTGCTTGCATGCCATCCAGAATTTAATTCAAAGATTTAAAATTCTGAAGTTTTTTTGTAGATGGCCGCAACCATATTTCTACATGATTGTATTTAAACACAACAACCAAAGATTAACGCAATTCACCAACCGTAAATTAAACAAACAAAATTTACCCGATGTTGTAAATTAAAAAAAAAAAGGAGGACACGTTGGAGCATTAATATTGATCGCATGAAATTGAAGGGAATCTAAAACTTGAAAACTGACCCGAATTTTGAGTAGGGCACATTGGATTGAGAATTCGAGTTAAAATTAGCGACGCGCATCCCATTTTTTGGAACGCGAATTTGGTTTGAAATTCAATCTTATTCATACTTTTGAAGTCTCGATGAAAAGGGTTCTTTAATGTTTTGATAGTTTAATATATACATATGTTTTAAACATATGTTATATATATATCATATGCGAAATGAAAGGTAGGGCCATAATTTAGTTTTAATTTTATTTTTTAAAAGAGGGTTTATTATAATATGTTTATGTGTTACAACATATAAAAATAAAAGGACGGTAAAAGCTTTGTAGTTTTTTTTTTATAGATAGTACGTAAATTTTTTATTACATAGCAAGCAGTAAAAAGTGAAAGACTGAGTGTAAATTTTTAAGTGTGTATGCACAAAGAAGGCGAAAGGGAAAAATACAAACAGAGTGTTTTAGAGATGCAGAGTATTGTTTGAGCTTGAACAGATAGTGAGTTGGTTTTATGCATGCGTTTTAGCAAATATAATTTCCTGTAATCCCTCTCGCTGAGGAAGAAGTGCTGTAATAGTTTTTTTTTGAGTTATTGAAGGAATAGAAGTTTGTTTTCAAAGTATTGAAACTCGTCTCCCCGTCAAAGAAATTTTTATTTTCCGTGTTAGAGGAAGGAGATTTATTCTCCATTCATCGCTCGAATTTTTCAATATTCCAACATGTGCAAGAACAAATCGCATGTTGTGTTCCGACCCCGCCTAAATCATTTGTCTTTTTCAGCCTTTGCCTTACCCACTTGGCCCCAATATTTTCAACCGGTCCTCGAATTCAACCAATAAAAAGGCCAAAACCATAGGCATTATGATATGATTTCATTACACCGTCAATAACAATAAAATTTGACTCACCATAACCCTTTCCTTTTATTGTTTTGAAAAGCTTTATGAATTACTCTAATGTGGCTAGTCCATAGGCTTATGTAGACCACTCGGGTAACAAAGAGGGAAAGCTCTTTCACCTTTGAGTTTTAAAATTATGCCTACCAAATCTAAGACATTTAAGAGGGGAACTAATACAACGTTAAAATAAAACCGTAGCGCACATCACAAATTACCTCCCAGCTACTATCACACCATCATTAACTATTTTCTAGAGAACCATGCTTGCTCTCCAAGACAACATTTTTCCCTTCGCCCAAGGGTGACTCCAACAAGATCGCCAAGCTCTCGTTCACATCGCCCCGCAAAGACAAATTGACAATGCTTTCTTATGTGCAATTGAATGCCGTAACATATGCCAAAACAACCTCCTCCATGAAAAATTAAAATAACACATTAAAATAAAACATAATTGATAATAGAAGATCCACCGCAAAGAAGTTTAATGCAGTGTCTTCCTTTTTTAAACATACTTTTTCTTCACTTAATTTTTTGCCAATGAGCCCATCCTTGTTGAAGTACGACTCCTTTTCCATAGCTCTTGTATTAACTACCTTCTCTCTGTCGCGTAATCTCAGAGTCCCTCTTCTGCTTGAGCGATTAAAGGAAATGGGTGAAAAAACTGAAAGAGAAGACAATTGTCTGCCATAATTATCAAACATTGCACCCAACTTCTTCCCCTTTCCATTGTTACCCAATGAGGTAGATGTGGCAATTGTTGTCATACTACCCAAAGTAGAGGCCATCTTCTCTTATCCTGAATATAGAATTACAAGATATTCATATTAGTATGAACCTTAAAAAACATGACTCCCATTGCTAAAAACCACTTTTAAGTTGTAACAGGCAAACTAAACAACTATCGCAACTTTTGGCAACTTCTGGAGCATTAAGAGAGAAACAACCAAAGAGAAATACAGCCACAATCCTCATTTTAATGAGACCGGACTATATATTTGCATTAAGATAATAGAAAGAAATCACGACTATATTAAGGCCAGCACAAAACAATCTTTAACCGGTGTCTCTCGCGGCCTTCAGGTTGCCATGCTAGAGGTTGCATATTTTTAATTTAAATTCTTGACCTCTCGTGCCCATCTATGAATGCATCCAATGGGATATCTACATCAAATGCTCCTTTATATCCCCAAAAACAAATTCCCTACTACAAGAGCACCGGTATTGATGGATCACCCCACACCATCCCACCCACTAGAAACGGTGAAAAAGGAAACCCGAGAAACCTTCTGAAATATCTCAAGATGACTATATGGGTGGTTCTTATGAATCAACCAACAATTCAGAACATGCTCATCAATCCAAACCATGAGTATTATGTGACAATATTCAAGCAGGCACTGAATCGGATTTCTGAAGCTATGTTAGAGAAACCCTAAACTCTCACTGAAAATAGGTGAAATGTGGCACCACTCAGGGATTGACATGTGCCAATTGGTACAAGTGGTATACAATTGGCATGCTCAAACAACGAGGTGATGCAGGAATGACATGAGGGAGAAAATATCAGAAAAGCCCCAAATCTGGAGAACTAAAGCTTATCACCAACCTGAGATTGACAACTTTACATGATGTAACCTATGAAATCGTAAATGGAGAAATCATAGTAACAATAAAGTAACTTATGTAACAATAAAGTCGGATTCATCCTGGGAGTGGTAATGGGAGAAATCATAGTGAACAACAGGAAACATGCATAGTTGCTTACAATCAAATAGATGAAAAAACACATACAAAAACCTAGATAATAATCGTGAACAAGCTTAATATTGAATTATGAACTGTAAAGGAACTTACAAAATGTGACATTACGAACCTGGTCAAGCGCACAAGAAAAAATATCCTGGACATGACCCTGGTTGACAAGTTGTATTGCTCATGATGCAAGAGGATTTGTCCCTGCACTGCCAAGTCAATCAAAATCCATCATTATCTATACAATAAATACAAGTAATTGAAGTAGTATTTTTTACTCTAAGATGCATTCTTATGATAATGTTAGAACATATGTTGAAAATGTCAAAACATACCTGAATAAGCTCCTCTTCATTCCAAGAACAATTTATTGGAGTCGCATGAACTTGGAACAAGCCTCCCACGATCTGAAAGAGTAGCAACTAAGTCAACAGTGACTTTTTTGTTGCTACGCTGGATCAAGGGAGGTTTGCTCCAAGATTAAATCGCTCCAATAAATTATTCTCTACTAAACAGGGCCAACCACATGAAGGTGGAAGCTCTTATGGCCCCTCCCCCCCCCTCACATCACTCTCAATTCCCCAATACCCAATTTATATTTCATTTTTTACTTTCATGAGCATAAAAAAAAATATTCAATAACTAATAAAAAAACAATTCAACAAAAAGTACGCAAGGAAACATTGCAATTAATGCTTGACATAAAAATAGTATGATAAATGAGTTTTTTATATAACGCAAAAAACGTTCCAAGTATGGTAACGTTTGTCTTATAATAATACAATATTTTTCATTGTCAAATTTTCTTTTTCTTCTTCCTATTTTTAAAGCTCCTAATTACATCATCAATATCATCGTGCTCTGCTCCTATTTCGTGCCTTTCGACCCGCATTGCTGACCTAGTTGCGTATTCACGATGTCTGGGCTCATCCAGTGACGGGGCATCGCCTACAAAAACAGATAATATTAAATTTTAATTGTCAGTTTTTAAATATCATTGAACTAGTTCGGTAATATTAATAAAAAAAATTGCAATGATATTATTTACCTGGTGCACCAGTTGTCACCGCTGACCTAGTTGCGTAGTCACGATGTCTGGTCTCATCCAGTGACGGGGCATCGCCTACAAAAACAGATAATATTAAATTTTAATTGTCAGTTTTTAAATATCATTGAACTAGTTCGGTAATATTAATAAAAATAATTGCAATGAGATTATTTACCTGGTGCACCAGTTGTCGCCGGTGACCTAGTTGCGTTGTCACGATGTCTAGTCTCATCCAGTGACGGGGCATTGCCTACAAAAACATATGATATTAAATTTTAATTGTCAGTTTTTAAATATCATTGAACTAGTTCGGTAATATTAATAAAAAAAATTGCAATGAGATTATTTACCTGGTGCACCAGTTGTCGCCGCTGACCTAGTTTCGTTGTCACGAAGTCTGGTCTCATCCAGTGACGGGGCATCGCCTACAAAAACAGATAATATTAAATTTTAATTGTCGGTTTTTAAATATCATTGAACTAGTTCGGTAATATTAATAAAAAAAATTGCAATGAGATTATTTACCTGGTGCACCAGTTGTCGTCGTTGGGACTGTTGCCCTGTCTTCCTCTCTGGTGGTAAGATCCTCAAGGGAAACATTCTCTGTCATTTAAACAAAAAACGTTATAAGGATAACCATCAAGGTATAATTAGAAAAAATTATAAGTGGAAATTAATTACCGTCACGGCCCTCACTGATAGTAGCATTGTCGGCCTGGTCCCCACTACAATGATCAGGTTGCATGTGAGGATCATCTACATCTGGCTCTAAAACTGGGTTATTTTCCTCGTCGGTAGTGCTGCTCCCCTGATTTAAACAAAGTTGTTAGACATTAAAATTTATGGAGCGAAAAAAAAAATATATTGAAAGGTTAATGTTTTACCTTATCGGGCATTACGGATCTTGGGACTTGCCCCAAGCCTGCCGACGATTCAGCTTCTGACAGTAGCCGAAACGACGATATTTTTATCTTCCTCTCTAGTTTCTATTCCAAAGTCATCACCCTACATTACATATTATTGTATATTTTTAGTATTTGATATGATTACAAAAACGTTGGAGAGCGATACAATTAATTATAAGATGTTTAGGTACTTAATTACAAATTCTTGTAGCTAATTTCACGTAGCCACCTTGGCCTAGCTTGTGATGGCCCTTTTTTCTCAATCCTAGCTTTGGTTGCCTTTGAGGTGTTAGGCAACCTAGCATCAAAATATTGAGAGTCGGATATGACGTAGCACACTTTATTTTAGACATAAAGAAAATTAAAGTTATTGAATTAAAGTTGTAATTTACCTTGTGGGTCTAGTTGGCATTTTTCCTTCTTTCTTTTCCCTTTTCTCTTTTACATCATGGATGAGTGCTCTCCACTCACTCTCTTGGCTTCTGAAGGACGCTCATATCTAGGGTTAAATTGCAATTACGTCCTATAGGTGTCCACGGTATATTTCAAATATTTTTAGGCTACCCAGGAGCCACCCATTTGTTACGTCAAATGTGCCGACCCAAAAAGGGCTTCTAGATAATCTAAGTTCTTTTTTCAGGTTGGAAATTTTAAGAATTCCACCTGTACGTATGGTTGGAGTAAAAAATTACCAACGCATGGCTCTCAAAAATCTGTAGAACTCATTGTTTCCTACACGAGAATAAAACCAAAAAAAAAAAAATATATTATCATTAATTTAAAAATAAAAATCATGATAAATATGTTTTAGATAAAGTACATGAAATAGTTAAAATATTAAAAATTTGCAGGAGTTGTACATGATTTATAGGGACACCCTCATCGTTCTGACAACGTACCATTAATAGTCCCTGTGGAGTGACACGTGTAGCTCAAGGAAACACAATAATGTAGTTGGCCATATCGACCTCATCATTGCCAACACACGTTCCCGGTTGGTGGGTGTGCCTTGGGTAGGGTGTGTTTCTTGGGCGGCACCTAAAGGAGTAGAAGGTGTATGAGAGGGTTGTTGGGCAATATCTTGCCCTTGTTTCCTACCACCAACATAGGTTTCAACAAATGCCCGACGCTACATACAAAAGAAATTTTTGTTAGTTTAGTCAATGTAAAAATTAAAAATCAAACTATCACAATTCATCTCATCGAGAACAAAAAAAATATCCTTTTGACTTGTTATTATTACCACGATATCTTTCTAGGCGCCTCATAAGATGTTGTATCCTCTCTTACATTTCGAGTGTTTGAGGCATGTCTATCAAAGTATTAAATTCCGACATTGCATCTGGAAATTGCCTTTTTTTGCTCAAAGAACAGGAGATAGGGGTGAAAGAAAGCTCTTCCTCAAGGGAATCATCGGGCGTACTGTAGCTGGGTGTACGCATATTTGAACAAAATTAATATTATTTCAATTATGTAAATAACTAAAATACACGAAGATAGAGAAATGCGGCACTTACATGTTCTTGGCGGCCTGCTAGTGATCATCCCATCTCGGGGTTGTTCTGCTGCTTGCTCTAATCGGTCTTCCACATTGCAATAAAATTATGAATGTAAAAACTTGAAAACAATATCTAACTTGAAAACACAAAATGAAAACTGAAATAAATTCTAATAAGACACCCAAACAGAGTTAGAGTTTCAAATATGCCTTGCATTGAATTAGGTCCTAGAAACATGTCATTGCACATTAAGGCACCCAAACATTCACTCCACGAATGATAATATTTAAGTAGGCTTCTCCTATTCTGGGAAAACACCATACCTATAATGCATTCAATTGCATGTATAAAGGGAAAGGAAAACATGTTTTCATACAACGGTGACAAAGGCATCTTGGGGAAAGGTATCTTCACTTTTTATTTATGTTGTTCACCCACACCACTCTCGTGTTTTCACTAATCCTGTTTTGTCATTTTTGGATTCAAATTAAGTTAAGGCCTTAAGTATTTTTTGACCTTCCGGTGTAGTTTTTATAAGTGGCATGTATGGATTTTCCATTAATTCTGCACTTTTTCTCTTCATGCGCATGTTTCCCTGGAAATCAAATGCATGATTTAGTCCCATACATTTAACAAGTTTTTGGATCAACTCCATTGGCAATATCATGTTTCCTATTCAATCAAAATTTATCTCAGTTGGGGTAGGTAGGAAGGTTTTCCCTTTGTATTAATACGAATACCTACACAAGTGATGCACACATGTACATTTGAACACTAAGAGATTTTTGTAGTTGAAATGCAATGCTTGTTTTCATTTAAATGTAGGGTTTTTTAAGCAGGGAGAAATAATGGCTGCCAAATTAATAAGCGTTTCTTTGGGAAAAAATTAAATCTTGTATTGGGTGATGAAGATAATAGAGGGTATTGAATCTTGATTCTTGACATCTAGAGAGAACCATACAGCCTAACACAATCCAATGGAATATACCAAAAAAACCCAAATAGAGTCAACCCTACTATAGGAGGAAGGGTCTGCAGTAAGAACTTACCATTTTGCAAGAGTTGAGGGCGAATGTTGTTCTGCAAGAGCTGAGGGCGAACGCTGAGGGCGAATGCTGAGGGCAAATGCTATTTCAGAGGCGAGGAAAATGCCACGATGAATGTTGTTAAGGGTGAGGGCGAATGCTATTCTACAAGAGCTCGGGGCGAATGCTGAGGGCGAATGATGTTCTGCAAGAGCTGAGGGCGAATGCTGAGGGCGAATGTTGTTCTGCAAGAGCGGAGGGCGAATGCGCGCGTGATATCAAACGTTAATGTAGCACACATGTACATTTGAACACTAATAGATTTTTGTAGTTGAAATGCAATGCTTGTTTTCATTTAAATGTAGGGTTTTTAAAGCAGGGAGAAATAATGGCTGCCAAATTAATAAGCATTTCTTTGGAAAAAATTTAAATCTTGTATTGGGTGATGAAGATAATAGAGGGTATTGAATCTTGATTCTTGACATCTAGAGAGAACCCTACAGCCTAACACAATCCAATGGAATTGACCAAAAAAACCCAAATAGAGTCAACCCTACTATAGGAGGAAGGGCCTGCAGTAAGAAATTACCATTTTGCAAGGCGGCGAATCGGCTGGTGCACCGGGGGCGGGCGAACGGCGGGGTGAATGCGAGAAAATGTTGTTCTCTGAAGTGAGCGAATATTTGTTCTGCAAGAGCTGAGGGCGAATGCACACGTGATATCAGACGTTAATGTAGCTATTGCGATGGATACGAAACAATAAAATCATTTTTATGTAGCGCGCATATAAGTTTCAAATTTTTATGTAGCGCGCATATAAGTTTCGTATTTTTATATAGCGCGCATATAAGTGTCGTTATGCCGACGGCTGAAAAAGCGTCGCTATTGCGACGGGTGCCTCCAAACGTCGCAATGGCGACACCTAGACATTGTGTCGCACTTGCGACGATTGGAGTCGTCTCAATAGCGACGCTTTGGGCCATAGTGTCGCAATTTCGACGTCTTCCTCCAAACTTCGCAATTGAGACACTTTTCTAAGTGTCGGTATTGCGACACTTTTCTATAAACGTCGGTATAGCGACGGTTTCGGGCGGGATGGAAAAAATTTGGGGAAATTTCCGACATTTGGTCAAAAGCGTCGAAACCAAGTGTCGGAATTTCCTCCCCAAATGTAGTAATTACTGTTGAGTTGTTTAAGGAATTTTATGATGTATTTGCATGGAGTTATGAGGATCTAAAATCCTATGACACAGAGATAATTCAACATAAGATACCCCTCAAGGAAAACCAGAAGCCCTCTAACAAAAATTGCGCAGAATAAACCCTGTTCAACTACCCCTGGTTGAGAAAGAAATTAAGAAAATGTATGATACTGGAATTATAGTCCCTGTTAGATATTCAGATTGGGTGTCTAATCTTGTGTCGGTCAGGAAAAAGACAGGAGAAATAAGGCTGTGTATTGATTTTAGGAACTTAAATAGAGCCTCATTAAAGGACAACTACCCTTTACCCAAGATGGATCACATTTTACAAAAGGTAGTTGGTTCTAAAAGGATTTCTTTGTTAGATGGCTTCTCAGGTTACAACCAAATTCTGGTACATCTTGATGATCAACTCAAAACAGTCTTTACTACACCTTGAGGTACTTTCATGTATGTGAAAATGCCCTTTGGTTTAATAAATGCTGGTGCCACATTTCAGAAAGCCATGGATATTGCATTCTCAGAAGAATTAGGCTTCTTCATCGTTATTTACCTTGATGATATCACTATTTTTTCCAAAACAGATGAAGAACACCTAGAACACTTGAGAAAAGTCCTTGAGAAATGCAGAAAATATGGGTTATCTTTAAATCCAAAGAAAACAATGTTTGGTCTCCAAGAAGGAAAACTGCTTGGACACATCATATCAGAAGAGGGGATAAAGATAGACCCAAAGAGGATTGATGGTATATTGCAAATCAACCATCCTAAAAACATCAAGGAACTTCAATCTTTCATTGGGAAGATTAATTTCTTGAGAAGGTTCATACCCAATCTAACTGAACTCCTCAGAAACATAACAAACATGCTGAAAAATGAACAAGGAGTTAAATGGACCTTAGAAGCAAAGAAATCATTTGAACTGGTAAAACAAACATTAACCAAAACACCAGTTTTCATTAGTCCTGATTTTACAAAAGATTTTTTCATTTTTTCATTTGCATCAGAACACATAATGGTTGTTGTCCTATTACAGAAAAACTTGAAGGGACAAGAGCAGCCAATTGCATTCTTTAGTAAGGCATTGAGAGATGCACCTCTAAAGTACAATATCATGGAAAAACAAGCCTTTGCCTTAGTCAAAGCCTTAAAAAATATCAGAGTTTACATTTTACATTCCCGCATAATTGCATTTGTGCCAAATTCAGTTGTAAAAGACATTTTAATCCAAGGATCCAGATAGTAAAAGAAGAAAGTGGATTGTTGTAATACTTGAATATGATTTAGAAATCAAGTCCACTAAGCTCATAAAAGGCCAAGGACTAGCAAGATTAATGGCTAAGTTTAATTTTGAAGCTCTTGATATAAACATGTTAGAGGCATTAGATGAACAGGAGGAGTTGCCAACTCCCATTATTGAAAATCATTTTCTGTTTTCATCTTGGTATGCTGACATTTTATATGTTTTGCTCAATTTGAATACACCTCCTGGTTTGTCTAAAACGAAGGCAAGATTTTTAAAGTTGAAAGCTGTTAATTACTGCAATTTGGATAAATGTCTATATTGGAAAAATTCTAGTGGATTATTGCTTAAATGTTTGCCTGAGAATGATGCAGATAAGATCAAGCATGAATTACATGAAAAAGAATGTGGAGGCCACCTCTATTGGAAGACTACTGCCAATAAAATCCTTAAAGCTAGTTACTATTGGCCCACCCTCTTTCAAGATGTTCACAAAATGATTATTGCTTGTCATAAATGCAACTCTTTGAAGGCAAAAGAAAATTGTTTCTCTTACCCTTGCATCCAATCACTGTTGAAGCCCCTTTTCAACAGTAGGGTCTAGACTTCATTGGGGAAATCCATCCAGCCTCATCTGCCCAACATAGATGGATCCTCACTGCAACAGACAACTTTACCAAATGGATAGAAGCCATCCCTTCTAGGCAAGCCACTGATTCTGTCACCGTAAAATTCTTTGAAAATCATATCCTATGTAGATTTGGCTGTCCTAGAAAGATTATCATTGATAATGTTGTTGCATTTGGATCCAAAAGGATGGTTGAATTCTGTCACAAATATCAGATTACATTAGGCCATTCTACTGTTGATTACCCTCAAGGTAATGGGTTGGCAGAATCCTCAAATAAGAGTTTGATAAATATAATCAAAAAGTTGCTAGAAGACAATAAGAAATCATGGCACACAAAGCTAGTACATGCACTATGGGCTGACAGATTAACACTTAAGAAATTAATTGGAATGTCACCCTACCAACTAGTTTATGAAGTAGATGCAATTTTTCCAACCAGTCTAGGAGTGCCAGTCATGAAGCTGATCCAAGAAGTACAGTCTGAGGATAATGATATGACAAGAAGAATTAATCAGACCATACATCAACAAACCAAAGAGGAAGTCTACAACAGAGCACTACATAAGCAAAAAAACATCAAGAAGTTGTTTGATAAGAGAACAAAGGCCAGTGATTTCAACATAGGTGACAAAGTTTTGAAGTGGGATTCCAGGAGAGAAGATAAGGGCAAACATGAGAAATTTGATAACTTATGGATGGGCCCTTATCTCATTCATTCTACTGCAGGTAACAATGCTTATTTCTTGCAGGAAGTGAATGGAATTGAACTCTTTGAAGGTCCCGTCAATGGCAGGATGCTCAAACATTATTTTTCCTAACTGTACCAGTTTGAAGCTTTTTTTATTTTTTCCTCATTGTAAATATCATAGCCATCATTGCATTCAAAGTTAGAAAAAAAAAGAAAAAAAATACAAAAACAATAGAAGATAGAAAAGAGGGCAGAGTGAAAACAAGAAAGGTACAGCCCCATAACAAAAAGAGAAACAAAATCCGAAAGTGTGCAAGCTCAAATGCCACTCCTAAAAACACACTCTAGTTATTCATACAGCCTAATCATGACTAATTAGTTTTTCAATTTGCTGTTGATAGGTTAGTGAATCAGATTTGCCAAACAGCTCAATCTTGGCTTATCAGTAAGGTAGATTAGGATAGAAAAACAGAGATTCAAACAAGCTCAAAATCTGAACCTATCAATCTCAAAAGAAGAATGGCTCTAATTAGATCAAAGCTTGAGCCAAAGGTAGAATGAGAGACAACTCAACACACTCAAAAACAGAGCTGAAAAAATATTGAAGGATGTTGTTGATTTTCAGACCTCAAGCCTTCACTGTTTTGTTTTTAATTTTCTGCAAATTTTAGTCTATGTGCAGTTTGTTTTTATGCCATAGATCAACAGCAAGTTAGACTGCTTAATCTGGGCTTGGCTGTTTTTAAATTTTTGTTTTAGAAATTAGAGAATAAAAGTCTGTCAGACAGCCTAATCCTGACAGATAGCAGTTAGGTAGAGAAGCTTCTGAATTCAACTGTTTAATCTGAGTTCATGGAGAAATAAGGGTAGACTTAGTTAGTTTTATGTTTTCAATAAAAAAATAAAATGATTGATGAAAAGGTTTGCAAGTCCAAATGCATCTGCTGAAGAAAAAATGTTAGGAAGTAGGTTGTGTAGGTAGTTGTTTGGGAAATACTTTGCTGATGTAACAAGTTCTAATCATTTTTGTTAGCAACTGATAAAAAGATTATCAAAGTGCAAGGCACTAATCAGCTTCCAGAGAAGACTTGTCTGAAGTTCTTGACACCTTCAAGAAGATGCCATCCCCTTGTGGAGCCACTGTTAGCCACCTATAAAAATTTTGCCATATCAAATGGTGGCTAAATCTTTTGAGCCTTCAAGAAACAATTTCCTAACCAAATTGTGAGTTCATGAAGTCTTATGATGATAATTATCCTTTGAAATAATCTTCACTACTGTTTCACTTTTAATCCTAAAGAACCTGTTGTTAACTAAGGAAAAAAATGCTTCTGAGAACTCCATTTTCCATCATTTTCCTCTTCCTTTCATTTATAAACCATTCCATTTTCACCCTTTTTCCCTTCATAAATTCCTTCTAAAAAACCTTCACTTACCTTCTAAATCATCAAAATCCCCCTTTTAAAACCTTTTATTCCCCCTTATTTGGTTTTAAAAACTCTTATTTCTCCTACCGAAACCCTTATTTGGCCTCAAAAATCTCTGTTTTTGGCTTAAAATTCACTTTTTTTTACACTATATGGTTCTTGAGCCCCTGAGGGCTTATTTCCTTCAGCACCCATCCTTCATATGCCCGAAGCCTCGCAGTCGGGCGCTTAAAGGCTTAAAACCCTTTCCCAAACCCGACTTTCCTTTGTTTTTCATTATCCCGCCGTATAATGGTGAAAGCAAATGTAGACCATTGATCTTTGCAGATCAACGGCCCTGGGCCACCCGATCTCCACCTTACCCTCTGCCTTACCTTTTCTCTCCATTCATCTATCCGCTTCCTCTTTAAATCCTAACCGTCCATTCGAGAGATCGGACGATTGGGACTAAACCCGATAACCCAATAACCCGCCCGCTCCACAACAAAGCACTGACATCATCATGGACCCCGCTACTTCTTCCCCCAGCGCAGCTCTTCACCCATTGCGTGTGATCCGCGCCGTTGGACCTGCTGCCCCTCATCCGACGGTTGCAGATGCGTTTCACGTAATTTTTGCACTTGAAAGTTAACATTCCAAAATCACGCGATATAGGTGGTTTTTAAAGGACGTGTGTCAGCAGGTGTATGGAATCGTGTTTTTTTGACAATACCGCTTACCCCTCAAACGCAACGCGAAAACCGCTGTCGGTTTTCTGCTTTACTGCCACCCTCGCCACTTTGCTTTTCATCTTTTAATCCTGGCCGTCGATCTCGACCGTTGATTATTGTAATCCAACGGCTCCTGTTCAACCTCGCGCCCAAACATCCAAAGCAACTGTTAAACCTATTTCGCAGGATTTTCATAATTTTTGTTTGTTTTTTTGCAGGTTATATGGGTTCTTTCCACAGTTTTAAAAATGAAACGAAGGCCAGAGATGATGATCCCCGAGCCATTATTCACATAGAAAGGGAATCTACAGGGTTTAAAACTATGATTCTACCCGTGCTTCATGAGCATTAGTGATATCATGAAACCCTCTGTGCACCTGCAAACATGCAAACACAGTCAGAATCCATTAGTTGAAGAGTATCAGCGTTAAAAACACAGGATGAAAGCATAAAGTGAAGAATTAAAGATTTTGATCAGAGTTTAAAGGGATTAAGGCACAAATTTGGGAATCAAAGGCCTAATCCACAGTCAGCAAGGATTAAAAGACCCGAAGATGAAGATCAAGGCTAATTAAGCCTAAACACAAACCAAGAAACAGATCAGAAGTGTTTTTAAGATAAAACAGAGAAAAATATCAATAAAAGGCCTCCACTGCCACATCAGAGGCCAAAATATCCTCTTCAGCTACCAAAGTGCCACCTGCCGCCTCAATAAATCAAAAGAAGGCAGAGTTATTGCCTAGTCAGTGATATTTTTGCCTAAAGACAGCCAGAGTTATTGCCAACCTACCTAAAGAGTTTTTAAAGTCAACAAAAACTGTCAAGTAGCTAAAATGCTTAATGAAAACCAATTAATACAGAGAAATATCATAAAACTTCTCTATTGAACCCCTCAAAGACGGAAATATTAAAACTTATATTAATTGAACTAGAGATCTTATCCCACCTCCTCTTTCTTGTATAAATACTTCTGAAAAAGATGAGATATTGTTGGTTGTTGGATTGTTGATGTAATACTTGCTGCTCGAAACTTTCTGCATGTAAATAGTTCACAGAGGCTGTTGAAGCTCTGTTTGTAATCAAAGAAGTTAGGCTGAGAAGAGAAGTTGTTGATGTACTGAAACATTGGACTTGAAGTGTGTAACTAGATTGACATCAATATACAAGTTGATTCATGGGATCCTGGTCTATACCATTGGTGATGTGCCTTCCACTGTACTTGTTTTCCTCCTTATGTTTTCCATAAAATTGTCCACTTTTCTTTGATAAAGAACAGCAAATATAGAGCTAGGATTTACTGTTAAAGGTACCCTACTCTCACTGATAAGCTTTATCTTTATGTTTTCCTCCTTTGTGTATTTAAGAATGATTTAATACAGTCTAAAACAGTCAAGGAATGTTGGTGTGCCCATGTCTTACTGTCTAAACTTTAAACATTGTTCTTGAATGATGGTTTCATTACATGCTAAGTAGAGTTGGACTAGGAAAGTTTATGGTTTGCCCTGTCTTCTAGTTCTTTCTCCAAAGGTTGTTTGAAAGTTTCCATGGGAGCTAGTGTCAAAAACGAAGAAGGTTAAAAGTCTTTCTACGATCTTAGGCCTTGCTCCGTGTTTAATCTTATATGTTTTCATCCTTTTTGAAAGCGAGTTATGAGGACTATTGCATTGTTTCCCTTGAGTATCTTTGGCTTGAGCTAAAGTTAAAACTCTTTTCTTGATCTTAAGCTACCCTTTGTGTCTTTATTGAGTTTCCTTTGAAAGTAGTCAAAAGACGGATAGGTTAAAAGTCCTACCCGATATTAGGCTACACTTTGGTTTCTTTCTTTCACAACACTCTTAATGTTCCATTTCATCATTTAATCTAAAAGATCCTTTGTTTTATATGACACCCCATGGACCACTCTTGAAGCTGACAATGCAATTAAAACCTTTTGTGACTCCATATCAGAATGGATTAAGTGTTGTTTCGACCTATCCTATCGAGTACAGACCTTGTTTTGACTTTCCACTCAATTAAATATCATGTAGACCAACCAAACAAACAAAACCCTTGTTCTAATAACTAGCCTAAAATCACACTAAAAGCCTTAAAGATAATATCTTTAAACACACTTGTAGAGAGATCCCTCTCTGGATTCAGGAAGGCTAGATCCTAGAATCCCAAAGTGGTTTTCATGTAGGCTCTGCAGCATTTTTATTTTCCAATCTTGCAAACTACAGAGACCCTAACGGATGGAATCATGGTACATGACATTGTTTGGAGGAGGTTGTTATGTATTTCACAATTATTTACCTAACATTGGCTATTGCATGAGCTATTAGAGGTTGAGGAGAACTTGTTTGAGTTTATATGCCATATTTGAGTTGCATGTAGTTGTTATTTCCAGGTTGTTGATGTCTATATTTCATATGCATGCTTATAGTGTTCTACTTCTACTAGTTTTTTCCACATATGATGCGATGTATTGATCATATTATTGCATGATCAATCATTTATTTCTTGTTGTTCGAAACCATTGAGGAGTTTATTTGTTGTTACTATGTTGATGGTGCTCTTGATATATCTAGTTATGGATTATTGTTTTTAGCCTTGTTATTGATAAATCTTTCTACAAGTTTTTAGTGCTAGTCCATGATGATGATTATTAGCTGCTTCTTATTGTTTGCATTATTCATATATTGTTTGATGCTTATCAGTGACATGATATGATGGTACTAGTTGGAGGTGTTGTTGATCAAATTTATTATTTCATGGATTCATGATTTGCTGCCATAATACTTTGAGTCTTATCTTATGACGTGAGATGTGAATTTGATTGCTGCTACCTTAAGTGTATGCTTGCCTGTTGGTGCATATAGTCCACATATTTTTGACATATTATTGATGCTATCATATAGATGTGTTGGTTATTGCATCATGGATGATGTCAGATGATGGTCATATGTTGTTTTTGTAAGTTCACGAGCTATATTTATGCTGCTGCTACATATTAGAGTTTTATGTTTCTCATTGATGTCATGGATATATGCTATTATTGCTCACTATTTTATATCTCATGATGTTTGGTTACTACTACCATCAGTTCGTTTGTTGCTAGATGATGGCTCTATTCTATTCACTTGGATGGTTGTATACATGATGAGATTTATATTGTTGATATTTCATCATATTTTTGGATGACCAAAATGTTTGTAGTGCTAGTCAAGGAGTTTATTTGAGTATGTCTTGGGGAGAGGCATAAGTTTTGGTCATGTAACAATCACATGCTTGATTTTGTATTTCATCAGTTTTAGTCATGTATCTCGTCTATGAAGCCATGTAATCAAATGTCAATGTCATCGAGTTTATGTTGTTATGAGATGATTATAGGAGGGTCATGAGTCATGAGATTTTTCATTTTTATGGTTGTTGCAACCATATTTGGGCTATTGTACATCATGACATAGTCATTTATAGCCTTTTATCTCATTATACAACCATGTACTACATTGTATTGTATATCTTTGGTCATGGTCATGTGAGAGGGAGAGCCTTAATGTCTAGTATTCATTGATGAGGGAATACATTCACATGGGCATATGGGTGTCATTCAGTCATATGTTATATTGTCAGTCCATGGTCCTTGAGGTGTATCCTTCAATTAGAAGGAATTGGTTAGAGGATGATATTGCTTAGGGGGAGCATATATAGTATTCTGATGTGATCGGATATGATTGTTGTTTCGTCGATACATTGTTGTTGTTGGTGCGGGAGAGAGAGGTTGATGTAGTTGGTGTTGTTGTGTAGAGAGTTGTTGTTGCTATTTGTTGTCATGCTACCATGAGGATTGTTGTTGTACGTTGTTGATCACACTATGTGGATAATTATGATTGTTGTTACTTTTTGAGACACAAATACTGTCCAGGAGCAGTAGTGACTATTCAACTATGGTTATTTAGATGAGTTCAACCCTTTTCCATTAATGTCAAAGGGGGAGTGAATGAGGTTGTTTTGGTTGACCCATTTGGGGTTGACATCATTGCCAAAGGGGGATATTATTGGCATTGGTGTTGTGATGAGTTGTTTGGTTGACATTGATGTCAAACTAGTAGCATGGTGTTGGAGGATGCATTGACAATGTGATGAGGTGATAGTTGATGAGTGTTGCCGAGAGTGATGGTTGGCATTGATGTCAACCTAGAATTAGTTTGGATATGGTATCCATATGCTTGATTGTGTGATGTTATTTGCATGTGCATGGTTGTTGTGACATATACTTGTGTTTCATGTTTTGTTGCAGATGCTTTGATGTTTTCTTTGATAGTTTTGATGGTTGATTAAATAACTAGTCCTCCACGCATATGATGCTTGAGTTGTTTCCCTTGATATGTGTCCTTGATGCTCCTGAGTTATGGTTTGGAATGCTAATGATGCCTGAAGGTGTCGTAGAGGCTGTCATGATCCCATGTACAATTGAGCTTCATGTTTGACGAGACTTGATATAGTTTATGATCTCATGTGTTGGTCATTTTACTTATGATGACCAAATAATGTATGAACCCTTCATGGGGTTGAAGGTATGGTTTTATGACTTGTCATGGCTTCGACATGCTTAAAAAATTTCATAGATGTTGTACAACAAGTTGGAGGTAGTTTTGAGTTGAAGACACTGTGATTTTCCTTCATCCCCTGCCCAGTTACATGTAGAGTAGCCCGTGGGAGTGGTTGTTGTAGGAAAACTACCCTAAGGTTTGGGTTGAGGGACCTAACAGAGCGGAAGGCATACAACAACAATAATAAATCAAACTAAATGTCATAATGCTTAAAATAGTAAACTAGGGAGATATGACCTTACCTGTATGTCCGGTGATTGAGGTCGTTCCCGCAGGGTTCAAACTCTCTGCTTATCCACGTGCTTCAAAACCTGCAACTCACTCAATAAAAGCACATAGAATAGTTGTACAACATATATATCCTAAATTTTAGTAGGTTATATCATATAAACTTATAAAATATAACATGAAATTAACAATTACAAGATCATTAACATGTATAAAAATAATATAATATCATGAAATCAAGAATGGGACAATGCTTATTTATTGATGTATGTAAAATATGTGGAGAAATATCACCCAAAATCAGCCACATCTCCAAGAAAAACCATCCTCTGGATCCGTCTAGCCCAAGCCTCAACAATCTTCTTACATAAAAGGTGCACAAGGATGTCACATAAAGGAGTTGAACATCTCAATGAAGGAAACAAGGGTTCATGAACCTAGGAAGTGTAGGAGGCACATGTATAATCAAAATTTATCTGGGCTATAACATGCTATAGTATCAATGCCTTTCTCTCTCCTCCCTTAGGCCTTCCCAATGAGGTGTATTTATACTTCCTCAGAACGGTTTTTTTAGTTGGGAAACAGTTTGGCCACGGGATCCTGTAGGTGGGCTTCCGGTATAACCCATAAACCCTGCCCAAAATATAGGGAGTTATATATTTTTTAATATTTTAAATTGTATATGCAGGTTAAACATGAGTGGACTTGAAATTGCACACATGTTAGACAGGGCAGAGTCACGCATGGAATTCAAAATAATGTTTTTTAAGAAGATGAACAAGTCTGAATGGAAAGGGCTGCCCAAGGCCAATACATATATCATCAAGTATATAAAGGTGATAAATGATGCTATAAAATATACCCCCTAATATATGAGGTCAGAAGGGGTACATGATGGCCAAAATGTATCATATGCATAAGAAAGAATCTCACGAGGACTTGTAAGGAATTCACTAGATTTCAGGCTGCCAAAAACTAATGAAAGAAATCATAAAGTAAGCTCATGTCTGAGGTGGGAATACCCATGCTTAGTGAAATAAAATCATGTCTGCATAAGAAGTATGGAGCGGATCCAATATGTATACAAGTATAGCAGAAACTGTAAAGTACATAGTGAATCATCTGATCACTGCACGAAAGTACATATCAAAGTCATGTCAAAGTATCACATATAGAAGACTGGTCAATGACACTACAAAGGTATCTCATCACTGAAGTCGCAACTGAATATCCAAATACCAAATCATAAGTGGTGGAAAATTTGTACTACTTGCAACTCAGGTTCCAACATATAGAATGTTGTTGTGATGAACTGCAACATATAAGGGTGGATGGTGTCACTGGCATAAAACTGCAGGAGTTGTAGAAGTGAACCAAAGCATGTTGATGCAAACCTGAGGTCTTCATCGATCACTATGGCACAATTCTACACAATGGGAATAAATGAGCTGAAGTCGACCATGTGAGAAATCGTTGGATTACCGGTCAATAATGTATACCGTTAACCAACGCGAGACAACCCACCAATAATGAAAATGAGTGTCAAGGTGCCCCAGTACAATCTAACAAGTGCAAATGAATGAGTTGAAGTTGAACACTTGAAAGAATCTACCAATCAGGAGGCAATGATGAATCCCCACTGTCGATAGCGAAGAGTCTGCCACTGATGACTGCAAACCCTAAGGTATTGACAAAAAGACTCTAGACCTTATTCCCAGAGCAATGAGTCGGAGTCGATGGGAAAAGATCTGCTGGAAGGAAGGCATTAAGGCATCCCACATCAATCCAGCGCGAGTGTAACCCGCAGGCCAAAATTTGGAAGGAATCGGACGAAGTAGAGTGACGGAACCAAAACCGAAGTACGTTTCCGACATGCACAAGATGAAGCTAGCGCACGGAAGAAACCCTCTGAACCAACCAATAATGAAAGCTGACACAGAGGCGAGAAATCCACGGATAGGGTCAAATGGAAATCAAGGTACTGCACGAATCCCAAGTGTGATAATGTGTGCTGACGTCGAACACAGGGGAAACCACTCAGTCAAAGACCCATAATGATGATCAAATGCTGAGCACAAGGTCACCTATCAATGATGAAAATAGGGCCAGTGTGTAGCTCTAGGTTTGCTCTCAGAGCAATGTGTCGTAGTCGATAAGAGACAAACCAGCCAGCAAGAATTCAATGGAGACATTCTCAAACTAGCACGAGCAAAGGACCGAATAGTTGATCGATAGAACGAGAATGCGAGAGATTTGGGATGGCCAACTTAAAGAAGGAGACAAGAACCAAAGAAACGATGTCTCGGAGTTTACTTACCTTGAACAAAAGAACGACACGACTCATGTTTGACTATGGCAGCAAATAATAACTTTGTATAAGTTTTTGATGCAGGAGGCAAAAAAAAACTCTCCATATGATTTGAAGAGATAACCAACCAGGGGAGAACTGACTTATGAAACAAGGTTATGGCTTCTCCTATGTTAGTCATCGATAATTTTTTACCATATATAGATGACTAAATATTGGTTATAGATTTCTAAAAACAAAATTCCCTGAATATTGTGAGTTTTAGAAATCTCACCACCTTCATTATCCTTATGGAAATTTTTTCACTATTCTACCATTTTTCCAACCCATGGTCACCCTACCACTCCAAAAGGACCCCTTATGGGCTTGTGCCACTCATCTCCATCCTTTTTTCCCACTTATAACCTCATTACTCTATTTTTTCCCTTGCCCATCACTCCACTTTCCATCTAGGGCTACCTATAAGCCTACTCCTTCCCATGTTCACCAGGTTCCTCAAGCATTGATGGTCTCAAAACTATTTCTGTAGGCTCTTTAGATAAATCAAGAACATTGGATTTTGGATCTTCAATACACCACCTTGTTAAAACTCTGTTTTTATACTTAAAGACTCCAAGACAATTTTCAGTCAAGGTTAGGTCAAAGAACCCCCCACTAGGTTAATTAGGGTTTCATATGGTCCAAGGTCATCATTTCCAAAGAGGACTACCATTCATTTTCAAGGTCTGCACATGAGGTAATGGACAAGCTTGAAACTTTTTTCAGAATGTTAAGAGGTCAATCAGTAGAAGAAATTGATGAGGCAAGTGGTTTGTGCCTAAAGGAGGACATCTTGCAACAAGGAAGATAAGAAAACTAGGGTTTTACACTTGATAGTCTAGCAGAGTGCCAACACAGTGGTCAAATGCAGAAATGGTATGAAGAAGGTGTTGAAGATGCTGCTATGACAAATCCTCCCAGAGGTGTTTAATGAGTTGTCATGACTGAATGAGCAAAAGAGATATGTTAGACTTCAAGATGGAAGTAAGGGAGGTTTTAAGGCTGGTGTTGTGTCAAGATCAATTTGTCATGCCTCCATGAATAAAGGAAGAAGTCAAATTCACCATCTCAGTCACCTGCCAACAAAAGTGTTAAAGGACATCAATGAGCCAAGAGAAGCCATCTTTATGACTCAGAGCAAATCTGCAAAAGGAGAAGGTAAAGAGTATCAGTGAAAGAGTGAAGGACTTGTAAAATCGAGAAAGTTGGGTTGTCAAAGTTAAGATCAATTCATAACATCCTAGAATTAATTGCACACTCAACATCAAATCATGGTTCACTTGCAAATATTTTTAAGTTTCAAGAGGAGAGAAGAATTTTAGTTTTGATCAAAATTTTCCTAAGTGTATTGGCTATGGTCGCACCCTTGGGGAAATTGGAAATGCGCACTTGCTAATTTTCCTTTGAATTTTTCTTTGGCCTTGCGTGCACACTGGTTTTTCACAGGGAAAATCTCGGTAAAGGCCTTGGCGCTGCACGCCTAGCACAAGGTGCCCGGCAAAAGGCGCCGCCTTTTCTTGACTCACGATAGGCTAGAGCGAGGCAACGCACGTTTGGCCAGGGAGGCCCTCCAAGAAAAACAACCTCTAAATCTGCTTCAAATTGTTTTCAAGCTGCCTCCAAGGGTCCTTCAAGCATTGTTAAGGGTAGATGCCATCAAATGCACTCATTTGAAAGTTTTGTTTGACGATTTAATTGAAAGGAATGAACCCCTGAGGAGAAACCCTAAGGCTTGAAACTTGGAATCTCTGTTTAAGCATTCCTCCATCTTCTTGCAAAGAGAATTAGTAATAGAAAAAGGATTACATTATGAGATGTTTCTCATTCACCCAAAGTTGTGCCTACACCTATTCCTCATAAAACTCATACACTTAGTCCCTTACATTACAAAAGCATTGACATTACATGCCCTCCTTCATCTAAAATTTCCATTAGTGCAAGGTGTTGTCAAAGAAAAGTTTAAAAAAATAGAAAAATATTATGATCAAGTTGTTTCACTTCTCATTCAGCCTAGCATACTTACACCCTCGCCCATTCATCTCACTCATAAACATAATTGCCTTTTTTCATCACCATTCCATTACCCTCTTCCATATCAGTTTCATTTGCAGACCTAGGGTTTTCAAAGGCACGAGAAATAAAATGTAAATGAGAGAGGAGGCAATGATAAATCAAGAAATTATAATTCAAGCAATGAGGAGGCAGATGTCAGTGTGTCAAAAAGCATTGAAGCAAGAAGGCAGTGAAGAAGGAAACAATGAAGAAGATGCAAATGAGAGAAAAACCTATCAAAGAGGCTAAAAAAAAATAATACCTTGAAAACCTGGCTGATCTATACATACAAGCATCCCAAACACCATGAGCAAGATAATTTCAAATTTTGGGCACATTTCTGCACTTAGGAATTTTTGACTGATTTAAAGTGCCAAGGGCACAACACCCTTGGTGTTGCAATTTTTCTTGAGGCATCCATTCAAGGAATGGTTTAAATTTTTAGGTTCCTTAGGCCAAGGACATCATGCACACAAAATTTCAGATCATTTGGAGCAGATTTGGTCCTCCAAAAGTACCAAAAACACCCAAAAAACCACATTTCTGCGCTATTTTTAGAGTTGGCATTGCGCCCTGAGGTCTTGGAATATTTCGTTTTTGGATAGGAAAATGGGCATCAAATGGAAAAATAAATGTATTTTTGGAAATTATACTTGACAAGATTTCCAACGAGCTATCCTGGAGCTCATTTGGACACTGGGAAGGCATTCAAAACTCAGTTGTAAGGTGACCTATTTTTCCGGTGCAGGTGCTACGCCCTTGGACCTCAATGCTGCGCCCTTGCCTGCAAAGTAAAAAAAAGATACAAATTTATTGAAAATATATATTTTGAGGTTTTTTGGGAAAATCACTCCAAAATTATGTGTTAGAAGTTATTTTTCATTTATTACATTAGATATTTTGTGCCTTGGGACTTGCACAGTCTTAATGGACAAAAATGATATTTATGAGCAATTAATTTCCTCCAAAACCCTAGCTAGGGTTTTGACTCTCCTTTGCATGATAAATACTAGATGAGGGCCTCATTTTTCATGTTGGTTAGTTGTTAAGTTGAGAATAGGCTCTTATTTTTTTATGAAGTTTGGCTTTGGAGCCTTGTAGATATTTTTGGACTGAACATAAATTAGACAAGCACTTTGCAACATTCATGAACATGGCTAATGGTGATGTCTTTCTCTTTTTGTTTCATTTTCTTATTTTTTACATATTGTGTCATCTTTCTCTTGCATTAGAACAAAAATTTTAGCTTAAGGTATGTTGTCAAAGGCTCATTAAATCTGTCTGCTTCTCTTGCTTTCATGTTTTTCCTCTGCTTGGTCAGTTTAGAGAATTCTTAGTTGCTCTGTAAACCCACGCAGCTTGTTTATCTCAAGAATGATATAATGGAGTCAGTGCCAAGGAGTTTTATGGTTCGCCCTGCCCTTTGGAATCACTTAAACATTTTTTTTGAGGTCTTTTCTTCAAAGTATTGCTAGATAGGGTTTATCTGAAGAGTTCTATAGTTCTCCCTACCCTTTTTCTCATCTTAAATGGTTGTTTTGAAGTTCTTTGTAGTATGATTAATGAATCTTAGGATTTCCCTTCTTATTTACCATTGCTATATGTTATATTATATGTTTTATTTTCTCTAAAGGTAGATAGATAGAGAGGTTAGGAGTTCCCTGCTCTCTAGGGTTTACTTGATTGTTGTCTTGATGTTTGCTTGCTAGGGTTTGGTCAAAGAGGTATGGTATGCCTTGTCTCTAGTTTTGTCTTCATGCATAGTATTATTTAAAGCGCTTCTTGTTGTAGTATTTTAAAAAGGATTCTTAACTGCCCTTTGCGCCTACTCTTTTCACAATTTAATGTTCACTCCACCCACCTAAGGTTTAAAGATCCCTTCAGCCCTGTTAACTTGCCCTCTGAAGCATCCTTGGCCTATTATTGCACCTTTTGATACCTTTTTCAGACTTCGTATCCCAATAGTCTAAACCTCTCCTACCCTATCTTTTTTTTCTTCTTGACAACCCACCTAACCAACCTATAGAAATTATATAACTAATATGTTATATGTCGAAGATTCTCCTGATCACACACTATTTTAACTTCATGCACAATACAGAATCAATTCCACCATTGATCATCACATGCGGAAATTAAATCAATTGCATGCACACATGAAACCATAAAAATTCACACATTAACACAGTGATTTATGGGAAAGCCTGAAGCTAAAAACCCCAACTATCTGTATATAATATATTTCATAGAGATCATGTAAAAATCCTCATACAAAGCTGATCATATCAAGCTCAAGATAAAAACAATCGCCTACACACTAATCAAAGCCCGATCTTGCAAATCCATGCATCGATCTTTGCCCCCTAACATCGCTTCTACCGTACAATACTTGCTGAAGAATGGCTCTGAATGAACTCGAATTGGTCCAGCCTTGCTCACGCAATCCTCATTGGCATATCCAACCACTGTGTGTTGCAAATCATGCAACACTATAGTCACAACTGATAGTCACACTGCTCTTTCACCTACCTCTTCACTGGTCTCCACTGAAACTGTCCATGCACTGTAGTTAACTGATGTATTCTTCAGTTGATTAATGAGTTATTATTTAGTGAATTAATTAATAATTAATTCACACCACTCTCACTAGTGTATCAATCGGTTAGACTAGATACAACTAGCTCAACTGTGTCTAACTGAGTTAAACTGAACACAACTCCATCAACTACCTCAATAACTCCACCAAACTCTGTCACATGAGTTCTAACTGAAGTCTCCATGCAATAGCTCCACTTAACCCTCAAGAATAGCGTAATTCCTTCTGTCATCTCCTGTGCCACATCTGTGCACTTAAATGAAGTGCTCCAAGAGAATAAGATAATGTTTATAGTCCAAATATTATTAAGAGCTAATAATATTCGACATATCTATTTTTAGACTAGCAATATAAAAATAGATTCCGCCCAATATGTCTAAAAATAGAAGTCCATCTATTTTTCCAACTTGACCAACCATCCACAAATAGCATCCTGCAACTCATAGAACATGATCCATATGTCTAAAAATAGACTTTGCGCCAAAAATAGCCTGCGGGCCCACTTAGTGAAGGCGACTCTTTTTCACTAAGCTCATCATCAACCATTGAATCTCAACACTCCCTCTCAACAGATGGACTACACTTTCCCGATCCTATCTCTATGGTATTTGAATTTGCTCCTGGTGAGTGCCTTTGTCAAGATATCGACATCCTGATCCTCCGTGGGAATGTATGAAAGTAACATGATCTTCCGCTGCACACAATCTTTGATATGATGATACCAGATGTCAATGTGTTTAGATCTATCATGAAATACTGGATTAACCGAGAGTTTGATGCAAATCTGATTATCACAATATATCACAGTAGGATCTAAGTGTGAACCGAACAACCCGACCAGGATCTTCCTCATCCATATAGCCTCACATGCAGCAAAACTTGCTGCCATATACCTGAAGCCTTCAGCAGGCCCAGGTACCGCAGTCTCTATTTCTGTTGTCCCAGAAATTTTTGTAGACCAAATCTTGAATATCCCTCCATATGTGCTCTTTCTTTCCATTGAGCTCTGCCAAATCTGCATCTGAAGCCATGCGGCTTCCAAACCATCCGTGTCTGTACCATAATGTGAATCCCAAGTGCCTTTGAGATACCTCGGAACATGCTTGCCTTCCTTCCAAAATAGCTTGGTAGCGAGTCTTAACCATAGCTTGTGAAATCTGGTTAACATAGCATATGTCCGTGCATTAGCCAACAGGCTAAGTCATAGCGAACCAACCAACTGTCGATAAACAGTGGCATCCACTACCTCTGCCGATGTAGCATCCTCTTTACTCCAACCACCAGGAAGAGGAGCATCGATAGGCTTGCATCCTTGCATGTTGAACTTCTCCAGTATCTCCCGGGCATACTTGCCTTGAGACACAAATAGTCCACCCTTCCGCTGCCAAATTTCCAATCCTAGGAAATAATGAAGGAGGCCCAAGTCCTTCATCTCAAACTCCTTTGCAAGATTTGCCTTGCATGAGTGTATCAATAGTTCATCACCTGTTAGTATCAAATCATATACATAAAGTACAATGATCAGCAACTTACCCTCCACCACTATCTGGTATAGGTTCGGATCCGCCTCACTCTTGGAGATGTTAGTCATCAGTATTTTTTCACTTGTTGGTGATGACTAGTTATAACAGCCAAGTTTTCGAGCAACTAATCCTAAAGCCAAAGAACCTCTACCTGCTACAGACCAGTCATAACAGACCTTCCTATTCTACAAATAAGGTTGGTTACACCCTGAAGTCGCGCCACTAACAAACCCTGAAATCTCAGCAATGCACATACCCTAGGTCAAAACTGATGTTAGGTGGTTTTACAGTATTTCAATAGATCTTTCAAAGACTAGAAGTGTACCAGCATCCCAGAAGACAGTATTTGGCTCCACATGAGAAGACATCTGCTTCTCATGTGATTTTGAGCCTGGAATGCAGCTACAGGGTAGAGAGTTTTTTTTATTTAAGCTCCTGCGATCACAGTCAAAGCATGAAAAGACAGTGAAAGGAAAAATAACACTGTTAAAAGTTGATAAAATGGCATGACTGAAAATCCTCCTTCATCTATAAGCAGAGGGATTCAAGACTGAAGAACCTCCTTCATTTTATAAGTGGAGGGTTGAAGACTGAGAGTGCCTCCTTCATCTATAAGTAGAGGGCCAAGGATAAAGTGTGATTTTAAGAATTGCACTAACTGTAAGACAAATTTTTGAGTACAGTGAGACAACAACTAAGGGTTTCTGAAAAAAAAATGATGTTTAAGGCAAAGGCAAAGCAGTGGTGCTTTTCAAAGATTTTTTGCATAAGCTCCATTGTTACTGAGTTACAATATGAAGCTAATGGGTTGATAATCAATGAAGAAATATTATTGAGCAGATGGGCAAAGGAGTCAAACAGTTTTGGGCTCAAACTAACTTCTGCCATCATGTAAAAGGGAAACCACTATTAGTATGTTCATCAAACATTCTTCATTTGGTTGAGACAGAGGTTGAAAGGAAACCAGGCATATGTCAAAGTAGGCCTCCTTCATCTATAAGCAGAGGGCCAGAGCAGTGATTGATTTTAGGGTTTTCACTAACTCAGAGGCAAATTGTAAGAACAATAGGAGACAGTTGAAGGTTTCTGAACAGAGCCATGATGTCAAAAAACAAAGGGAAAGCATGAGTACTATAACTATCAAAGAAGCTGACTTATCTCCTATCATAGATTCCTTTCAAAGACAGTCTAGAGCCAAGAAATGTACAAACTTTGCTGAGGGGTGTAAATTCCTTAAAAGTTACAAAGACCCATCTCCTTGATAAACAGGCTCGAAATTTAGTCTCTGTTCCTTTAAACAAAATAGGGTTGAAAAGAAGTTGAAATCAGCTGGGTTGGACACATGCCAAAGAAGGATAATTGTTTTTCAAAAGGTCCTGTTCCTCCTGTTTATGAAAAATTTCTTTCAAAAAACTCATCATAATAGACAAAGGAAATTTGAGCTTAGTTTTCCCAAAGAGGTATTGCAACTAAAACAAATAGGTTCATAAATATGCAAGAAGGATTATGGCATGTGTTTCAGATTCTGGAAAAACTTTCAAAGCCAATAATGCATCCCACTGTTACAAATGAAGGCATTTTCCTTATGAAAAAAGGTCAAAGGTACCTTGCTGTTGCATTTTGAGTAAAGGAGAGGTTTTAAAATAAGTTCCCTTTTTGATAAACAGAGGATGGTAAAGCCTGGTGAATGAAACCGAGTTTTTACACCCACAGTCAGAAGAGGAGTTGAAAAAGGCACCTAACAGTTCGTTCATCTTCACAGTAAGCATTATCACCTTTAAAGCAGCAGGAGCAGAAACTGTCAATCAAGTTTTAAAGAGATAAGTCATCTCCTTGTAAAATGGAAAAAGATGCTTCACCACTCATTGGTATGTTTCTGAGCAGATTTTCCATTTTTAAAAATGTCATTAAAAGGTCAGCATTGGCAGAGTTTCTTGTTTAATAAAGCACAATGAAAATGCAGTAGAGGAGATTTGAAATTCCTAAACAAGGCCTCTTCACTTAAAAAAAATTCATCACTATGCTACCTTTTCAAAAGTCAAACTCCACTTTTTGTCGAAAGATTGGTCCAAAGAGTCTTTAAAAGCCTTTCAAATGTTTTCAAAACCTTCACCAAGCAAACGTGAAAAGAACTTGGACTTTTTCGCTTTTAAAAGGAGTTAAGGACCGTTGCCAAGATCCATTTTCCAATTCCAAAGCGCAAAAAACTCCTCTTAGCTGTTCAACTGGACCAAAGAGAAATTTTTCGAGCAAGTTCACAGAATTTTCAAGTGTTTTTGACTACATGGTGTGCCTGTAGAAGCACGCGGCGTGTTCAGGCGAAGTTTTACACGGAGGCTGCTTTGTTGCGCGGCGCGCCTGTAGGCGCCGGTCACGACTGCCCATCAGTGACCCGACAGCCTTTCTGTGCGTGGAGCCTTCTCATTTCAAACGTGCCGCGCATGTTTTAAACGGTCAAAGTGCCTCCAAAAAAATCTTGAAGCTGCTCAAATCCTCAAGCAAAGCCCACCATCGATCTTCAAGGTATTTTGTTGCCTCCTTGCTAATTTCAAAACTGTGAAGTAGTGGTGAAAAAATGAAACCAATGGTATAAATCAAAGTGATGCGTTAAATGTTTTGAAGAAGTTTGTTACGGTGGGAGGTTAGTGGAGTGATTCATCAATTTCGAAGAACCTAGAGCTACACTCAAGATAGGGCAAAACCATAAACTCTGTCAGCTATGTTGTAGTGGTGATAGCAGTGGTAAGAAGGTTTGAACTTTGTTTTAAGGTCCGAGTAACAACAGTGATCATATATAAATTACTTTGTCACTGTCAAAAGTCCTCTCTGTGTGGTGAAAAGCAATATCAGTGCTGCCATCTTTGTCCATGAAACAGACTTTAATGAGTAAAGCTATTAATACAATCTAAAGGTATTTTGTCTAACTGTGGGTGAGAAATAGTGAACACAATGAGGGTTGATTTTTTGTTTAAAGATCCGGGTTTGCCGTGGCTATGATTGCCCAACATTGACCTAGTGAAAGTGGTGGTTTTTTATTGATGTCAAAAGACCTAATAAACTACCCTCAAAACAGTGTTAAAAGGTGGAGGCAGTGTTTAAAGGGAGAAACAGAGTGTTTGATAAGTGAAACAGTGGGCCTAATTTCAACAACAGTAATCATTGTATAAGTTCTTTGTCATTTCAAAAGTCCATCTATGTGTGGTAAAAAGAAAAAAACCAGTGTTTTCTCCTTTGATCCATGAAAACAGAATTTAGTGAGTGAAGCTATTAAATCAGTTTGTAGGTGTTCTTGTTTACCTGTGTGTGAGAAATAGTGAAGACGAGGAAGGTGTTTTTGATTGGGAGGAGTTTTCTGCCTTTGTCTAAATGCAAGGCTGTCTTGTTTTTATCAAAACAAAAAGAGATTTGTGACCTTACCCAAACACAGTGATCATTTGACTGTGTGTACCTTTTATTTGATTGTGTGCATATTATTATAACTTACTTGTTGATTGGCATACAAAAGGGGAAGAGCAGTGTTTTGGGAGGAGGAGAGACCTGATATCAAAGAAAACATTTCACACAGCAGTTGAGGCAATTTTGCCTTGATCATACAGTGATTGACAAAGAAGACAGAGTTGTGTTTGAGAAAACATTTCAAAAAACCATTTGAGGTAGTTTGGTTTTGCAGAGAGCATCCATAACAAGATGCCTCCTAGGCAGGATAGTAGGAGTGGCTTGCATAAGAGATTTGAGCCTACTTCCACTGAATAAGTGAATGCCCACCCATCAGTTTTGTTCAATTTCCATGAGGTTGGGTGTTTATATTTTTGTCAAAGAGTGCAAGAGGTGAAGAGATTTTCTCCTTTGACACATCTTTGTGCTTTGAGGTTTCAAGACAAGCATTTCCAGCTGGCGGGCCTTGATTTCAAATTCTCTCCAAGGTCCATCTCCAAGGCCACTAAAATCCCCTATATTGGGGAGAAATGGTTTAAACAAAGCCATTTGGACTCAGAAGATTACAAACCCTTTCTAAAGCCTGAGCACAGAGATTCATGTCCTTCTATTTTACCTTTCTCATATCTTTTGGCTAGCTACTCTCCCCTCATGAAGATCATCATGAAATACTTCACTTGTGAGGGAAGATTCTCCCGAGTTTATGCATATCACATTCGACTGTTCATGCATTTCACTAGGGCAAAATTGCTAAATCTTCCTTTCTTCTTACACAAGAGCATTGAGAAAATGGTCTCCACTGTTCAGAAGAAGCCTCCTTCACAGCAAATAGCCTGTCTCTTCCATCACTCTCTCATCAAAATCATCATTCTTCATCAGCTTGAAAAGAGAGAGGTCTCTTGGGATACCTTCATCACCCATCCAGATTTCTCCACTGTCCCTCCAGTTCATACATCCCCCACACCTCCTACTCTTCATCCTTCACCTTCTTCTAGCAGAACTATTCCCAAAAAGCTCAAGTTTACCACAGAGCAAGCAAAAAAGCCCTAAGAGGGAGAAGAGCATGACCATGATGATGAGGAAGTTGATGAAGGGCAGCAGCATGAAGAAAAGCAACACAGTGAGGGTGAGAAGACTTTTGATGACACACATCAGACTTATGATGAGGGTGAGCAGCCCTATGATGACACACAACAGCCAAAAGATACTGAACAACAGCATCACAGTGAGGAAGAACAGGAGCAGCATGAAGATTTTGAACAAGGGTATGAAAGTGATGAACAGGGACAACCAAAAGATGTTGAACAGGAGTAGCATGAAAGTGATGAACAAGGGCAGCCAAAAGATGACACACAACAGCTACAACAACATGAGAAGAGGCAACCTTAGGGTGAAGAACAACAACCTCTTCAAGAGGAACAACAGACTCAAGAAGAAAAGGGGCAGTAGGATAAAAAGTTTCAAAGCAGTGAGGAGGACAGCCCTCAAAGGGAAATGAAAAAAGATAACCTAGGCATCCTTGAAGAAGGCCAAGACATTGGCAAAAATGAAGGGAAAGTGACAAGGGTAAAGAGCCCATGGAGCATGTGCTAGCTGCCTCTCCGAGGCAAGGGGCCATTCTCTCTTCTTCAAAAGTGGCCAAGCCCCAGACAACAAAGAAAAGGGTGCCTAGAGTCATAACTCCAAATATGACAAGGGCCCTCCAAAGTAAGGGAAAATTGCCAAAGAAGCCCATGGTCAAATTGCCTAAGAGGAAGAGTACTAGAAGAGCCACCCAAGGCAAAGGTAAGGGAAAGGAAGAAAGCAGTTATGAACCGGAAAAGGAATTCGACATCATCCAAATCCAAAGCGATGATAGTGATAATGAATCCCAGATCTTAGAAAATCTCTTGATCCATAGAGAAAGCCAAATTGATGCCTTAAGGGCTGATCTTCGTAGAGCTAGGAATTTCAATCAATTTTTGCAAATCCAAAATAAGCAAATGAGTGCACGGGTGATCAAATACAAGAAGGAGGCCTCCAAAGCCCAAGTGAAGTTGGAAGAACTCATGGGTGAGTTAGAGGAAAGTGAAGGTGAATATCAGCATAGGCGAAAGAGGTCGAGAACCATGGGGCTAAAAAAGGCCCTTGAGAAACAAAAAGAAGAGGAAAATGCCCTTCACCAATCTACCCCTCTCATTGCATTGTTCAAACAAGAGATAGAGAACAATCGCGAAGCATGGCTTGAGAGAGTTAATGATCACTTGGAGAAGAAATTGGAGAGGGAAAACAGGGACTTAGACCTTCAACGGAGGATGACGGGGCATTATAAAAAGCTAAATCAGTTTGCCCGACGGAAGTTGAAGGCTGCTCAAGAAAAACTCAAGGAGGCCAAAGGGAAGCGCCCGGCACAAAAATTGAGGAAAGACACCTCAAGACTCCAAATCTTGGCCTCTGCTTCACAACATGTTGCTGAAAACCCTTGAGGGTCATGCTCGCCAAGTTTGGGCGAAATTTGACATATTTTGGTTTTTTGTCATTTTTGGGTTTTTGGCCAAAACTCATGGGCATCACCATTTCAGTTTGGGGCATCATTAAAGGATGAGAATGATATCATTGGATGCCATAATTTCATGAGCACATACTCAGCGATTTTCAGGACATTTGAAGATCATTTGCTCCCCCGAAATGGCGAAAAATGCTCGCTTTTTCTACACTCTGCCCAATTTATTAGCAAGGCTTATTTTTTGGGTTTTTACACACAGGCCTATTTTTGGAGGACTTCCATTGTTCTTTTGGGAGAAAACTAAACGTTTTCATAAAGTAGACACTCAAATATTTCCAACGAGCTATCATGAGCCTCATTTCGACATCGAGAAGGCTTCCAAAAGTTTCCGGCAAGTCAGGGGACCTTTTGCTGATGTATTTTTTGAGTATTTTTGTAAAAATTGAACCTTTCAAAACTTCTTTTTCCTCATGTGCGTTTAGCTATTTTTGTACGTGAGAAGTTTTGAAAAGTGAATTTATTTCCCTCTTTTAGCATTTTTTAGATATTTTATGAGATATTTTGTGCCTTGGGCTTTGCAAAGCCTCAAGGACAAAATAAGATATTTTGGATAGGCCAATGAGATTGCAAGTTGAACTAAGAGGTTTTCCTCACTTAGGCCTATATATTCCAAAGGATTTCATTGTAAACAAGGCTGAACTTGATGAATAGAAGCAATATATGGTCATATAAGCTTTGGAAGAAACACTTGTCTCATGCTTTTGGATAGTTTCTTGGATGTTCTTGGATGATGAAAGAGGATTGTTGTTGGATTCCATGACTTGGTAGAATGGTATAGTGTCTCTCTCTTTGTTTTGTTTCCTAGTTTTCATTCACAAATCCATGTTCTTGCTTGCTATAGGACAGTAGAGAACAAATTTGAGACATGCCCTTGGAGACACCTCAAATTTCCTATTTCTTCATAGTTTCCATGTTTTCTTCATTCTTAGTCACATTAACGAATTCTTGATTTCTCTTTAATAACTTAAGGATATTGTTGCTTGTTTTATTCATGGGTTTATGCATGCTAAGTATGATTTACGGTATGCCCTGCTTACTCATGGCTAGCCATAGCTCCATCTATGAAATTTCTCTTTGACTGATTAGATTTTCATTTGTTGAACCAAGGAGGTCTTGTTCTGATCTTGCCCTTTGCCTAAGACTATGCAATATTGCTTTCAAAGTGTATAATAACTTGAAGTACTGTGTTTAGGCATTCCGACATAGTGATTTGAGTTGTTTGTGTGTCTTAAGTGTATTTCCCCAAAGTCTGATAGCCATTTCTCAAAGTTAGAGAGTTATATATCTCTATGCATGGCTTGAATGTTTATTTCTATGTATTGATTAGCTTATAGTTACATTTCTCATGATCAATGGTTTTCCCTACCATGGTTATGTCAATTATTAAACTAGTTATGCTTGAAATCCTTTGTTGTTCACAAACTTGATGTCCACCTTACTCCATTTTTCCCAAAGATCCTTTCTACCTCGAATCGAATTGGCCCTTCAACAACCTTGTATCACCATCTAATATCTTTCTTGACCTTTTCGACCCCATAGCCCAGTTGATCTGACATATTTTTACTTATCTTATATCTTTGATTAGTTTCATCCCTCATAACCTAAAAACCAAAACCAAAAAACCTACTTCATAACTAGCCTAAAATCAGAACACAATAAGAAAACACACAGATATCCCTTACACAAATAGAGAGAGCCCTCTATGAGTCCAGGAAGGCTAGGTCCTTGGGCTCCAAAGACTGGTTTGATGTTACACTATCATTTGGCTTGCCAATTAGCCAAATCACGGGACCCTAACATAATGGCGATCAAGGTGGGACTTTGAGTCAAAACATCCTAGGTATCCCTTAGGAACTCTCAAAATCTCAGTCAAACTTACAAGAATAGAATCTAGTTGTCTCACCATCCTAGAAAAATGATGACTCAGCTGTAGGACACTCTTATAAACCATAGGCTGCACATAAAAACTCAAAAAACCCGAAAAACTCCCTTAGATTGGTTTTTGACAGTATTGGTGGTGGACCATACACATATACCTCAAAATGACTAAAATCCCACCTGGTGACTCCACTAGCCTCTAGTAGACCTTACATACTTTACTAAACTCTAGGCTACTATCTGATTGAGCCACCTCATCGCCACACTAACATAATGGCGATCACGGTGGGACTCTGAGTGATATACAAACTTAGATTCCCTAAACATTCCAGCAGCCTTAAGAATACTATCTGATTGACTTATCCCACCACTCACTAACATAATGGCGATCATGGTGGGACTCTGAGTACACAATAGTCTAACAAACTCTTGTAGATTCATTAGTCTTCAAAACTTAAACAGGCAAGCAGTCCATAAAACCATTTAGAGTAAACTCTTTTTGTTATCGCCACCCTAGCAAAGTGATGAAACAGGTTTAGAATACTTTAATAAACCATAGGATGCACATAAAAACTCAGAAAAACCCCAAAACATTCCCAGTTTGGCTTTTCCCTAGTTACTGGTGGTGGACCATAGCTACATCTTTACAAAAAAAACCAAGTTCCACCTGGCGACTCCACTAGCCTCCAGTAGGCCTAAAAACTCCATAAAAGACCAAAAAAATTCATAAACCATACCTTTTTTTTAACTCATCCTCCCAAAAACTTAAACTTAGGGTGGAAAATCTGTAATCAGTGACAAACTAAGTATAACTTAGAGATTCAGAAAAACCTCACCTAAACATAGGAGATAAGCAGAAGCCTTCTTGCCAAAGAGAACCATTAACTTGTCCATACAGCCTAGAAAACTGTTGAAACCAAGTGAATCACTCTTCTTTGCAAGTTTCCATCTCAAAGTTTGCTATAAAACTTTTTCCCAAAGCATTTTGATAGTGTTGGTGGTGGACCATAGTTCTCATAGAAATCCACCTGGCGACTCCACTAGTCCATCCTTTTTGTTTTGACAATCCTTCACATTAGTAAAATCCCAGAGAGGCCATCCATCCAAAACATGCACAAATACCATCCTCTCTAAACTCTAGACCCGAAATCTAGCTTCACGAAGAATCAACACCAGATCTCATCCAGACCCAAATCCCCCTATCATAGTAGATGACCCAGAAAAGATTCTAGGAAAGCTTTCGAAATTGGCAATTTAGCTACTGATAGGTCCATCCGTAAAGCAAGATCAGTACCTGAACATCTCACTGCCTTGTAGGATTCCCGCTTTGACTTAAAATCAGTGAAAACCCTTTTTAGAAGCAAGTCACAAAGTAAGATAGACTTTGACTATCTTGAGCCCCTAGATTTGCCACAGAGTCCTAGTAGAGAAGCCTCACCTACCACACCTCTCAACTTTCAGCTTCTCCATCACTTTGGCTCCTACCATCCCAGATCTGATCAACATTAGATCACTAGTCCAAGTACATCTTCCACCCCCATCCAAACCACTAGTGTTCAAACCACCTCAGCTCATCCCGCAAGCCCTCATTTTGTACATCATCCATTAGCTCCCGTCATGGCAGCTTGGTATGCACCCTTGGTGTTGCCACAACCTTTGGCTTCCTTACAAAATTACTATCAATCCAAAATCCCACACTTTACCAGAGTTGAGACTACCACAGCTCAACAACATGTAGATAGGATTAGCGATGCCTTTGAATACATGGAAATAGAAGACGAGACCATCAGAATGAGGATGTTCGCCCAAAGCCTGAGCGAAGAACCCAAAAATGGTTCAAGAGCTTAACTCCAAACAACATCCACAATCTCCCAGAACTCTACCAAACCTTCATAAACAAATGGGAAATCCGAAAGAACCCCATTCAAATCCTGTCAGAGTATAACAATCTAAAACGGGAAAATGGGGAAAGCGTCCAGGGATACTGCACTAGGTTCAACAGTGTGTATAACGCCCTCCCACCTCACTTAAAACCCCCACTTGGTTCAACCTTGGCAAAGTTCCCCGAGGGTTTTGACCCAAACATGACTTATCAGCTAAGAGACAAGGATCCCCTTACCTTAGAGGAAATGCAAAAAGTAGCCATAAGGGTAGAAGCCAACCTAGCAGAAAAAAGAGCTAGGAATAGATCAAAAAGGAAAGTCACATACCGGGATGAGGTCTCCACTTCATCCCCTTCCCTAGATCCTAGAATAGATGACTTGGTTAGGTCCATGGCCAAAATGTGGGAAAAGATAAGTGAAAAGACCCCTCTTAGGGACAAGCAGCCAAACCCTCCAAACAGAAACCGGAACCAATATTTTAGGAGGGAATAGCCTCAAAACAAACCAAGGGAAAATGACCAACAAATTAGGCCACCATTTAGTGAAAATTATGTGAAAGAAGATGATAGGGATACCGAACCTATTGATGAAAATCATTTAAACCTCATAGGGTCTGATAATGAGAGTGAGGTGTACCTCACAGAAGAAGAACATACATTCTTCTCCCCGAATCAGGATGAAACCAACTATGAAGATCCCGAGGATCATGCCATAGATTTTCAGAATGCCATAGTAGAAGCTCACAGGCAGTATGACCTTAGAAGCAGAAAAAACCAAGACAACTCCAAGAAAGACAGCTCAGACACTGCTAAAACCCCTGATACCATCCTTAAAAAAGCAGTGGACAACAACAAAATCATGATCAGGAAAAATGACCAAAACAAAGATAAAGTTACCCAAACAAGTCTTGGCTCAGATGCTCCTAGTACTTCCACAAAGATTCCCAAGGTGGCTGTGGCAAACAAAATCCCAAAACAAGGCCAACAAACTCAAAACATAGAGAAAGTCATGGTTGAAAAAGTTGAAGCAAACATGTCTAAACTACAACTACCTTTCAGTTTTGAGGGTGAAATCGCCGAAATAAATATCACCATGCTTCTTACCGAGCTTATCACTCAAAACTCTTACAAATCCCAAGTGTTAAAGGTCCTGAATATAGGAAACAATGCCAACACCCTTAACCTAGCTGATGACAATCCCGAAGTATTGTTTGGTCCAAAAATAGAAGGAAAATTCCAAGAGGGAACCACTCTTCCCTTTTACATCAGTCTGAATATCCATGATCAAATCCTTCACAATGCCATGCTAGACTCTGATGCCTCGCATAATCTTATGTCAAAGGTTGTAATGGAAAGATTAGGCCTAGAAATCACAAGACCATACAAAGACTTATATTCATTTGATTCTAGTAGGGTCAAATGTCTGGCTTGATCAAAGATCTTTGTTTCAGTTTGGCCCAGGTACCTGCAAAACATTTGATCATGGACATATTGGTAGCAGACATCCCTCCCAAGTATGGAATGCTTTTATCTAGATCTTGGGGAGCTAAGCTCCAAGGAAATATTCAACTTGATATGTCCTATGCCACTATTCATGTGTTTGACCAAACTAGAATACTCTATCAAGAGTCACACATGAAATACATGATCAGTAGTCAAGAGAGGCCAGATAACATCCCGATGTATTCCTTGCATTCTGATCTGAAATCTTTCATTATACACACTAATGAAGACTTTTAAGAATAGTCATAAGGATTTGAAACAAACTTGGACCTACCACATCAGCTGCCCCTAGTTCTCTATGATGAACTGGACACTCAAAACTATCACGATCATGAACAACTATGTCTTGAGGAAAGTAAGTGTGTTCCTTTTGAAATAGGAATAGAGAAAGAAGCACAAACCATTATGTACTATCAAACGAATTGCTCAAACCTTAGTCAAACATCAGCAGTAACATCAGGAATTTTTTTCAGAACAAAGGCATTAGAAGACTCACATATCACAAACCTCTTCGGAACTCAGGAGCAGGGAAGCTTAATGTTCTTGCCATACCTCAAGGATTTACCATCACATAACTCTACCACTACAAATGAAACCTTGACTGTAGCCATAACAGTTCCAAATCCAGAAAAAATGCCTGATAAAATTTTTATAAGCAAAGATGATGACTACAGTCCAAGTATACCTGAGTTACTTGAACTGGCTAAAATTCTATCACTCCACCAAAGACTCAGAACTGCTAGAATTGGCAATCTCATTCAAAATACTACTTCATACAGAGAAAACAATGAGAAAAACTATGTCACTACCATCACTCCAAGAAACAACTTCGACAAAAGAAAATACAAAAATCTGAACCAATCAGTAATAGTCAAAGATAAAATAGCTGGTCATAGGATTTGTTTTGATTTCAGAAACACTAATACACATCCTGGTGACAGAAATTTTATCCTTCCTACCCAAGACCATGATACACCGATGATAAGTGCTTTTAAACATATGTCTTTGCAAGATGATGTTTCAGGGTATAGCAAATTGATTCCATTACAGAGTAGACAGCTTAAGGATTTTTTCCAGTATACTGGAAGTAGTCCTAGTGTCAAATTCAGAACTGCAAAGCCACCAGATATCAAAAATATGCTCCTAAAAGCCATGTTTCCAGTCCTGAATTTCTGCATGTTAACATACCTTGATGATATCATTATTTATTTCAAAAATGACAAAGAATATATGCATTACTTAAATAAGATGTATAGTAAAGGAAGGAGCGGAAATCAGAGGTATAAAGAGGTACAACGGGAAGATACGGGTTTGTTCAGAGATTCATGCATGAATCCTTATGTCATGCTTACAAGAGAAAACTTTCCCAATTTTTCTTCTCAAGAGCTAGATGGACCAAGAGTGGTAGGAGATCCTTATGAGGATAAAATGCTTAAGTTTCGCCATTTCCAAGATTTCTGAGTTTAAAAAATTTCAATCATTGTATATACCATGGTGTGAAAAATAGATAAAAACAGAAAATGCAAAAACAATAGAAAGATAGAAAAAGAGGGCAGTTTGAAAAATAGAAAGAAGGCCCCATGTTCAAAAAATAGTCATTCAGAAAGCGCGCAAGCCTAAATGCCGCTACTAGTGCTCAAATGTTTTGTTCAGTTATCTAGCCTAATCATAGTTGAACATGTTTTAAATTTATTTGCTGATAAGTTAGTGAGTGGAAAATATGGTCAACATTGTGTAAGCTTGACTTATCAAAGAGAGTAGATTAGGAAAAGATACTGGTTCCACATGCTCAAAATAGAACCAAAGAGGGAAGCGGGGATGAAAAACAAATTGTGCATCCTAGCCCCGTTTTTCTAGATTTCATTTTTTTTTTCAAAATAAAATTTGTGTGCAGCTTGTCTTTCATGCTGCAAGTACATGACAAATTAGACTGTCTAACCCCGATTTGATCATTTTTCAATTTCATCTTTTAGATCAGAGAAAAAAATCTTGTCAAACAGCTTAACCTTGATAGTTGATCTAGCATAGGTAGAGAAATAAAGGAGTTCATCAGTTTAACCTAAACTCCCAGTAGATATAAGTGTAGAACTAGATAGGTTCATTTTTCAAAAAATATATATTTTCAAAGGGTTGCTAGTCCAAACGCACCCAAAGGAAGAAATTTTTTTAGGAAAGATAGTGGGGTAGGTAGAAATATCATTGATGCTAATCATGTTGTCAATTTTCAGAAATAACATCAAGGAAGAATGAAATTTGCGCTAATGAATAAGGAACTGGTATTCATGAGCCAAAGATCTGAAATTCTGGACACCTCCTGAAAAGGAGTTGCCCTCCCCAAATGGAGCCACTGTTAGTCATCAGTATTTTTCACTTGTTGGTGATGACTAGTTGTAACAGCCAAGTTTTCTAGCAGATGATCTAAAAAATTGTCAAATTTGCCAGCTGGAAAACACCCATAAACATTTTTTTCCCTCCTACCTTTTCAATCCGCCCATGACGAGATGAAACCTCATTATCAAGCCCTATCTAGCCTCAACCATACTAGCTTGTCCATCAGCTCCAAAGAAAACAATCCAAATCTGTCCAAAGAAGTCTCCCCTAAGTTAGGTAGTGGCGCTTTAGGCATTTCTCCCTTGGAAAACTATCCTAAAGCCAAAGAACCTCTATTTGCTACAGACCAGTCATAACAGACCTTCCCATTTTGCAAATAAAGTTGGTTACAACCCTAAGTCGCACCACTAAAAAGCCCTAAAGTCTCAACAATGCACATACCCTAGGACAAACTGATATTAGGTGGTTTTTCAGTGTTTCAATGGATCTTTCAAAAGTAGAAGTGTACCAGCATCCCAGAAGACAGTATTTTGGCTCAACATGAGAAGACAACTGCTTCTCATGTGATTTTGAGCCTGGGATGCAGCTACAGGGCAGAGAGTTGTTTCATTAAGCTCCTACGATCACAGTCAAAGCATGAAAAGGCAGTGAAAGGAAAAATAACACTGTTAAAAGCTGATGAAATGGCATGACTGAGAAAACCTCCTTCATTTTATAAGCAGAGGGTTGAAGACTGAGAAAACCTCCTTCATTTTATAAGTAGAGGGTTGAAGACTGAGAGTGCCTCCTTCATCTATAAGAAGAGGGCCAAGGATAAAGTTTGATTTTAAGAATTGCACTGACTGTAAGACAATTTTTGAGTACAGTGAGACAAAAACTGAGGGTTTCTGAAATAAAAATGATGTTAAAGGCAGAGGCAAAACAATAAAGCTTTTACAATTTTTTTTTTTTGCATAAGTTTCACTGCTATTGAATTACAATGTGAAGCTAATAGGATGATCATCAATGAAGAAATCTTATTAAGCAGATGGCCAAAGGAGTCAAATAGTCTTGGTTTCAAACTAACTTCTGCCATCATGTAATAAAGGAAACCATGCATTTATCAAAGTAGGCCTCCTTCAACTATAAGCAGAGGGCCAGGGCAGTGATTGATTTTAGGATTTTCTCTATTTGAGAGACAAGTTTTAAAAACAATAGGAGACAGTTGAAGCCTTATGAAGAGAGAAATGATGTTAAAAACAAATAGGAAGCAAGGGTACTACTATAATCCAAGAGGTTGATCTTACTCTTATCAGTGTTTCTTTCAAAAGCAGTCTGGAGCCAAAATTAAACAACCTTGCTGAGGTTGAGAGATGAGTCATGACATAGGCCAAAGAGTGTTGATTACTTTTCAAGAAAGTTCTGTTCTTCTTGATTCATGAGGAGTTTTCTTTCAATAACTCATCATAGTGAACAAAAGGTAACTTGAGCTTAGTTTTCCCAAATATGCATTGCAACTAGACACATAGGTTCATAAATGTGCAAGAAGGATTATGGCATGTGTTTCAAGTTCTGGAACAACGTTCAAAGCCAACAATGCATGCCACTGTTACAAATGAGGGCATTTTCCTTATGAAAATAGGTCAAAGGTACTTTGAGGTTGCATTTTGAGTAAAGGAGATGTTTTTGAAAGAAGTTCCCTTTTGATGGACAGATGATAGTAAAGCCCAAGTGAGTACAACTAAGTTTCACCTCACAATCAAAGAGAAAAGTCATTTGGAGAATGCATCTATAGTCACTATATGGAGTTGAGCCAGGTTTCCCTCTAACAAGTAGATATAATCATCAGGAACAGACACTGTTAGTTTAAGTTAAGTTATCTCCTTGCAAGTATGGGAAAGGATGCTTCACAAATCATTGGGTTTCCTTTTCAATAAGAAAAGCACTGAGTGATGATTAGCCTTTAAAGTGGTTTTCTCACGATGAAAAAAGGTCACAAGTATAAAGACCTCCCAAAATAGTCATCTACAGTACTTCAAAGAGGCCTAGTCGAGTTTGGGTTTGTTTTATTTTGAAAAATCACAAATGATAAGATTGTGTTTTCATTTGTTGTTTCACAAACCAACACCTTTTTAAAAAAAGGGACTTACAAAAACCCTCACAAAAGTAACCACAAAGGGTGATTGACTTGTTCATTTTCAAAAGGAGTTAAAGACCGTTGCCAATACCTATTTTGCATTTCAAAATGCAAACAACTCCCCTTTTCTATTCACTGGACAGAAGAAAGAGTTTTTGAGAGAAAATTTGCAGAGTTTAGAGCTTGGAGACTACGTGGCATGCCTGGAAAATCGTGTGGTGCGTTCAGGACTGATTTTACCTATAGCGGTGAGCGGCGTGCCTGTAGGCGTCGGTCACGACTGCCCATCATCGACCCGACTCCTTTTCTATTGTGCGGCGCCTTACCAGTTCAACGTGCCACGCATGTTTTAGCTCTCAAAGCGCCTCCAACAAGTCTTGAAGCTGCTCAATTCCTCAACTAAAGGGCTGCCATCCATTTTCAAAGGTATTTTCATTTACCTACTTGCTATGTTCGAGTTGCTAGATGGTGTTCGAAACAATGAAGGCTTTGGTGTAAATCAAGGTGTGCTGAGTGAATATTTTGAAGAAAATTGTTACAGTGGGAGACTAGTGGAGGGTTCACTTTAGCTTCAAAGAGCCTAAACTGCCCTAAAAACAGTGCTAAATATCACACTACCTACAAGACAAAACAAACACCATTTTTAGTGGTTTTTTCAAGTATTAAGGGTATCCTAACTGCTTTAGCATTAGCCATAATCTCTCTCAGCTTTATGTATTGGTTAAAACAGTGGTAAGGAGGGTTGAATATTTTGTTTAAAGATCTGAGATTGATGTGGCTATGATTGCCCAACATTGACATAGTGAAAGTGGTGGGTTTTTATTGATGTCAAAAACCAAATAAACTGCCCTCAAAACAGTGTTAGAAAGGTGAAGCAATGTTTGGAAGGAAAGCATAGTGATTATTTGAATAAGTAAAACAGTGAAACAACTGCTGCCTCATTTTTCCCATAAAACAAGTTGTGGTGAAAAATCTTTCAAACTCAGTCTGGAGGTCTTTTATCTGCCTGTGAATGTGAAAAAGTGAAGTACAAGAGAAGTGTTTTTGATTGGGAGGGGTGTTTTGTTTGCTGCAAGGCTGTTTTTGCTTACACCAAAACACAAAGAGCTTTGTGACCTTACCCAACACAGTGATCATTTGACTGTGTGTACCTTTTTGTTTGTCTGTGTGCTTGTTATTATAACTTTTTTTTGATTGGCATACAAAGGAAGACAAGCAATGATTCGGAAGGAGAAAAGGGCTGATATGAAATAACCATTTCACACAGCATTTGAGGAAAATTCGCCTTGGTCAAACAGTGACTAACAGAGAGGACAGAGTTGTGTTTGAGAAAGCATTTCAAAAAATCATTTGAGGCAGTTTGGTTTTGCAGAGAGCATTCAAAACAAGATGCCTCCCACACAGGATAATAGGAGTGGCTTGCATAAGATATTTGAGCCTACTTCCACTGAAGAAGTGAATGCCCACCCATTTGTCTTGTTCAATTTCCATGAGGTTGGGTGTTTAGATTTTTGTCAAAGAGTGCAAGAGGTGAAGAGATTTTCTCCTTTGACACACCTTTGCGCTTTGAGGTTTCAAGACAAGCATTTCCAGCTGGTAGGCCTTGATTTCAAATTCTCTCCAAGGTCCATCTCCAAGGCCACTAAAATCCCCTATATTTGGGAGAAGTGGTTTAAACAAAGCCATTTGGACTCAGAAGAATACAAGCCCTTTCTAAAGCCTGAGCATAGAGATTCATGTCCTTCTATTTTCCCTTTCTCATATCTTTTGGCTAGCTACGCCCCCCTCATGAAGATCATTATGAAATAATTCACTTGTGAGGGAAGATTCTCCCGAGTCTATGGCTATCACATTCGACTGCTCATGCATTTCAATAGGGCCAAATTGCCAAATATTCCTTTCTTCTTACACAAGAGCATTGAGAAAATTGCCTCCACTGTTCAGAAGAAGCCTCCTTCACAGCAACCAACCTGCCTCTTCCATCACTCTCTCATCAAGATCATCATTCTTCATCAACTTGAAAAGAGGGAGGTCTCTTGGGATACTTTCATCACTCATCCATATTTCTCCACTGTCCCTCTAGTTCATACATCTCCTACACCTCCTACTCACCATCCGTCGCCTTCTTCTAGCAAACCTATTCCCAAGAAGCTCAAGTTTACCACAGAGCAAGCAAAAGAGCCTGAAGAGGGAGAAGAGCATGACCATGATGAGGAGGAAGAGCATGAACAAGAAGAGGGAAATGATGATGAGCAGCAGCAGGATGAAATAGGGCAGCAAGGGGATGATAAGGAAGATCATGAAGGGTAGCAGCATGAAGAAAAGAAACACAGTGAGGGTGAGCAGACTTTTGATGATATACAACAGACTTATGATGAGGGTGAGCAGAATTATGATGATACACAACAGAGGCAGCCAAAGGATGCTAGACAGGGGCAACCACAAGGTGCTGAACAAGGGCAGCCACAACTATATACACATCAGCCACAACATGATACACAACAGCCTCCTAAAAAGGAGCAGCAACCTCAAGAAGAAAAGGGGCAGCAACATGAAGATGTGCAAAAAATTGAGGAGGACAACCCTCAAAGGGAGATGCAAAAATACAACCTAGGCATCCTTGAAGAGATCCAAGACATTGGAAAAAATGAGGGGCAAAGTGACAAGGGTAAAGGGCCCATGGAGCATGTGCTAGCTGTCTCTCCTAGGCAAGGGCCCATGCTCTCTTCTCCGAAAGTCTCCAAGCCCCGACCAGCAAAGAAAAGGGTGCCTAGAGTCGTAACTCCAAATGTGACTAGGGCCCTCTGAAGCAAGGGAAAATTTCCAAAGAAGCCCATGGTTGATTTTCCCAAGAGGAAGAGTACTAGAAGAGCCACCCAAAGCAAAGGGAAGGGCAAGGAAGGAAACAATCATGAACAGGAAAGGGAATTCAACATAATCCAAATCCAAAGTGATGATAGTGATAATGAAGCCCGAATCCTAGAAAATCTCTCAATCCATAGATAAAGCCAAATTGATGCCTTGAGGGCTGATCTTCATAGGGCTAAGAACTTCAATCAATTTTTGCAAGTTAAAAACAAGAAAATGAGTGTCCATATGGCTGTTTATGAGACACGGGAAATCAAATACAAGAAGGAGGCCTCTAAAGCACAAGTGAGGTTGGAAGAACTCATACATGAGTTCGATGAAAGTGAAGTCGAAGATCAGCCTAGGCAAAAGAGGCCAAGAACCATGGGGCTAAAAAAGGCCCTTGAGAAGCAAAAAGAAGAAGAAAATGCCCTTCTCCAATCTACCCCTCTCACTGCATTGTTCGAACAAGAGATAGAGAACAATTGGGAGGCATGGCTTGAGAGAGTTAATGATCACTTGGAGAGGAAATTGGAGAAGGAAAATAGGGACTTGGACCTTCAACGGAGGATGATGGGGCATTATAAAAAGCTAAATCAGTTTGCCCGGCGGAAGTTGAAGGCTGCTCAAGAAAAAATCAAGGAGGCCAAAGGGAAGCGCCCGGCACAAAAATTGAGGAAATACACCTCAAGACTCCAAATCTTGGCCTCTGCTTCACAACATGTTGCTGAAAACCTTTGAGGGTCATGCTCGCCAAGTTTGGGCGAAATTCGACATATTTTGGTTTTTTGTCATTTTTGGGTTTTTGGCTAAAACTCATGGGCATCACCATTTCAGTTTGGGGCATCATCAAAGGATACGAATGGTATCATTGGATGCCATATTTTCAGGGGCACATACTCAGCGATTTTCATAACAATTGAAGATCTTTTTCTCCCCCAAAATGGCGAAAAACACTCGCTTTTTCTACATTATGCCGCATTTATCAGCAAGGCTTATTTTTTGGGTTTTTACACAAAGGCCTATTTTTGAAGGACTTCTAGTGGTTAGATGAGATAAAAATAAACATTTTCAGAAAGTAGACACTTATATATTTCCAACAAGCTATCATGAGCCTCATTTCGACATCGGGAAGGCTTCCAAAAGTTTCCAGCAAGTCAGGGAACCTTTTGCTGATGTGTTTTTTGAGTATTTTTGTAAAAAATGAACCTTTCAAAACTGCTTTTTCCTCATGTGCGTTTAGCTATTTTTGTACATGAGAAGTTATGAAAAGTCAATTTATTTCTCTTTTTTAGCATTTTTTAGATATTTTATGAGATATTTTGTGTCTTGGGCTTTGAAAAGCCTCAAGGACAAAATAAGATATTTTAAATAGGCCAATGAGATTGCAAGTTGAACTAAGAGGTTTTCCTCACTTTGGCCTATATATTCCAAAGGCTTTCATTGTAAACAAGGCTGAAATTGATGAATAGAAGCAATATATGGTCATATAAGCTTTGGAAGAAATACTTGTCTCATGCTTTTGGATAGTCTCTTGGATGTTCTTGGATGATGAAAGAGGATTGTTGTTGGATTCCATGACTTGGTGGAATGGTATAGTGTCTCTCTCTCTATTTTGTTTCCTAGTTTTCATTCATAAATCCATGTTCTTGCTTGCTATAGGACAGTAGAGAACAAATTTGAGACATGCCCTTGGATGCACCTCAAATTTCCTGTTTCTTCATAGCTTGCATGTTTTCTTCATTCTTAGTCACATTAAAGAATTCTTGATTGATCTTTAATAACTTAAGGATATTGTTGCTTGTTTCATTCATGGTTTTATGCATGCTAAGTATGATTTACGATATGCCCTACTTACTCATGGCTATCCATAGCTCCATCCATGAAATTTCTATTTGACTGATTAGATTGTCATTTTTTGAACCAAGGAGGTCTTGTTCTGATCTTTCCCTTTGCCTAAGACTATGCAATTTTGTTTTCAAAGTGCCCAATAACTTGAAGTACTGTGTTTAGGCGTTCTGGCATAGTGATTTGAGTTGTTTGTATGTATTAAGTGTATTTCCCCAAAGTCTGATAGCCATTTCCAAAAGTTAGAGAGTTATATATCTCTATGCATGGCTTAAATGCTTATTTCTATGTATTGATTAGCTTAAATTTACATTTCTCATGATTAATGGTTTGCCCTATCATGTTTGTGTCAGCTATTAAACTAGTTATGCTTGGAATCCTTTGTTATTCACAAACTTGATGTCCATCTTACTCCATTTTGCCCAATGATCCATTTTACCTCGAATCAAATTGGCCCTTCAACAACCTTGTATCAACATCTGATAGCTTCCTTGACCTCTTCGACCCCATAGCCCAGTTGATTTGACATCCTTTTACCTATCTTATATCTTTGATCAGTTTCATCCCTCACAACCTAAAAACCAAAACCAAAAAACCTGCTTCATAACTAGCCTAAAATCAGAACAAAATAAGCAAACACACAGATAGAGAGAGCCCTCTCTGATTCCAGGAAGGCTAGGTCCTTGGGCTCCAAATATTGGTTTGATGTTACACTGTCATTTGGCTTGCCAATCAGCCAAATCACGGGACCCTATCAGAGGGCGCCCATATCAGTTTTTCTAAGTTGTGATTGCCCGAGTACCTTATGCATGTTCGGGTGGCCCGTTTTCCATTTTCTCCCTTGTGGAATCGTTCGTTCGGGCGCATCGTATTGCACTGTGTGAGGTCGCCCGACTGGGCGCGTTTGGGTTGGGTCGGGTCGTTTTGTTCGAGGGTGCTCGTATCAGTTTTGCTAAGTTGTGACCACCCGGGTGCCTTGTGCACGTTCGGGTGGCCTGTTTGCCATTTGCTCCCTTGTGGCATCGTTCGGTCCAGCACACTGTGTCACGCCATGTGAGGTCACCCGTCCGGGAACTTTTAGGTCAGGTCGTTTCGTTCAAGGGCGACCGTATCAGTTTTTCTAAGTTGTGACCACCCGGGTGCCTTGTGCACGTTCGGGTGACCCGTTTGTCTTTTACTCCCTTGTGGCATGTGTGAGGTCGCCCGACCGGGCACGTTCAGGTCGGGCTGTTTCGTTCAAGGGCACCCATATCAGTTTTGCTAAGTTGTGACCACTCGAGTGCCTTGTGCACTGGGTGGCCCATTTGTTATTTTATCCCTTGTGTCATCATTCGGTCGGGCGCGCCGTGTGAGGTCGCCCGACTAGGCACATTTGGCGCCCATATCATTTTTGCTAATTTGTGACCACCCGGGTGTCTTGTGCACCTTCGGGCGGCTCGTTTTCTGTTTACTCCCCTGTGACATCGTTCGGTTGGGCATGTCGTGTGTGATCGCCCGACCAGGAACTTTCGGGTCGGGCCATATCGTTCGAGGGCGCCCATATCATTTTTGCTAAGTTGTGACTGCCCGGGTGCCTTGTGCACGTTCAGTAGGCCTTTTTGTCGTTTTCTCCCTTCTGGCATCATTCGTTTGGCCGTGTTGTTTGAGGTCGCCTGACCGGGCGCCTTCGGGTTGGGTCGGGCCGTTTCGTTTGAGGGCACCCGTATCAGTTTTGCTAAGTTGTGACCACCATAGTGCTGTGTGCACATCAAGGCAGCCCGTTTTTCATTTTCTCCCTTGTGGCATCGTTCGGTCGAGTGCGCCATGTCGCGCCGTGCAAGGTCACTCGATCGGGCGTGTTCGGTTCGGGCCGACTTGTTCGAGGGCGCCCGTATCAGTTTTGCTAAGTTGTGACCACCCGGGTGTCTTGTGCACCTTCAGGCAGCTCATTTGTCATTTTCTTCCCTGTGACATTGTTCGATCGGGCGTGCCTTATCGCGCCGTACGAGGTCGCCCAACCGGGCGCATTCGGGTCAAGCCGTTTCATTCGAGGGCGCCCGCATTAGTTTTGCTAAGTTGTGACCACCCGGGTGTCTTATGCACGTTCGGGTAGCCCATTTTCCATTTTCTCCCTTGTGGCATCGTTTGTTTGGGCGCGGCATGTCGCGCCGTGTGAGGTCGCCCAACCGGGCGCGTTCGTGTTGGGCGTGCTGTGTGAGGTTGCCCAACCGGGCGCGTTCGGGTCAGGTCGGGCCGTTTCGTTCGAGGGCGCCCTTATAAGTTTTTCTAAGTTGTGACAGCCCAAGTGCTGTATGCACGTTCGGGCGGCCCGTTTGTCGTTTTCTCCCTTGTGGCATCATTTGGTTGGGTGCGCCGTGTCACACCAGGCGAGGTTGCTCGACCGGGCACGTTCGGTTTGGGCCATTTTGTTCGAGGTTGCCCGTATCAGTTTTGCTAAGTTGTGACCACCCGGGTGCCTTGTGCACATTTGGGCGACCTGTTCCCTGTTTTCTCCCTTGTGGCATATCCGTTTGGTCAGGTGCGTCGTGTTGCACTGTGCGACGTCGCCCGACTGGACGCGTTCAGGTCACGTCGTTTCGTTTGAGGGTGCCCGTATTAGTTTTACTAAGTTGTGACCACCTGGGTGGCTTGTACACGTTTAGGTGGCCCGTTTTCTGTTTTCTCCCTTGTGGCATCGTAATTCGGTCAGGCGCGTCGTGTGAGGTCGCCCGACCAGGCGCGTTTGGGTCGGGCCATTTCGTTCGAGGGTGCCTATATCAGTTTTGCTAAGTGTGACCGCCCGGGTGCCTTGTGCACGTTCGGGTGGCCCGTTTGCCATTTTCTCCCTTGTGGCATTGTTCGGTCGAGTGCGCCATGTGAGGTCGCCTGACCGGCCACGTTCGGGTCGGGCCATTTCGTTCGAGGGCGCCCGTATTAGTTTTGCTAAGTTGTGACCACTTGGATGCCTTGTGGACGTTCAGGTTGCCCATTTTCCATTTTCTCCCTTGTGGCATTGTTCGTTCAGGCGTGTCATGTGAGGTCGCCTGACTGGGCGCGTTCGAGTCAAGTCAGGCCATTTCGTTCGAGGGCGCCCATATCAGTTTTGCTAAGTTGTGACCGCCCGAGTGCTGTGTGCACATTCGGGTGGCCCATTTTCCATTTTCTCCCTTGTGGCATCATTTGGTCGAGCGCGCCATGTCGCACCGTGCGAGGTCGCCCGACCAGGCGCGTTTGGTTCAGGCTGTTTTGTTTGGGGGCGCACGTATTTCCGACCCCTAACCCATCTAACCCCCTAAAACCTAACCCCATTAGCCCCTAACTTCTAACCCCTAAAATCCTTAACTGCTAAATCCCCTAACCCCCTTAACCCCTAACCCATTTAACCCCCTAAACCCTAAACCTATAACCCCTTAACCCCTAACCCATTAAACCCTAATTCCCAACCCCTAACCCATTTAACCCCCTAAACCATAAACCTCTAAACCCCTAACCCATTTAACCCATAAACCCTAAACCTTTAAACCGTTAACCACTAACCCTTAAACCCTTAACCCATAACCCATTTAACCCCCTAAATCCCTAAACCCCTAACCCATTTATCCCCCTAAACCCTAAACCTCTAAACCCTTAACCCCTTAAACTCTATTTCCCAATTGGCCTATCCCATTTAACCCCCTAAAACCCTAACCCATTTAACCCCCTACCCTAACCCTTAACCCCAAAAATCCTTAACTACTAAATCCCCTAACCCCCTAAACCTCTAAACCCCTATAACCCATTTAAACCCTAAACCCTAAACCTCTAACCCCTTAACCCCTAACCCCTAGCTAAAATCCTTAACTACTAAATCCCCCAAGCCCCTAAACCTCTAAATGCGTGCCTAACCCATTTAACCCCTAAACCCTAAACCAGCTTTAACCCTTAACCCCTAACCCCTTAAACACTAATTCCCAACCCCCAACCCATTTAACCCCCTAAACCCTAAACCTTTAACCCTTAACCTCTAACCCCTTAAACACTCATTCCCAACCCCCAACCCATTTAACCCCCTAAACCCCTAAAACCCTAACCCAATATTTAACCCTCTAAACCCCTAAAACCCTAGCCCCATTAACCTGTAACGAACCCTAACCCCTAAAATCCTTAACTGCTGAATCCACTAACCCCCTAGACCTCTAAAACCCTAACCCATTTAACCCCCTAAACCCTAGACCCATTAACCCGTAACGACCCCTAACCCCTAAAATCCTTAACTGCTAAATCCACTAACCCCCTAAACCTCTAAAACCCTAACCCATTTAACCCCCTAAACCCCAAACATCTAACCCCTAAACCCCTTAACCCCTTGATTTGCTAGGGGCCGGTTACCTTGATATTAATGGTGGTGTATTCATACTCCTTCTGAATAACCAATAAAGATTGGAAGCCATATTAGAATTGGAGCAAACAAGATAATGGGCCAGCAACCCATTAGCAGCAGACCTGGAACTTAGTAGATCCTATCCTTTCTTAACAGCATGGGGATTCATACTTTGGATTAGATATCTCAGTGGGACGCTCAGTCACAGATTTGGAAAGGATGGATCTTCCCAAATATACCCATTGAATTGGAGGCAAGCCTCACCAATCTTCAAACCCATCTTCATGGAATTGCCCCCACCAAACGCAACAGTGATGATGGCTTTTGCTGGGATCCCTCAAGCTCCAGCTACACAGTCAAAGCAGCTTACTAGCATATCTGCATCAATGAATACTCCATGCCCATTTGGGAACAATGGAAAATAGCTTGGAAAATGGAGACTCTCCCAAAAATAAAATTCTTTATTTGGCTCCTCCTAAAAGGGAAAGTCCTCACATCTGAGAATCTAAAAAAACATGGGGTAATTGGCCCATCTCGCTGTCCAAATTGTCAAGCAGCTGAGGAAACCATTCAGCATCTGTTCATAGATTTCCCCTTTGCCATTGCCTATTGGAGAGAAGCTTTTCAGAACATCAACCTTCCCTAGGGTCCCAACAACTCCATTTATGAAGTCTTGCATCTTTGGAAAAATAAACTATCCTTGGCAGCATAAGAAAAAAAACATTTCTCGTAGAGTATGGAATGCTTTACCATGCTCTCTCCTGTGGAATATATGGCTAGCTCGAAATCACATGGTCTTCAAGGAAAAAGAAACCAGCATCAGGAAGTTATACAATAAGGCATGGAGTCTCACATTGGAAGCAATGTCTTCTAAAATTCAAGGGAAACTTGACACGGCCAAACTCTATGTTGAAGAAAGGAACTTCATAGGGTATTTATTGGACAAAAACAACAATGCCCACAGCAGGAGTGACATTAACAACAAAAAAAATTCTAGCTATAGTTGGAAAATTAGAATGAAAAATGAGGAGTTTACTCTCTGGCTCAGAAACTGCAACACCCATTATCTCTTTTTTGATGGTGCCTCTAAATCTAATCCGGGAATGGCCGGGGCTAGAGGAATCATCTGTAATGCCAATGGAGACATCATAACTTCCTATGAATGGGGATTAGGAAATCTATCCAATAACAGGGCCGAAGCTCTCGATCTTTATCAAGGTATCATCCAGCTTCAAAAACTTGGCATACACACAACAACGATCATTGGAGACTCGGATATTGTCATTAGTCTGATGGTATACAATCGGAACGCCTCCAATGTGATCCTGCAACAAACAATCATTCGATGCCAAGCATTTGCTCAACAGATGAAAAAAATCTAATTCTACCATGTACTCCGTTTGCTCAACAAGGAGGTAGATACACGTGCAAATAGAGCCTGCTTACATCCTATAGGCTTTCTTTGATGTAGTGCCACCGAATCCTAATGCTTCCTTCCATAATCAGAAATAAATCAACTCACAGATTATCTGCAGAGGTTTCCAACACCATCAGATTCCTCCCCACTGATATTCATATTATTCTCATAACTGATTTAACTCTCGTATCACCTGAAAACTCATCTGAATCCTTTGCAGAGGATATTTCTGACATAATATCTCTGAATTCAATCTAGTTACTCAGCCTTCGTCCTTTATCGCAAGCGCTTCTGCTGTCTTCATGCCATACCCTCAATCTATACCTCAAATCTCATACGACAACATCTCCATTCCACCTTGATTCTCTGTTTAACCCTGTGTATTTAATTGTGGTCGCTCCCGATATGAATCACTCCTCCTTCTCCCCTATTCTGCACTTGCATTCCCCTTCTATGCATTCACATTCCCCCCATCTTCCTTCATTCTGATCATCTGTCTCTGTGATTTTCAAAGCCCTCTGCTTCCTTTCCAACCTAGATCCCTGCCCATTGGATCTGCACCTTTGCAGGCCCTTTTCATTCTCTGGCTCATCAATTTTCTCTCACAACATGGCAAGAAGCGAAGACTGCTTCTATTGTGCTGATCTCCAAGCAAATTTGGAGCAAATTCGCGCACAACGGAAGATCTTGGATGCCAAAATTGACACTCATGCTCAAATCACCAAGGAGAAACATGAGGCCAACCTCAATCTCTTCCTTCACAAAGTTTCTTCACTCCAGGGACAGTTCAATGACCTCTCAAATAGATGCAATCACGTCAAAGAGTCCGTTGATATTCTGAAGTATATTCTGGAAAAAAATAATGCAACAAGTACCAGCTCAGCAAATGCAATAAATACATATGCTGAAGGCAATCCTAAAGAATCCATTGCACGTCAAATCCATCACATAAGCATTGATTAATCATGAATTGCAAATACCGTCTTTTATTATTTCAGTTTGTTCGAATCTATACTAGCTCAGTCTTTCATATAGCTAAGAATGATGGAAGCAAAAGGGATTTTGTTCTCAATGTTGTCCTCCCCTACTCTGCTTCTCATTTGGCCGGGTGCCTTGTGCACGTTTGGGTGGCCCATTTTCCATTTTCTCCCTTGTGGCATCGTTCAGTCGGGTGCGTCGTGTCACGCCATGTGATTTTGCCCGACTGGGCGTATTCGGGTCAGGCCGTTTCATTCAAGGGCGCCCGTATCAGTTTTTCTAAGTTGTGATCGCCTGAGTGCCAGCTTGTGCACATTTAGGAGGCCCGTTTCCCATTTTCACCCTTGTGGCATCATTCAGTTGGGCGCGCTATGTGAGGGTGCCCTACCAAGCGCATTTGGGTCGGGCTGATTCGTTCGAGGGCGCCCGTATCATTTTTTCTAAGTTGTGACCGCCCGGGTGCCTTGCGCACATTCAGGTGGCTCGTTTGCTGTTTGATCCATTGTGGCATCGTTCGTTCAGGTGCGTTGTGTCGCACCATGTGAGGTTGCTTGACCGGGCGCGTTGAGGTCGGGTTGTTTCGTTCGAGGGCGGTCGTATCAGTTTTACTAAGTTGGGACCGCCCGGGTGCCTTGTGCACATTCGGGCAGCCCGTTTGTCATTTTCTCCCTTGTGGCATCGTTCGGTCGGGTGCGCCATGTCGCGCCGTGTGAGGTTGCCCAACTGAGTGCGTTCAGGTCGGGTCATTTTGTTCGAGGGAACCCATATCAGTTTTGCTAAGTTGTGACCGCCCGAGTGCCTTGTGCACATTTAGGTGGCTTGTTTGTTGTTTTCTCCCTTGTGGCATCATTCGTTCGGGCACGTTGTGTCGGGCCGTGGGAGGTCGCATGACCGGGCGCATTCGGGTCGGGCCGTTTCATTCGAGGGCACCCGTATCAGTTTTGCTAAGTTGTGACCGCCCAGGTGCCTTGTGCACATTTGGGCGGCCCGTTTTCCGTTTTCTCCCTTGTGGCATCGTTCGGTCAGGTGCGCCGTGTGAGGTCGCCCGACCGGGTGCGTTCGGGTCGGGCTGTTTCGTTTGAGGGCACCCATATCAATTTTGCTAAGTTGTGACTGCCCGGGTGCCTTGTGCACATTCGGGCGACCCGTTTGCCATTTTCTCCCTTGTGGCATCATTTGGTTGGGTGCGCCATGCCACGCTGTGTGAGGTCGCCCGACTGGGCGCATTCGGGTCGGGCCGTTTTGTTCGAGGGCGCCCGTATCAGTTTTTCTAAGTTGTGACTGCTCGAGTGCCTTGTCCATGTTCGGGTGGCCCGTTTTCTATTTTCTCCCTTGTGGCATCGTTCGTTCGGGCGCGTTGTGTTGCGCCGTGTGAGGTCGCTCGACCGGGCGTGTTCGGGTCGGGCCGTCTTTGCTTAGTGGCTCCAACAGCGAGTGCAGATCGTCCTTCGAGAGTTGCAGAGTGGTGCCATTGGCTTCCTTGTCCAGCTTTCTCATCTTTCCATTGCCCTTGATCCTCCATGATTTTTTCTCCGATTTGAGAAGAGGGGGGTTCATACTAGCTTCAATTCCCCAAATTGACTCATGCCAAGTCTTTTAAAGATTGAATGATTACAAAAGCTTCCCTATTAGACATGTAATTTGGTCAGTCACCTATAGGAGGATAATTTAAATTTTAAACCACATTTTCATTTCTAGATTCCAAAGCTCAGGTATAAGCCTGAACTATAGCAAGGGTCAATGCCATTGTTCATGGGGTACATAGCTTGTGACATACAAGCTACCATAATTTCCATTATGTGAACTGTAAAATGAGCCAATTTTGGAATCATATTAGTCTTTGAATCCCAAGAATTTAAGTGTAACTACCAAATAGGCTTGTAGCTCTGTTACCAATAGGGATGCCCTTCTTTTGGAGTGTATGGAGCAGAATCAATTTGAATTTTGTCCTTGAATTTTAAGGTGTGTAACTAGGCTCCTCATAAAAAAAAATCAAAGGAATTGGCATTACTAAGGACTGTGCGTAGAATCCATATAATGGCCCTATTAAGTGATCCCTGTTTGTCATCTCAATTTCCTAACCTAATCTGGATTCTTGAAGCATGATAAAAAATTAAAATAGTATTGAGAATTACAATGGAAGCTACCAAATCTAAATTACTATTTGCATTCAATTACATGTAAATATCCAAGGAAAAAATAATACATAAATTATAAAGAAAAAATATATTAAAAAAAAGAGATTAGAACTCCAAATATTTAAAATACAACATAATTTAATAGTGTAAAGTTTAAAACTCCTTTTAATAAAGCATGATGATTTAATAGGGTAGAAGGATTACTATATGCAAAAATCAGTCCATTATTTACTCATATAATTTTAATTGCTTCTCAAAAAAATGTGTTTTATTTTTTTGATTGTAAATATTTTTAAACAATCAAAATAAACAAACATTTAATTATTTAGAAATTATTTTAATTATTTAAAAATTATTATAATTATTAAAAAATATATATTTTTAAATTAATTTGAGTGGCATTAAAAAAAACACACGTGTTTCATTTCAAAATGTCAAAAATTTTCAAATATCAAAAGTTTTAATTTCCCTCTTTCATTTCCCTCCGGTTGCATGGTTTGTCCAGGGAAGGAGGGAAGATGTGGCCATACTGTTGCTGGTTTTGAGGAAGGATGCAACCATACTATTGTAGGTTTGGGGGAAGGATGCAAGATATTTGTGCCCTGAACCGTGCTCATAGATCTGGCACCATAGACAATGTCAGGATCTCTGCATTGCTCTCAACTCCACAACTCCAAAAACATGTATCTTATTCTTCAATACAACAATAATTTTGGTTGGGGTTTTAGCTTTTTTTTCAGGATCTTGTCTCATGGGTCTACTTGTAATTTTTTCTATTGGGACTGCAACCCATTACCAACCCGATCTGATGAAACAGATGCACAGTGGCCTCTATGGGAGCTTATAAGCCTGATCAGACCTTACCACAGAAGCTGCACTGTTATCACTTGTTGTAGGCGTTACACTGGCTAAGATTCACTTGGCTTCATCACCTTTTCCCCCTTGTTGGAACCCTACTATATGGCACATTTTATTGTCTAGATGAATAATATTATTTGTGTGCGTGCGCAGGCGCTAATCTGCCTAAATTAGGGGTTTGGGTTTTGATCCCTAGCTGGAACTTGTATTACTTGCACTATTTGATCATTGTTATGTTACATAAGTTAAGTGTCCAGCTACTGGGAGCAATGGCTTACTGTGCACCTCAACAACTATCACAATGTCTTCCAAAAATTGTTCCTAAACTGATTGAGGTTTGGATCAATGAAGAAATATTGAAGTAAACTTTGAGATTCCTTAGGGTTCTAAACTATCACAATCTTTGTTTTACCTAATTATCTTATTATTTTGGTTTAGTAATATAATTCTTTGTCATGGACATTGCAGGTTTTAACAGACACACACCAAAAGGTTCAATCCACTGCTCAGATGGCTTTACAACAGGTAACATGCCTTGTATCTGAGTGTCAATTCCAATCGTCTCTATTTTGTTCAATATTTATTGCTTATTCTTCTATTCAAATAATTGTTATTTGACTGGTGCTAACAGGTTGGCAGTGTAATCAAGAACCCTGAAACATCTACCCTAGTTTCATCATTACTCTTGAGTATCTCAGATCGCAATGAATACACAAAGAATTCCCTTGACATTCTTCTGCAGGTATTTTTTAAAGTTTTGTGTCAGGCATTCTATACCATTTTTTGCGAGATTTGATGTTGTTTATTTATTACCAACATCTTGTATTCCTTTATCTCTTAGCATCATTGTAGACAACGTTTGTTAATACTATTGATGCTCCATCACTAGCATTGTTGGTGCCTATAGTCCACCACGGCCTTAGGGAAAGAAGTGCAGATACGTGCAAAGAAAGCAGCCCAGATTGTTGGAAACATGTGTTCTTTGGTAACAAAGCCAAAGGATATGCTACCATATATAAGCTTGATGCTTCCTGAAGTGAAGAAGGTATTGGAAGAATCTTTTTCCCTGTATGTATCTTATTGAGATATTTTGTTCGGACATTTCTAATTAATTTAAATTCTGCACAAGTTCTTGCAGACCCTATACTAGAAGTACGTGTTGTTGCAGCTAGAGCTCTTGGGTCGCTCATAAGGGGCATGGGTGAAGAGAACTTCCCGGATCTGGTGCCTTGGTTACTGGAGACTTTGAATTCAGATAACAGCAATGTTGAGCGATCAGGAGCTGCACAGGGCTTGAGTGGGGTAATTGAAATTATGCTAATTTTTTTTTTAATTGTGGGCAACTTATGCATGCCTAGACACTTAGGCCTATGAAAAACCTGCCCGAACTACAAACATTAATTGATTGGCACCACCATGATATTTCCCTCCACTAGGAAGAAAATTTTCTTTCTCTCATGCCAGTGGACTTGTTGGATGGCTTACCATTTGGTTGACGTAAATCCTTACTATAAGGATGGACAAAATGATTGCACTTTTCTAAGTCTTTCATGCATATGTGTTTGAGTTTAGAATTATATATTAGCACATGGTTAATTTTTGCAAAGTGTTGATTGTGGTACTGTACAGTTACAGTAGCAATGGCTTTTTGTTTTGAAAGGAAATCCTCAAGTAATCCCCTCTCCTTCCTCGACACATCTGGATAGAGGGTAGTTATTCTGAGTCAGTTAATTTGATTTGAACCTATGATCTTGTCTCTAAGAACATCCTCAAGCAAATTCCTTTTCCCTTGCTTTGTCTTATAGTTCCTAGATCCTTCTTGAAGCTTATCAATGAGTCTTTTACCCTGTTCTTGACTTGCAACTTCTGAAAATTCAAAAAATTCTTTGGAATTCAGCTCCATGTCCCCTATTTTGGCCTTCATTTCTTTGACATCCTTGTATATTATTGTTCTTAAGTAGGTTTTTTTTCCATATTGATGTTTTCTTGTATGTTTATTTTCCAAGTATGTTATACACCTTTTCATATCAGACTTGTCATTCATTTGCTTTATCTCGTCTTCACATTGAAACCTAAGATCATTATTACAAATCGGAGATGCTTCTTCAATTTCTCTCTATACATGCATCCATAGTTCATAAAATACTTGTACTAGGCTAGATATCTATACATTTGACATTGCCATAATAGAATTTTGACATTGAGGAATGTTAAGATCCGTCCACTTTCAAGTTTCACTATGCCTCTTTTCATGAATTTGTAAGACCCACAAATGCAACTTCTTTTACCATCTTAAAAAATTGTCAAATACCTTGAACAAACATTGTTTTAAGAGTCCTTCCCCCTCATAGGCTATTAGTTTCTCATTGAGATTGAATAAGAAAATTTATGATAAACATCTCATACCTTCAAGCTGATTACTTAAATGCTTGTAGATTCCTCTTCAAGATTGTGATCATGGAACGACGATAAACTAAACTTTGCTCCTTAGCCATCATTGATCTAGCTTTGTTGTCGTACTTTATGAGATATTGAAAGTCTTCATTACTCTATTTTTCTTCTAGTTTGAAATGAGATGACATCCTTCATACTCTCATCTAGTACTTAATATGGTATTCTTGGTCTTCAAGCTCCATACCCGCATAGTCCAGACTCCATCCTAGAACTCCATTTGCTTTTTCCAAGTTTTCTTCATAATTGGGTCAATTTTCTTGTCCCTTATGGTTTTTCAAAGGTCCTTCAAGCCGAGACATAGGTTTTAGATGGATCACCATACCTCCATCTTGTTCAAAACTTGCTATATGCTTCCCTAATAATGAAATGGTCAACTTTTTTTTGTCGTTCTCTCTAATATTCCTTCCCGGTATGGCTTGTAACCTATTCATGGTCTCTTCTTTCATTCTCCACATGATTTTTCATTGAGTGGACTCTCCATTAATGCTCCATATTGGTCCTCCATCATTATTTTTCTTTCCTGATTCCTTGTAGAAGATTGATTTATTGAATCATCCTGGCTACAATCTTTATGAAGATCATACCTTTGCTTCGAATACATGACTTTCTCTTGAATCTCTGCTGTTTCAAGATCCACAACCCTATTTATTTGAGATTCTACCATGAAAAAGGTACTTCATTTGAAATTTCTTTCCTTTCAACTCGTAGATTGTTTTGGACCTCTACAGGACTTGATATGAGGTTTCCTTTTTGATTGCCATCTATTCCATCTTGTGAAATATTGGAGCTTTCCTTCGGTTGGTCCTCTACCCTGTTTATTTGGGGTCCATGACTTTTTATTTGCATTGCATTTGTTTTCAAGAGACAATTTTTTGTCTTTCTCCTTTTTGATAGCTTCTTGTACTCGTTCATCTTCATATTCTTCAAGTCCTGCAAACAAACACTCATATAAACAGTTAGACTGAAAAACTTGATGCTCATTTGCCCCTATTGATGCCTCTAGGATTGACATTTCTCCTCTATGCTGAATTGAACTTCTTAAGTTTTCCATGAGACTCTTATCTTGTCTCTCATCCACCTCTTCTTCATCAAACATTGGTCCTCTCTCAAGTTCACAGATAAAGATTTCTTTCTCTGCCGCTAAGGACTGATTTTCATACCTTTTCTTCCTTCAACTTATTTTTTTCTCCATGCCCCTAATTCGGGCAAAGAACTTGATGGAAAACTCTGATTTCAGTGAGTGTCAAGAAGGATACAAGGTTTTGTTGAGTGTGTATGATCTAAGCTAGGGACTCGCACGATAATTGACTTCCTCATTACTTGGTAGAGCCATTGAAGGAATCTGGTACAGTAAATATCAAAATGCTATGCTTAAGATGTATTTTTTGAATGAATCTCTTTTTATTAAAAAAGGTATACGTTTTGCATTAGTTTACATTGATGTTTAAATATATATTGAACAACTTACATTAAGCCTAGCTACAACTCGAGAAATTTTAGACTTAAATTAAGATAACTTGCTTTGCATTTATTGAAATTAAAATTTACCAAAGATTAAGTTTGAACAAAGAATAATTAGCTTATGTAGAATTTGAATCCTTTCCAGCAGGTGAGCTGAAATGTCAGTGCCCTCAACATGGGTTAGGATTAATGGTAGAGATCTTGGGTTTTCATGGATGAGATCCATGTTCAAATCCCATGGAGTATATGAGTAAGGGAGGCCAAAAATGTGAAACGGGTTGAGGCAAAGTGAAAATGGATAGTCAACTCAGTAAATTGGTAAATCTCATCAAATGTCAAGAACTATGAATGATGGACCATGGGCTATGGCATTAGTGTTTGAGTCATGAAGCATAGGAAAATTACTATTGGGTTGAGAGCTCATAAACAAGAATCTCAACACATATTTCTCCAATGGTGCTATTAATTTTGATTCCAATTCTCTCTGGCCCCATTTGAGAAAGTTGGCTTGCTAATTTTGAGTATCTAATTATTACTTGGATCAACCTTGTCCAATTCTATTGTATAATCATCCCTAGTTCCTTCCCATTGCCTCCTACATGGTTGAAGTGCATGAACATATTATAGTTATGGTGGCATTTATAGTCATTGTATATTTGCCTCAACAAGAGAATAGCACTTAAAGTTGTGTTACTGGATCTGTTGGTCCTGAGGGATGGATCCCAAAATTTGATCTTGATTTGCTAGGATTTATCCAAGATATGTTTTGTACTTGTCTACTGTGTAGATTGAGACAGATCCCTCATCCATGAAGCGAATCCCAAGCATCATGATTCATAAGTGGATCCAAAAATTTTGGTTTCTTAAAATATGAAAATAAAATGAATTTGTTTGGTATTTTGTATTCACCCAAAGTTAGTTATCCTTTGTGCTCATTCACGGCTTAACCAAAATTAAGTAACAATTTTTGTTGCCAATTAGGTGTAGTTTGAGTGCTTGAGAGGGAATGTTGTTTCCTCCCTTGCTTAAGTTGGGTTCAAATCCCACTATGTGATATGCTTACTTAGTGAGCCAATTTTTATTGAGATGCTAACCTGACCATGAGTTTTAAATAATCTAGTTTACTATGTCTACCATCCATGGAATGAAGGAAAGTGCAGGTGTGTTTCCCCAGAAAAAGCACATTCTGTGCAAAAGAATATCAAAAAATCTATACATTTTAAAAATTTTATATACCTTTGTGTGTTTACAATATTTCCTTCCAAGGAAAAAAATGCTTTATTTATTTTAGTAGAGAATAAAGAGCACTCTCTTAAGGCGCTCAAGTCACATTACAAATAGATGAGACTGTCTACTTGTTTGTTAATCAAGTAATTTGACTTCCAATATTCTGCAGTTACATGAAAATGCTATCCAAAAAATACTTAATTGATATCAAAATAATCTCAAGAGTCAAAATTATTACTAAAGTCCATGATAAGACATATTACAGTATTCCAATAATTTTTGTATTATGTATTCCAATACAGTATACACCCTCAATTTACGTCACTATTCAATTTACTGTCCTGTTTTAAAGTTTCATTTTTTTTTTTTTAGATTGAACCCGCCGTCAGTATACCAACGCTTTGTAAGCATCGCTCTTCCGACGCCTTATAACCCTCGGTCTTCCGATGCCTTGAACGTTTGCCCTTTTCGTCGATCTTCCGATGCCTTGAATGTTTGACCTTTTCGTCGGTCTTAAGACATTCCATTTTTTTTTAAATTTTAAAATGTCCGTTGGTATTGTGACAGTTCTTCTTGGCGTCGGTATTGCAACGCTTCTGCAAAGCGTCGATATTGCGAAAATTTGGGAAAGTGTCGATATTGTGACACCTTAATAAGCGTTGGAAGAGCGACAGTTTACAAACGTCGAAAGAGCGACGTTCAAAACGTCGGACCACATATCGTCGGAATTGCGACAGTTTACAAATGTCGGAAGAGCGATGGTTTTTTGGAAACGTCGGAAAAAGTGTGGGTATTGCGACACTTTGGCAAAGAGTTGGAATTGCGACGTAATGGATAACCACGTTTTTTCCGGCCTCGAATTGTCGCTCTTGCGACGACTATGTGTCGGAATAGCAACGAAGTGGCCATCGGAAATTGGGCCAAATTTTCTAGTGTGAGTATAATGGTCGTACTCACCACATATCGAACAATAATGGTTTTTTCGGAGAGGTGGCATTTTTCTCTGCCATTGGGCATTTCTTGGCTCCTAGCTCTGATTCCGGTTGGAGTTGCCTCCAGCCTGTGATCGTGGAAGGTGTTGCTGGTTGTTGCCCCATTGTCCAGGATTCCCTTTTGGATTTCTTTTTTCTTTTTTCTTCACCACGTTAGGAGGGTAGTTCTCCTGGTTATATTGGAGAGGTTGGTTTTGGAAGGTTGCACAAAATTCACCTGTGCATTGGTCTGCATAGGCAGGTCTTGTGCTAGGGACTGAGCATAACGTGGTCCGTGGTTTGCACCTAGCCATTAGAGGGGAGCTCTCCCATCAGTGTTTCTCTCTACGTACTAGGTCCCATGAGTCGAAGGATAGGGTCCTCCATGGTGATATGCTGGCGCCCTATTGGTCAAATTTTGCAGAGGAATATCATGAATTTGAAAACTGGGTTGAGGTACATTCTGGGTAGACCTATATGTGTAACCGAGGTTTTGAATGCTGTTGCCTAGGTAATCTTGGGTCAATGACCCAATTATTCCATCTACAGAGTTTGATGCGCCTGGAAATTCTTGATAAGTTTGCAGGCGCGGGGTGTTGGGCAAGATATTGTAAATGTATCCTGACTGCGTATAAATAAGCTCAAGTTGTTGGGCTTTGCTGATGGCATCCTCTTCAAATGTGGGCCTTTTTTGTGTGACATCCTTTGAAATCTCTGCTATGACAGTTTTTAGGAACAAATCTAAAAGAACCCGGTCGTCGAGTTTTTATTTACATAAACTATGACGCCACCTCCATTCGTGGAGATGGTCCAAGATATGGTCGAAAGGGGTTTGTCTAAAATGTGTTAGTAATTACATTCCAGAATCATGGTGAATGGGTAACTAAAAATATGTTAGGAACGTGGTGGCGAGGGTGCTAAAGGTTCCATGTGAAGTAGAGGGATGCTCCACGTACCATTTTGCAGCTACTCCTGTCAGAGTGCGTTGAAATAGTCTCAATCGAATAGTGTCGTTAATGATACTGTTCGATGAGCACCGCAGGTGGAAGGTCATGACATGATTACCTGGGTCTTCCGATTTCTTTCTTTCGAACTTTGGAATATCCTAAGGGAGATTCATAGGCATGGGAGGCCATGTAGGGTTTTGTGCCATGGGGTCATCGTCAGCTTGGTTAAATCGTGTAGATTCAACGAAGCTAAGAAAGGTGACTGGGAGGTTGACACCATCGCAACTTGCAGAAACAAAAAATTTTGGTTAGGAAGAGGGTTAGTCTGTGACGTACCCAGCTATGTATTTGACTGGCTTCCCATATGAGTCACACTCCTCTGCCCCCTAGGGGTCGTGGGAGGATTGGTGTGTGGTGTGGTGTTGGGAGACCGACCAGGGTTCCAAACTAAGGATGCCCCAATAAAGGACGAACCAATAATAGTGGCAGTGTGTCGTCTTTGATGCCTAAATGGCAAAAGACCTGGAACCCCCCCCCCCCCGGGCAAAAGGAGGAGGTCCAAAAGATGCCTAGATTGACGAGGTCCCGTTGGGTCCGTTCTGGTGTTGACTAGGTTTGGTTTTGGAAAAATTTGAGAGTATAGAGTCTATGATCAAAGAAAAATTCTGGTCACATACATAAAACAAAGCGAAAAATAAAATAAATTTTCCCTTTAAATTAATTCTATGTGATCAAGCAATCAAAAAAGTGGTTTTTGTTTGTTTGTGTATGATACTCAAATCCTAGAAGACCTATTCATCCTCACACACCCAAATGTAACTGGGCCTTGAGAAGATATCTTGCAAGTGCTGGCACAATGTCCCGTAAGAGCTGGCGACACCCCTAGTCAGCCGAAGAAAATGCACCAAGGTAAGGGTAGAGGGTCTAACGCTTGCCTGCACCATCACCTATAGGGAAAGGATGCCCTAGATTTGGCCACTAAGTACCACCATCCCACATGAGCATTCGAGTCTTGGGATTCTTAGTAATTCAACTAACAATACCGAGTATTAGCCAATTTAGGTAGCCCTGACTGATACCTACCCACACTATGCCTAAGCCTAACCCCCTCTTAAACGAGTCTCTACTGCGCTCGGGTTTTCTTTTCTGTGGGCTGATAGGTGGATTTAAAGCTCCCTAAATAGTCAACTTCTATGTTTCAAGATGAATAATGATCAAGGTGGCTTATTAGATGCCTACCCCCTTGATCCTAATTTAAAATATAAATTATTTTATGGCCGCTGTGGGGAGAATTTAGTGGGTTTTGTTAAGTTAGTTTTAGGTGTCTTTGCTTTGGTTAGTGGGTGGATGTGTGTGAGCAAAAATTGGACAAGCACATAGTTTGAACATGTGGATATGTGATGATCCTTTTCAAAATTCCCTATTAAACTATATTGTATTGTTCCTTTCTCAAAAGAAAAACATGTGCGGATATGGGTCACTTTCTATTTTTCCTAGTTAATTTATGTGATCAACTAAAGAGAGATGGTGAGTTATGAATAGAGAGTGTTCATATGCTTTCCTAGGATCACTGGAGGGTGCAAAGGCAACAGAGATTACTTGCTCTTCTATCGACAATTCAATCCTAGTCTTGAAATCCTAGTGCAAAAATTGAACTAAACTAATAACTTTTACACTAGAAAAAAGAAACTAACTAAGTATTCATGGACTTTGGCCACTTACTTTGGCTAGTTATCTAGGTGCGTTGGTACCTAGATTTTCAAAACATAAAATTCTTTCGGAATGCAAGTTATTTTTCCCGTCTAGTTAACCTATGTGTGAACTTTACAAAAATAAACTTGAAATAAAAATGACACTAAGCCTACAAAAAATAGCTAAGAGTGAGCTTTAACAAGCTGCGGGGTACCTCAACCAGTGCTGGCATATGTATTATGGGCTACCAAGCACTTTACAAGCAGAAAAAGATAGAAATGTGGGAGAAATTTCTCTTTCTGTCTTTTGCGCACAAAATTCTGAAACATATGCGATGTCTGTGCGCAGGTCAGCTCTAAACACACGCCCTAGGCACGTCTATGGGAGGGGAAAGCACACAAATTCCTGCAAACATAATTTTTGGAGCTATTCTGCTTTAGTCTGTCACATGGGATAAGGGAATGCAAGAGAAAAAGGGGGAAATTCAGCTCCACTCCACAACACAGACAGGGGTCTCTGCAAAAAACATCATGACCACATAAACTTGGTAATAAACATTAGTGGAGTCTCCAATCCCGTGTTAGTGTGTTTGGTGCACGCATGTATGAAATCACACCAACTTAAGGGATGTGGTTTACCCACTTAAGTTATTGGTCACAAGTAGAAAAAGAAGTGGAGTCAAGCAAGTTAGTGGAACAAGCTAGAATCATAAAAATACTAGATAGAGAAATAGCATGCATATATAAGCTAAAACTAAACTAAAACGAAAACAAATAAACAAAAGCTCTGAATAGAATCAAACAACTGAAATAATCCAAACGGTGGCTCTTCGGCCCCTCCTATTGAGTGCTGGTAGAAAATGAGGATGAAATTTTAACCCTCTTGCCAAAGGGCCCCTAGAACGTGGGTTCTAAGTCCCGATGCAAGGATGTTTTTACTTCCAAGCTTGCCTCGGTGCGAAGTCTCCCTCTCTACTGTGGTGGACTGAACTTGTTGGATGACCAACAATTGAGTCCCCTCTATCTTCACCTCCGGATCACACACTGTTGGTATTGCTTGGGAAATTCTGGCCAGCATAACAATGTGTTCTCAAAATATTCATCTCATGGTGGCTTTATATAGGAGAATTAAAATCCTCCTTCCCTCTCTTGGTACTTGTGGATGGTGACCCAAGAGAGGGGGATGATTCCTTTGTGTTCTATAAATATTCCATTTTGTGCTCACTTGATGTCTAAGGAGGCATTTGTGGTTGTCCTTAGGTGGCTTAAAGTGAGGTATCACTGTCCTGGAGTGTGATTTTTGTGGTCCTGGAAAGTGATTTTCGCCACTCTTGGGATTGCGCACATTTCAGGTCAAAAGGTTCTCTTCACGAAGGATTATGCGCGCAAAAGCATTTATGACTTGCTAAAATTTGATTTTTCCTCAGACCTTAGAGATTTTTAAATACTTTCCAGATTCTCTAATGTCTTTTAGCCCTGTAAATCCTTCTTCCTGACATTAATTAATGTTTTCTTCTGCTTATACGATTTTCCAGTGTTAACATTGTGTCTCTTGACATTAATTCAAAATTTTGTAGGATGCAGGACCATCTAGGTGCTCTACAATTTATTTTCGTCATATAGGCATCATGTGTTCTCATTCTTATCTCATCTCATTCATAAATGATTTCCTCAAGTCTATTGATTCTCTTTGACCATCCAACTTCCACTTTATGTATTCGATTAGCATATGGAAGTCCCTTGTTTGTTTTCTCTATATTAGAGAGTAATACAAGCCTTTGACTAAGAGTAACTAAATCATTGTCAACGAATTTCCTGTATAGCTTAATATTACTATAAAAAAAATTCACAAATGTCCTAATTTCCTATTGCAAACATGCTAAATCGAAAATTTATTTCCATGCATAATAAATAGTTTCTAATATTTGGCATATGTTATTGATGATATGCGATTTTATTGCATTAAGTAGATTGACATATTTATTAGATCCCTCTGAATAAGAGTAACTAAATCATTGTCAACGTATTTCCTGTATAACTTAATATTACTATCAATAAAATTCACAAATGTCCTAATTTCCTATTGCAAACATGCTAAATCGAAAATTTATTTCCATGCATAATCAATATTTCTAATATTTGGCATATTTTATTGATGATATGCGATTTGATTTCATTAAGTAGATTGAAATATTTATGAGATCCCCGCGGTGTTGCAATAGAAAAAATTGACAATGATGGTGTATATATTTCCAATGGAGTCATTAACAGAGGACCCAAATTTAGAGTTTCTTATAGTTCTTTTAATCTCTTTTTTTAGTCTCAAATTTTCTGTAGTATGTTCGTCAATGGAATCTGCAAGTGCATGAATGATAGGTGGATGGAATATCATGATCCTCTTCACTCCAACACCAGACATATCAATATCCATTTTTTTCTTCATCAATAATTTCTTTGATTATGAACTTTTACCTTTTATATTCTCATTTTCTTTATGCACTTGTCATATTTTTCATTTTTCAATGTGATAGGAATTTCATCTAAAATAATGACCTCTTTTGTAATCTACTACATTATCTTATAATTCTCTGGTAAACAAGAAATAACGTAGTCAAGTGATACATTGTTTTCATTTTCCATTTCTATAGCTTGTTGAATTCTCTATTTGCGGAACTTTTGGATTTTCTTGTTTGAACCATATGTGCTTTGTCTATAAATAATCTTCGAAGAGACTCTTTGTCATCTTGAAAACCTAATAGATCACCACGAACTATGTTAAAATTTGTAACAAGAAATAGTGAAATTGGCACCCTGAAATGAAATCCAGAAAATGTCACCCGAAAAATGGTTACTTTATGAGGCTTGTGATTTAATTTTCCCTTAATTAAATTGGAAGAAAAATTGTAATTTCATCTCATGAAAACTTGTACTAGTTAACTGAATCAGGAAAACTTAGTTAGCTTATGAAATTCAAGTTATAGGTCCAAGAGGAAGCATGCCAAGGTATTTTATATTTTTATGGGGTCCAGATATAGTTATTTGTGAGTTGTAATTAGTTAACTCAAGAAATTGAGTGAAAATCAGTTTCACTAGTTCTAATTGAGTAATGAGATAGCGAGAAGTCAAGTGAATAAATCTGATTTAATTCACAAGTAGATACCAATCAGTTAACTGATAATTCACTCTAAATAGTTGTTGCATGTCAGTTCTAAGGAAGGCCTAGTTGAGACTAAAGTTAAAGGGAAGAGCTTTATCATTTGTACTATAGAAAATTGTAAGGTCATGCATGAGGTCATCAGGAAGGCCTTGAAGGATTGCACAAACATTAGTTGGTATTTTCCTAATTAATAGGGGCTAAATTAGCCAAATAATTTGTAATCAATGCATGCTAGACAAAGGCAGGAAAAATGTTAAATACTTGACCACACTTGCTTTGATTGCAAGCCAGATTCAAGAAGGATCGGAGTGAGACAATGAACAGAGTGTAGAGGTTTCTCAGTGTGAGGAATAACATTTTATTGTTTCATGATCTTGACCATATGAAAAATATAGATAAAGGGGTTTTTATCAGTTCCTTTTCCAAGATACATCTTGTGTTGTGCGGTTGATTTTATCTTTCTGTTGCTTATATGTGATTGTGCGATCGTGTTTTGTTTCCGTAAATTGTAGAAGGATTCAATATCTTGTTTTAGTACATTACAAGATCAGATTGAATATCATTGGTAGATTTTATACATTGTATCAAAGAACCAGGAATCACAATAGAATATAAGAACATATTTTTATCTTGAATAGGTTTGAATTTGCATATTTATTCTTTAGGATCTAGCAGCAGATCAAGATGTCTTTCAATGGCTTGAGACTTGAATATTCTCTTGAGGGAAATTGAAATTACATAGCATGGAAGGACAGGATGGAGGAAGTGTTGGATGAAAACGGATTGAAGGAATTCATAGATACTGATATTCCCAAGCCCACGACAATAAATGAATAAAAATCTTGATACAAGGAGAAAGAAGGTAGCAAAGGCGAGAAAGATCGTGTTAGAGGGAGTTCGAGATCATATTGTCTCGATTATCCATGGAAGGAGACTCCATATTATATGTGTAAGGCCTTGACAGATCTGTTTCAGAATAATAGTGACCAGAGGAAGTTGCAATGAAGGACAAGCTCAGAAAGATCAAGATGGAGGATGGCGAAATGATCCAAAAATACTTGGAGAAGTTCACTCAGTGTTGATATGAGATTGAAAGCATTGGGGTGACTATTGTTGATGATTATTTAGTGAGCCTAGCACTTCTAGGCCTTCCCAAGAGATGTCACAGTTACCAGGACTCTGTGAATGGGAGGGAGAAGTTATCAGACTCAGAGTGTTTTTGGTTTGACTTGGTAATAGAAGAGATAAGGAAAAGCACCAGAGACGGGACCTACGGATAAGAAAAAGAATAATATTTTTCATTGGTCGGAAAATGCAAGAAAGCTAAGAGAAATAAGTACCAAGGTGAAGAGGGAAAGACACTTTTCCAAGATCAAGTGTTTTCACTGTCATGAGCATGGGAACTATGCCTCGAATTTTCCACAGAAGAAGACAAGCAAGAAGGAGCTTGTAGTTGCAGAGGGTGAAGTGCTAGCTTCACAGTTTGAGCTTGATTTTACTCTCATTTCATGCATGGACAACATTATAATGGGATGAATGTGGTATCTAGACAGCGATGCCTCATTCCATATAATAGGGAATACAGATCTCTTCAGTGACTTGAAGGATAAGGACCTCCAACATAACGTAGAGTTTGGAAATGAAGAGAGGTATAGCGCGACTGACGTAGGAAAAATTACCTTTCAGAGGGAGTTTGGGTCCCCTCTCATAATGACAGATGTTTTGCATCTTCCAAGACTAAGGAAGAATATTGTCTTTGTAGTGGTATTGGAAGATCGTGGTCATGATGTAATATTTATAAAAGGAAAGGTGTTCTTTAAACACATCGCTATAGGATGGATGAAACATATTAGTGCAAGAGTTAATAAACTATATTCTCTCAATGTCGAAGATGCCTGCAAAGCTTTGAGGAGCAGAGAAGAGGTTAGTGACTTGATGGTTGAGAGGGAGCCTTTCAAAATGCAGACTCATAAGTAGTCTCAGAAGGTTGTGGAGTAACCACAATTGGATGAGCAGAGAGGATACCAAGTGGAAGCGTCCACTCAAGCAGATACCTCTAGTAGGGGGGAATATCGAGCCAGATGGGAAGAGGGAACACATGCAGCCATACCTCCAGGTGAGAGATGGGGTGATGTGCATATATAATCTCAAGAGAATAAATTTGGGCAGGATCCATTGAGATGGCATGTCTCATGGATTGGACCCAGCTCTGAGGAGCCCACAGTACCCAATAGCAAGAAGGATTAGTAATATTGATGTAGTTAGATGTCAGGAAGACAAAAATAAGAGTGACATATGTTAGATACTGGAACACAGATCAAAGTTGGCAGCAGTGCAGAGTACACAGATGCAGAGTCAGTAGCAATGCAGAGATTTTAGTAGCCAGTGCAGTAATTAATAGAATTTAGAGTCCATGATGATAAATTCATCATACTGATTCAGTTTTTTTTTTTAGGCTATTCAATTTCAGGAGTTGTAGGAGAAAACAACACTAGAGAAGTGTTTCATGCATAACACTCCAAAGGAACTAGACCAAGATAGATTGAATTCCTTTCTTGTTGAGAGGGAGTGTTGAAATTTGCAACAAGAAGTAGTCAAATTGGCATTGAGAAATGAAAACTGGAAAATGGCACCCAAAAATGGCTACCATATGAGGCTTCTAATTTAATTTTCCCTTAATTAAATTGGAGGAAAATTTGTAATTTCATCTCATGACAACTTGTATTAGTTAACTGAGTCAGGAAGACTTAGTTACCTTATGAAATTAGAGTTGTATGTCTAAGAGGATGCATGTAAAGGGATTTTATATTTTTTGGGGGTCCAAATATAGTTATTTGTGAGTTGTGATTAGTTAACTCAGGAAATTGAGTGAAAATCAGTTTAACTAGTTCTAACTGAGTGATGAGCTAGTGAGATGTCAAGTGAATTAAATATGATTTAATTCACAAGTAGAGATAAATCAGTTAACTGATAATTCACTAGAAATATTTATTGCATGTCAGTTTTAAGGAAGGCCCAGTTGATACTGAAGTTAAAGGGAAGTGATCTATCACTTGTACTATTATAAAATTATACAGGTCATGCATGAGGTCATCGGGAAGGCCTTGAATTATTGACCAAAAATTAATTGGTATTTTACTAATTAATAGTGGCTAAATTATCCCACGAATGCATTAGAAAGGCAGGCTAGGCAGAGGTAAGAAAAAGTTTAAATACTTGACCAAACTTGCTTTGATTGCAAGATAGATTCGAGCATGATCGGAGTGAGACAGTCAATAGAGTGTCGAGGTTTCTTAGTTTGAGGAATAGCATTGTATTGTTTCATGATCTTGACCATATGAAATATAAAGATAGAGGGGTTTTGAGCAGTTGATTTACCCAGATACATCTTGTGTTATGTGATTGATTGTCTATTTCTCCTGCTTATATGTGATTGTGCGATCGTGTTTTGTTTCTGCAAATTGTAGAAGGATTCGCTATCTTATTTTAGTACATTACATGTTCAGATTGAATCCCATTGGTAGATTTTCTACAGACTATTTCTCCAGTGGCAGAATCTTGTCTCTTTCCTAGACTAGAGGATGAGGTTGCAGTAGTACCAGGCATCGAAGCTAGATATTGTTGTGTAGGATTTTGGCCTCTTTGCCTGTGTTTTTCTTCCCTGTTAATTTTGGTTTCTTAAGAAAAATTTTCAGCATCCATTACTGGTATTTGATTTTGATTCTCTGTAATTCTTGTAAATGATCTATTGTGTAAAAATATTTTGAGTTAGACAAAGATTAAACAAAATATTTACTTTCACATTATGAGATGCGAAAATTGCATTCGTTTTTTGTTTGGATGCAATATAGATTATTAGGGTAAGTCATCAAAGACACGACATCATAAATGAATCTATTATTCCTATACAAATTGACTAACTATAAAGAAACTTACTTGAAAATCATATTAGCTTTGTTAATTATACAAGCTTTCTTGTATCACTAAGAAAGAAAATAGAAAATGGATTATGGAACATTTGATGTAGTTATTATGTTCATAAGGTGAAAAAAGAGCTAACTGAGAAATCCCTAGAAGATTGTGTAAAGACATAAATACCTTGGAGAGAAAGATGCAATAGAACCCGAGAAACTAAGAAAATGAATTGTTGAATAATGTTGTCTCCGCCAAATTGTGAGCCCAGGAAAGTATTTTTTTGCACAATTTGAAACACTTATTCACTACAACATTTGTCAAATTTTTACTACAAATGTCGTTTTTTCTTTTATTTTATGTTGATAGATTCAGATACCATTGATAAGGAAGTGAGCAGTGAAAATTCTCATCTATATAATAAAAATAGTTCATTGAATGAGTGCAAATAGCTTGTTTTGTTCGTATTCTATTTATTTTCACTCTCAATGTCACTTAGATTTTGCAATTCTCTACTCTAGTCCCAATTTCCAGTTGTTACTATTTCTTGTGTGGAAATTTCTACATACGACACTCTCAATAAATAACAACTGAAAATACCAAAGCCAATGTTTATATGAAGTAATCGAAATTAATATGGATATTCCAAAACCATCTTGTCCACTTACTCTGCATTTTTCTCTTTTTTTAATATCATTGAAATATGTGTCATTAGAAAATAAAAATTATGATACAAAAAAAGTATGAATTATTTGTGATTGTGATAATTATCTTAGAAAATGTTAGCAATAATTGTAAATAATCGCAAATAAATATGATTCTTAGACGTGCTCAACTACCTCTATCTTGAATCGATTTGGTGGCTGAGTAGGCCCCCATCACTAGATTGATGTCGATACATTTTATTTTGATACCAAGTATGAGAAAGGTTCAACCAAATTTGATTTATGAATAATCTGACACTTGATTTTGAATATCACGGTGCAAAGCTAATTGTCATAACGCATTATACCTGGTTGCGTACACATTTTCCCCTTATTTGTGACATATTATTTTGCCCACTAATGTTATCAATCATGAATCAATAGTCTATGATGATAGTTCTATGTTCAATGTCTTCATCCATTTGTCCAAAATCAAATAATTTTGGAAGACGATTGGCATTTTTCGCTTTTCTTATTCAAATATTAACATTGTTTTTCTTATCTGTTGCAGGGTTTAGATTTGATCTATATGTGCTCGATTGTTGAAATCCCCCATGGATGAAATAAAATGAGTTATTCGTATGAGTGCAAATACTTTTTTTTGTTTAACTATATATTTCTTGATATGCTTAACACTTTCAATAAATAGCAATTGAAAATACAAAAGTGTACATTTATGGAAAGTAGTGAAATAAATCTCGAAATTCAAAAATCATTTTGTTTTTTTATTTTGCGAGCAATTATTTCTTTAACAACATCAATATACGTGTAAAAATTAACATGAATCTACAAACTAAAATAAATATGAATTCATTGTCATCGTGAGCATCATTGTACATGTTGTCAATAAAACAGTACACAAATATTATGTGCAGACACGATCAACTAGCTCTAACCCAAATTTGTTTCATGGTTATGTTAATGTTCTATACGTGGCATGAATTTTCATTTTTGAAATTACTTTTATTGATACATGATGCAAGCCTGACTGATTATGCATTGATTAGTCGAAAAAATGCTAAAACAATTTACATTTAACCTTGTAATGAAATCCATTAATTAAATGTCTAATAGAAATTACAGTGTATCACCAAACATGACATAAAATTGTGCCATTGGGAAATGTGTGCGGAGTTGTGAAATGTGTGACGTAAATGTTCTTCCACACAATAATTATTTAAGACACTAAAAATGCTTCACGATTCACATAAAAATGATAATTCATTCGATGTATCAATTTGAGAGGTCGAACATGTATGCCATCCTTTCGAACTGAATTGAAAAATATTTCACACATATTCCACATAGGAGTGTAGTGATCTAGATCTGCAAGTAGTAATGATGAAGCCAATGTAATCATCGTGTATGGGAAAGAGCAAGTGATGTGAGTTTGTGTGAGCTGTAAAACACCAACCAAGGGATGGAGGCTAGAAAACAACCGATAGATGAAATTTCAGATTCTATAAGGGTTCTGTAGAGTAGAAAAGTCTGCAATTGTGACAAGAAGAGTATCACAAGAATGTCCAAAGGTAAAGATAAATATATGCTATTAATATAGAGAGAAGTAATTGAAACAACAAAGAGCATGTAGCGAGGAAGAGCCTATATTGTTTGCCGATCTAGTATGATACGGTTATGGAAGAAGGGACAATGTCAGGAAATCCAAAGCTGGAAGAAGGGACATAGGGGAATTCGTCTATCAATAGTGGCCCAATCGTGCCAAGGGGCTCAGAAAAGAGAGGGACCTTTCTGCTAAAGAGGATGGTTTACACTGTAGGTTATAGTTGCACTAGTTAAGTTAACCCAATAGGGGCTATGGTATAACATTTCAATTATGGGAGAGATCTGTGATCTCAAGAAATGCCTACAATGGGGAATGTAATAATAATTCATTTAAGATAATGTTTTGTGTTGATAATATGGCCATATGGTGTGCTACAAAAGCATTAAAAATCTTGTTGGACGAGGAAATGAAGACTTTGGTCAATAATCCAAGCTTTCGCCTATTTTTTGTTAATGCTATGAAAAAATATCTTTTGGATGTAGGAAATGCTCAAATTTTCCTAAACCCATGGTGATAACAGAAGGAATGAGAGGCTTCATTTGAGCTATAAATTTGTGTTGGGGGTATATTGGAGGCCGAATTTTATTTGAAATTTTTGATTTTATACAAACTTTGATTTGAAGGACAAAACACTTTGGCATGTTTTCATTTTAGGTATTCCATTGAGTTGATTGAATGAATGTAAGTTTTATGAAATTTAAACTTTCTTCTTAATGAAAATTATTGAAGAATATAAAAAATGATGTTTTTTTGTATTAGTGATTAAGAGTTTCTAGTAAATTTTTGGTCTAAATTAATTTTTCTTATTTAAAAGGAAATAGTAATAAGTAGTTTACCCACAAATGTGGAATCACAAATACACATAGTATTCGGAAAACTTGAATACCAAGAAACCACTATTTTCTAGTCTGAAACTGAACATCTTTATAATGAATGTTTGTTACATTACGAATTATAATTTGTATAACTAGTTTAATTAATTTAATGTTTTCACAATAAATTTCCCTTTGCATCATGTTCTCCCGCACATACACCATCCTCCATACATTCTTCATTTCTTACAGTTTCACAGATCTATGAAACTATTGTCCCATACGATTAAATCTATAAAAATTTTCAATGAAAAGGAGCTTAAAATGAAATAATGAAAGATAAATGCACTAGAAACTCTTGTCTTGCTCTTATGGTTGGAGCACTAACCGAAAAAATTCCCCGCCACTCTTCTTAATAATGCTAGAACTTATGAAATTTCATTACTATTTGGTTTAATAATAATGTGGTTTGCAAGAGTTATAGTTACTGATTTGTATTTTGAATGTGACAATGCCATCAATTTTAGTGTACTTCAAGATGAATTATGTTAATGACTTCTATCAAATTTTGACAATAACAACACACTTGTGGTTACTATGAAAGAGAAAAATGATAATATGGAGAAAACATCAAAAAGACAAAAGAGTTTCAACTGAAAATTACTGGAGCTTTAAGTCTCTTTGTTATTTCCTCCATTTTGATAGTCACCTACAACAAGGTGCTCATTCGCAAGGTCAATTATGTAAATAGTCCATTGGATTTTCCTACTAAAAATATTCACAAATTCGATTCTATCGATAGAAAATACTTCAAATAATATTTTTCTAGCGATTTTTCAGTGTGTTGATTTAACCAAGAAATTTTCCAACACGAAATTTATTCGAAAAACCCTAAAATTATGGATGAAAGTTTTTGTCACACTCAAAAAATATAGGTTCAACGCACTCTAACACGATGGAAAATTATATAGTCACTATCAAGGAAAATTTAAAATATTAATTATTTCTAGTTTATAAATCACTCTCTCTAATTGTGCCTATTACATTACAAATTAAATATTTTGTTCCTATTTAAACTAAACTACTATCTCACACTATACAAGTTTTAAAAGGAAAAAAGTATAAAATTAATTTCCTTCCTGCACAAAAGAGTTAAAATATATTTGGATGGTTTTATGTGTTTTATGAATATACTCCATCCTCTACACATATTTCATTCCGCACAGATTCACAACTCTATGCAATTGTTCTCCCACACAACTAAAATTGTATAAGTTTTAAATGTGAAATAACCTAAAATGAAATAATAAAAGATAAACGCACTAGAAATACATGTCTTTTTATCAATGTCACAATACTAACTGAAGGAACACACACCCCCACCCCTCATTTGTCCCACACATACTCCATCCTTCCCGCATCCTTCATTTTGCATAGATTCATAGCTCTATGCAATTTCTCTCTCGTGTAGATAAATTTTCAAAAGTTTTAAATTCAAAAGAGCTTGAAATAATTTTTGTGTAGTTATTTGCACTAAGTGTTGCAAATCAAAAGTTGTTTGCCATGCACGTTCAATAATTATTGTTTTTAACACATTAAGGATAAACATTTTAATTAATAAATTTGTATATTAAGAAAATTTGTATATATATATATATATATATATATATATATATATATATATATATATATATATATATATATATATATATATATATATATATATATATTAGGAAAATGTGAAATATGGTTACGTTGCAAATTTAATTTTATGTTTATAGTTAAATTAATTATGCATCCATAGAATAAAGCTCTCTCTGCACCCATGTTCTCCTGAACATACTCCGCCCTTCACACATATTTCATTCTACACATATTCATATGTCTATGCAACTTCTCTCCCACATAGATAAATATGTAAAAGTTTTAAATGGAAAATAGTTTAAAATTATTTTCGTCAATGCTGAATAAATTTCCTTCTGCACCCCCGTTCTCTTGCACATGCCATGTCCTCCAAAAAATAAAATCTCCGCACAAGGAAAGATTTGCACAATGAAACATATTAATATTAATTCAATATTTTTTCATATTTAAATTAATTATGCATCAACGGAATAAAGTTCCCTCTATGCCCTCGTTCTCTCGCACATACCCTGTCCTCCTCACATCCTTCATTCCACACAGTGTCATAGATATATGTGTTGTTGTATTTTCATTATGAGTACTATTGAATACATAATATGAGTACTATTTTTGGATTTTTATGTGCAACTCGTTCATTATGCTATGTCATGTCTACTTTCTTGTAGTCACATTTCTTACATTTTTTTATTGCTTTATCAAATTTGCAAATTCTATCACTAGTAAGACAATATTACAACTTGGATATGCGAGATAATCGATGAATCTTTTTTAGGGACAATGTTCTTAATTAATGGAGTAAAAAATGATGATTTTATTTGTTTGCATTGTCGAGCAATCCAGTAATGGTAGAATTTTTATTACTTGCATTGTCAAGCATTCTTAACATTACCTTATACTTTTTGGTTGAAGAATTTGAATATTTTCAAACAGATCTTTCGGTTTATTGGATGAATGGGATATGCTTTAAGGTTATGATTGGGAATGTGTGAATGTGCAGAAGTGTGGAATAATGATTTCTCTAGACTTCCGTAGAATCAACTTCTTTCGCACTAAAGACTCCATGCTCTAGATTGTTTCTTAGAACACATGCGGGAGTGTGGAGATCTATTTGGGTGTGGAAAGTGAGTGCGTAAAAGTTCAAAGCCAACATAGAATGCTACACAATCAACTTCTCCACACTTTAAAGACAACATACAATGCAAAATCTCATTTATCAATTTTAATGTTGTGTATTGTACTTGTTTTTAGTGCAATTTAACATTAGTGTTTATAAAATATTATATTTCATAATCATTTTAATGATAAAAAGTAACATATAAACTCTTGAAAGAACTTAGTACTAGAGCATGTCAGAAAGGACAATTGTGTTATATGCCAAAACTATGTCAAGTTAGTAATGTTTACGAAGATGTAGAAACTTGGAATTCACACTTAACATTAAAGAATTAATTAATTCTTAGTAGTACTATTACTATGAATTCATCAAATCGATACATGATAATGTTATCTCCCAAATGCTTTTTAAAATTTACTCTAATGCATTGTGTAATGATTTTCGGTTGCAAACGTATGAATAAAATCATATCTATCGATATTATAAAATAATATTTTTTATGATTATTCAATTAATTCAAGAATACATGGTGCTTTTAAAATAGAGGCCTTTAACATCCAATAGAGTCATCCTAGATTGGAAAAAAAGGGATGACTTTTAGCTAGAGATGCTATTGGCGCTAGTGCATCTAGTGCTGGTGATGGGTATTTTTTATCTACATGTAACCAATGAGAGAGGTTAGTCATAGATGGAGGATATGTGGAGGAAGTACAGTTTGCGAGTTAGAGATTAGGTTGAAGAAAAAGAGGTGGTCATGTGAATAAACATGCTTTTATTTCTTCTATGGCAGATTAAAGCTATTACGCAGGCTATATCTCGAGTAAATAGTTTGAGACTCATTTCTATTATGTTGTGGCTATATGAAGGTGAAAGGGGATGGATGGTCAATTTTCTTGAATTTTAGATTGCATAGCACTATTTAGTGTTAGATTTATGGTGATGTTTGGAGCATAATGGTTTTTTGGAATGTAATGATCCTGAAAGTTTTTTGGATCCTGAATTTTTTTTTAAGTTGTTATTAATAAGTTATATTATTTCCTTTTTTTGGACATAAATTGATACTTAGTTTAATTTAAAAACACTTCCAACATTGTTGAATGTTTGATCTTTTCCTTTTCCATATTATTTGATTCTTTTTGTCAATTGAAAGCAATTTTGAAATGCATGAATGAATAGATAAACATAAATATCTATGAAAATGCCATCTTTGCAAACATCGATAGACATGTGTCAGTTGCAATGTTAATTATAGTTGCAATGTTCAATTTCATATTTGCTAATGTCTAATCCATATAGAAGAGTAAACTTTCACAATTTGATTTCCAAACTTATGCTTTTTGATAATATAGCTTCCTTGTGTATAGCTTTCATTGTGCAGAAGAAGCTTATAATAGTTTTGGAACACTAGTTTTTTGCTTAATGTAAAATGGTAGAAACCATACCAAGTCATAAAATGTTACTTAATCAACTTAATTGAGTAAACATAGTTCATTTAATATTGGATAATATTAGTTCAATTGACAAATGTGAAAACATTAATGCATAGTTGGGCAATAGAAAAACAAGTTTGCATAGTAAATGTTGTGAATACGTGTTGGTTCATTGAATAAATGCCAAAAAGACTTGTCTTTATTAGAAGGAGAGCTTTATTTAATCAAAATAGAATGAGATTTAGGATATTAATAAAATAGTATCTTGATATTGATTTATAAAGCATTGAAAAGGATCAATCGTAAAATGTAATTGTATTAGTAAGATTATCTCAAGTTGGAATTTAAGTAAAAATGATATGATTTAAAGTAACCAATTTCAAAATAGTATTTTTTGATGAAAGATCAAGAAAATTAGTACTCGCCAAATTGTGACGATCATTTGTTAATGAATACCATTAAAATCAATAGTAGTTAAATGTACTTTTAGATCTTAGATGTTAATTGGTGATATAGATGATTTATTTCCTTTGATGCATTATATGTAAGCTTGTTTGTTGTGAAAGAAATTTGTCAATGTTCATCTTTTATGTTTAATAGATAAGAAAGAAGAGAAATTTTCAATGATTGGCCAAAGCTACATGGCAATATTCAAACTAAAAATGAGCTTTGGTATTCATGTTTCTTGAATACTGAGTACATTAGTAATTTCAAATTTGTTAATTGAAATCATATTATCCAATATTGAATGAGCTATGTTTTCAATCTGCGTGAGAAAGAAGTGTTGTGTGGAAAAACAAATATGTGAACAATACTACGAATGCGTCAATTCAATTGAAATTTGTGTAATGAAAATTTTGATCTATTTATGCATATACCAAATAAGTATAAACGATTAATTGTACTAACTAAAGTATGTGCAAAAGTAAACAATGTATATATGTAACAATTCAAAGCATATCCTCAAAAAAAAAATTCAAAAAAACATCATTTCAGAGAACTTCATGAAATTGGTGAATATGTCATTATTTTTTCTTTAGAGGTCTTTAACACTAATGAAGAACACAAATCATAGCCTCAGAAAATTTTGCAAAAACATCATTTCAAAACATTGCACAAAATGGTAAACAAATTCAGACATAGAACAAAGTGATCATTGTTTATGCCTGAAAAATATTTAACAATAACAAAAAGTTACAATAACAAGAATTGTATAAGATTCAAATTCCAATTACCATAGCTATGATTAAAATAAACATCAAAGATGAAACAAATTTCTGATAACCAAAAACCATTATTGAATATTCATTTTTATTTTGATCAACAAAAAAACCGTCATGTCAAGATTGTCCACAAAGTTGGTAAACAATCTTAGAATTCACACAAAGTAATTAATTTAAATAATAACGAATACAATTTCAGTAACAATAATACTACATGGCTATTCATCATAGTTATTATATCCATAATGAAACTTTTATGGTATTCCAACTCACTAGCATATTCACGATGACCATTTCATTTTTTTGTCTCTTTAACTTTCCACCCCTGCAGTTCGAAAACATAGCAAAACTTGTTCCATAATGAGTTAAATACACATAATAAATGATAATATAACTCTGAAACAAATATATCTAGAAAAATAAGGGCATGTGAAAAGGAAAACTCTTATGTAACTGAATTTACATTTTTGCTATTAACCCGCTTCGAAAGATTTGGGTGCAGAGAATAATGCTTGATTCGTATAAAGCACTTATCAAAATATTTATACCTAGTTACAAAAGTAAATGAATTTGTCTAAATGAAGAATGGAATTGGACTCTTATGAACTGCAATATGAAAAATTCATCTGCAAAGAAATGAACAAACTACATCTAGAAGTTGGCATAGTTCATGATAACATATATAACAAACTTGAATATTTAATCACTAGTAAACATGAAAACGAATGTTCCTAAATTTAAAAATGCTCACAATATGTAAAAGAATAGGTCCTAATTGTTTAACTTTCAACTATTTGTTATTTATTTTTCTGTAACAAATTCTGGTTGATTTTCCATGTAAATCAAATAAGACCAAGGTCATGGGAGAAGTATTCTAAGTTGAATGTTGGGTAAAACATAATGATAGATATCAATTGTGATTAATTTATGGCTATAGAAATTGGCAAAGGAATTAGCAAATAAAAATTGGCATTAAATGACATTTAATTATGCAAATAAAGGAAAATAGGAGAAAAAAAAAGGTGAAGAGACATATATTTACATGCAAGGGAAATTGAAGGAAAATGGAGAAAATAGAGGTCTCATTAATAAAAAGGCTTCTCTGGATTAATTCACAACTTTAGTTGATTAACCTTTTGTGAGTTTTAACTTTGGAGCTCTCATTCATTCTATCATTCTCTCACACTCATGTTGTACTTGGCTAAATCTTGGAGCATTCACAGAGCATGCTTGAAGCACTAGTATTCACTTGGATTGGATAAATAAAGAAAATGAATGTAGGAAAGTGCAAGAGAATAGGTGGATCACCAACTACAAACAAATTTCTTTGCAGGTAACTTGTTGTATGTGTGATTTCCGTGCTGATTTTTGGATGCATGGTATATGCCTGTGATTTTATAGTTATGTGTTGTCGTTGTGTTGACAATGTTGGATCTGCCACGAACCCGGCGAGGGCCTTCGGGCCGGCGCTGGTGAGCTGGACATGGGAAAACCACTGGATCTTCTGGGTGGGACCGCTTATTGGCGGTGGCCTCGCTGGGGCGGTGTTCGAAGCGTTTTTCATCGAAGCGGAGCCCACCCACCAACGGCTGCCGGTGTCGGACGATTGACGGAATTTAGTGTCGGATTTAACATTTTTATTTATATTTTTCATCATTTGTGTGAGGCACAATAAATTTCCACATGTTTGTAGTGCCGCGTTTGTTTTGCGTTCCCTGAAAAGGCCTGACGGTCTCGAAAGTTCTGACATTATGGAAATTTTGGGTTTTACGTTGCTTACAGTTTCTGGAGTTATTGATCAAATTCTGTTCAACACTGTTGGAAGATTCGCTAATTGTCGTGTTGCTCTTTTAAATTTTTGACATTAGCCAAATTGTTTGAATGTCATGTTGTTATTTTAGCTTTTAAACCTCCGGCAAAGTTTATGTTATACCTGGTTAATAAGATGTGGTAAAAATACAATAATAGTAGTAAAATTTAATTAGAACAAAATGAAGAGCCCAAAATATCTATGTGCTGCACATTTAACGTAAGGATATAATTTTTTTTATATAGAAGATTCCATATTGGTGGCAAGTAACGGCTATCAGTTTAATAATAATGACATAAGTCAGGACAGCAGAAAGGCTGGTTGGATGACTTATTTAAGAGAAAGTGATTCTCATGCTTGATGTTCATATTCTCACATAGATGGGAGATCCTTTCCATCCATGGTGTTTTGGGAACTATCCAACGACATGTTTCACTATGGAGCTCTGGTTGGTTTGCCAACTTAATTTCTTATTTTATGGTTTATTTTTTTTATTTTTTATTTTATTTTTAATAATTAATTTGTCAAAAAAGTTTAGAGATTACTTTAGACTTAATCTATAGTTTGAGAAATAACGATTCAAGAGTGGTCTTAACCACACCAACCCTTAACATGAGAAATGATGATTCAAGAATAGTCTTAACCACACCAACCTCTAACATAGTTAGATCATCTTCTATTCTATACCTAGTAAAACTTCTAAATTTATATATTTATACCTCATTTTAATTTTTTATTTTATTTTAATTAATATATATATTTATTTTAATTAATTTATTTAATTTTAATAAAATTTTATCCCATAACAATTATATATAATCATTATACCAATTATATATAATCATTTTACTAATATTAAAGTAAAAATCTCTTTTATTAAAGTACAAATACTTTTGGATAACAATTTTAAAATGATAAAATAATATAAGATTTTTCTATCAGTAGTATTTAACAAATTATAATTCTGTGATCTTATTATTATTCTTAATGATCTTGAACATATGAAAATTTTATTATATTTTCATGTGTCTTTTGATTATTAAAATTTTATAAATTCATATTTATTTTGAAGTGCATAAATTTTTATCAAATTTATTAATATTACCATGTTCACTCAAAAATATTTTTAAAAATAATGTATATTGATATTTAAAAAAATTATAAATGTACTTTTGCTCTTTTAAATTTTGGACAATTAGCGAAATTGTTTGACTAAATGTCATGCTGTGCTTTTAGCTTTTAAAACTCTGGCAAAGTTTTATGGTATAGCATTTGATAATACGTGGTGGTGGTTAATATGATGTGGTATAAATACAATAATAGTAGTAGTAAAATTTAATTATAACAAAATGAAGAGCGCACAGCGAAATATTTATGTGCTGCACATTTAACGTAAGAATATAATTTTTTTTACACTGAAGGGTTGCAAGTTGGAACTTAACGCAACTCAAAACCACTTACTCAGGTAACTGTTTCCACTTAGTTTTTCTTCAGGGTTTATATATATATGGTTTGTTTGTACATATTATTTTCTATTTAGTTTTTTTAATTTATATTTGTTTTTTTCTTTTTTCTTTGTTAAGTTGTCAAAAAGTTTTAGAGATTAGATTTGACTTATAGCTTGAGAAATGACAACTCAAGAGTGGTCTCAACCACACTAGTCCTTAATATAATTAGATTATATTTTATTTTATATCCATAAACTTTCAAAATTTATAAGTTAATAACTTATTTTTATTTTTAATTTTTTAATTTAATTTATTTATTCAATTAATCTATATATTTAATTAATTAATTTAATTAATTAAAAGTTTTAATTAACTTTTTATTCTATACCAATCATATATAATCATTTTACTAATATTAAGGTAAATATCTCTTTTACTAATTTAATTTTTAAAGTACAAATCATTTTAGATAACAATTTTAAATGATAAAATAATATCAATATTGTTTAATAATTTGTAGTCCTTAACATAATTAGATTATATTTTATTTTATACCCATACACTTTCAAAATTTATAAGTTAATAACTTATTTTTATTTTTAATTTTTTAATTTAATTTATTTATTTATTCAATTAATCTATATATTTAATTAATTAATTTAATTAATTAAAAGTTTTAATTAGCTTTTTATTCTATACCAATCATATATAATCATTTTACTAATATTAAGGTAAAAATCCCTTTTACTAATTTAATCTTTAAAGTACAAATCATTTTAAATAACAATTTTAAATGATAAAATAATATCAATATTGTTTAATAATTTGTAATTCTTCGATCTTATTATTATTTTTAATGATTTTGGAAATATGATAAATTTATTATATTTTCATGTTTCTCTTAATTATAAAAATTTTATATATTCATATTTATTTTGAAGTGCATAATTTTTTATCAAATTTATTTTACTAAAAAATATTTAAAAAAAATATATATATATTGATATTAAAGAAAATTCATATTGTTTTATTGAAAAAACCTAAAATAAAATATAAAAGTTAAGTCAACAAATGGAAATTGGTTAGTGTAATTTTTTATCATAAAAAAATAATCTACAATGAATTTTAATTTTATTATTTAAAATATTTTTTAGATTTAATTAAAAATATATATTAACATAATATTTTTTTAGATTTTCTCTGGATGCGGGTGGTTCATAGCTTGTCTGACCTCCACGAGGCAGCCATGTGGCTCACCACATGACGTGCCAATGCGCCCCTCTCTTGTTCTGCACACTGCTATCAATTTTTGCATGGGCAGGGACTTAAATTCCCATGCGCCACCTTAACTCATACGTACCCAACAAGTTGGATAATTACTCCTCTGTTCAGTATGGTGACCTATCTTCCTGCCCCGCCTTTGGCTTTCCATCCCTCCCTGGTTGTTATTCCTCCGCTCCTCCTGCTTCAGCCTTCTTCGGCTCTGGTGCAGAGTCTTTGGGCCCCTACCTCTGCAGTTGCACCTCCGTATTCGCGAGTTTCATCTGTGTTGGCCATAATGCCGCGTCACCATCGCCAGCCCAGCCGTAGAGGGGGGAGAGGAATCCCCTCGCGTCGTCCCTTGCCCATGGATATCCCTTTGGACTTGAATTCCCCGACCTCTTGGGATCCCGTCGATCTGTTTCCTCCCTTCCCCATGGCTACTCCACACTTTGACCCCCTCGTCCCTTCTGGTTTGCCTTCGCCTCCTCTGGCTGCACCATCCTGCTCCCGCAGCAAGAAGCGTGCCCACAAGTCGACCTTTTCGGCTGAGCCACCCTTCCTTCCTTGTGAACTCAAGGCGCTTCCAGTGAAGCCAGCCTCCAGCTCCTCTTCGAACGACGATGACTTCAGGCCAGATGAGGATTTGCAGATGACAGGGCTCTGTTTATCAGATTCTATGAAAGGCAAGGAAATTCTCCAAGCTACTGGTGCTTTGGACATTTCTACTTCTCTGCAGGATGCTAGTCCTCTGGACATTCCTGCAGAAAGGCTCGGTCTTCCGCCCTCCCCTCGCGAGCAGCATGAAGACATTTATCAACTGGATTATGGGTACATCTGCCACATCCTCGAGGAGGATTCTCCATCCAGTGACGAGCATGGAAGCCCTCCCTGGCAGGTCTTTGTTGAGCTTCTTAGTTTGTAGGACTTAGATGCATCTCTTGTTTGTCTTTTTAGTCTCATTTTGTACAATGTTTGGACTATATTGGCCAGTTTCCCCACCCAGGGTGGTCTAGTTTTGACTGGCAGTTTTCTGAACTATCCCTCAGACATGGATTTATCCATGGCTGAGGATGCGACATGTAAAATTTGTTTGATGATATAATAGAATTAGTATTACTTAGAATATATATATATATATATATATATATATATATATATATATATATATATATATATATTATTAAAAATATATATGAACAAATGGAATTTGGTTGGTGTAATTGTTCATCATAAAAAGTAATCCACGATTTGTTTTTTTTTTCTTTCTTCAGATTTAATTAAAAATATATATTATGGTTTGTCATATTTTACCATTGAGAATGGTTTAAGAATGTTTTGAGAGTTTAAAGCCCTTCAAAAACATTTAGAGATAGAAAAGTAGAAATTAAAATAAGTCATTGAAGTGTGTATGAAGTCTTGGGGACACTAAGTTTTTCACATCTATTAGTTTTTCTATGTTTCTTGGTGAGAAACTTTAAATGAAACCTTAGAAATAGTAATACAATATCCATTTTTTTTTATTGTGAGTTGAAGGTTATCAAGAATCAACAAATTTTTATCTTGGGTCACATTTTGATCTACCAACACTGTCACAATAATATCTTAAGGTGCCAGTATGTGTGAATGGTGTAGAAAATTTTAAGCATGGAAATTTATCTTAAAGTTTAGAAACCTTGGAAAATCTTATTTGTTCTTAATATTTGAAATATAAACTCCTTGATGATATTTTTGTATCTAAATATTCACATTTCTAATAATTTTGTATGGTCTCTATAAATTTTTGGTGATTTTTAAGGGAAACTAATTTTATGCTATAATATTTGGGTGAATTATTTTTGGAAAAAATGGAAATTTGCGAATCATTTTTTTCAAAAAAGAATGGGAAATTATCCCACCTACAAATATTAGCCCCTAAATTTTTCCCTAGTACGTAAATTGGTTGAATGTCCCTCTGGTGTGACCAACAACCGGGACCATTATCTATCACTATGTTTGAGAGGAAGCCTCTATGTTTGATAATGTCTCTCTAAGCATTGGTAATTTCATCAATGACATGTCCTAATAGCAACTAGCAAAGGATTCTACCCATTTTTGGGCATGAGAGTTCTCCTACTCCATTAAAGGCTTGTGTTCATTATTTAGGCATGATGACTAATAAAAAAATTTCCAAGAATTTATCCTATTGTAGAAATGGGCTTCCGAACAAGAGGTTGATGGGATTAAATGTTATACCTGAAGGTATGCAATAAGGGAGTTAAGAGGCCTAACCAATTACTAGCTTCAAGCAGACTTTGCACCCTCAAGAGATCAGAAGGGCTAGAGAAGAGAACAAATTTAGGAGCAGTCAAGATGAGGGGAGGGGGGAGAAAAATTTTCTAGGGACTAGACGACATAGAAGGTCAACTAAGAAAAGGAGAAAGTAATGGAAAAAGCATAAGGACTTGCTTAAAAGAGAAATAGCAAAAGGGATCCAATATTAATGATAGAAGATAATAGATGTGAACAAGCTTACCACCAATCCTCTATAAACATTTCAAGTGGGAGCCAAATTCCATGAGTGGTTGGCTCCCCATATTTTTGAAACTTGTTCCATTAATTGCCTCCCAAGTCATACATTATTGATCTAGTACTTGGGTTTGGCGTCCACTGACTCATGTAATTTGAGCATTTATTATTAAACCTGATGACTTTAATGACTCCAACCAATGAACTTGTAAACCTCCACTCTCAACATTAACCATCGATATAATAATCTTCCATTGTGATATTAAACACCACCTATGTTGATGAACGATCGAGCTCATTGTATAGTGTGTTGATATGATAATAACCATGTTTTCTAGATGACTATTAATGTTGTGAGGGGATGGGGGTGTTGTGCCACGTCTGCTAATGGTTGTCCTTTTGGGGGGGGGCATGCCTCTCACCCTCACCTATTGTGCATACATTTAGCACTTCCCTTCTTACTCTAACATTTCAATAATTTCATGTACTAAAGAGCTTAAAAATTCATATTTGATAAACACTCTATTTAAAATAGAAACATAATTTAAGTGAAAAAGCTATAGGTAAACTGAATGATTTAAAAAATAAGGTTTCAAGTATAATTTTTTTATTAGATAATCATATTTAAATATAATAATTTTATAAAAAAATTATGTTTATTTCAAATTTTTAACTTTTAATTATTTTATTTTTCTTTAAAGTTGACGTTTTTTCAAGAGAAAAAAATGTACTTTTTGAAAAAAAAAACAAAATTGCATTTTGTAGATTCTTATAGAGCATTCGATCACACCAATAAACAACTAGTGCCCAAAAAGACAACTATTAATAAATAAAAAACGATAAAAAAAATACAAATTGTGACTAAGTGAAAATACTTAGCTACCCTTTTCTTCCTTTCTTCTTTTCCACTTTCTTCCAACCTCTTTGATTTGGAGTAGAAGTTACAAGTGTTAATTTATTCTTTTATGCTTTCATCAAAATTTCCTTATCTGACTCCCGAGCTCTTAGATACATGGGATCGTTTGAAACCTTCCATCTCATTTTCAATGGGAATCTTCTCCTTCTGCAATGTTGGGAATAAAGTTTTTGCTGCTTCGAGACATTTCAGGCTTGGTACCATTATTTCTTCTTGTTTACCTCCTTTCTTTGTTGATTTTCTTGTGGATTCTAATTGTATACATTATTGTTTTACCCATTTCCTTTTCGTCCTCTTCTTCTAAGAGGTGTTTCTCTGGAAACTACCATTGCTTGAGATTTTTGGCTTGTTTGTTTTTCCTTCTTGCATATTTATTTTCCCGAGGGAACTTATTTTGTAAGTGTCATGTTTTTAGAAATATACAACATTTAAATGTTGTATTTTTAAAATATAAAAATTGGGTCCAATACTAGTTGTTTTGTATCAGATGAATGCGATCAGGTAAAACTTTTCTAAGGTATACCTCCACAAAAATTTTAGCAAAAGTAAAAATTTATTCTTCAGATCTTTGTGTATCTGTCTTTATGTACTTCTCCAATGTATTTCCAATTCCTTCTAGAAATTTATGATGCCAAAAATGTAGAGGGATGTTATGCAATGTGACCCACACCGACATTATGAATACCACCGTTGTATTAGCATCGAAACCTGGGAACCATGGGGTCATAAAAAAACCTGCTTTGCCCCAAAAACATGGGCGCTCTCTAAAGGTGAAATACCTTTCCTTCCACCTTTCAAAATTTACAATGAAAAATCCCCTCGAACATAAATGAATATCAAAATTTACAGTCCAAGTAGAAAAGATCCATTGAAATAGATCCACTGGTTCTGGCCAAAATCGATTGAATCTACATATAAATGCTTGGGATTAGAAAATTGTATGAAGATCATTAACCTATGAAAGTTTCACTGCCATTGTGAGGGCCATATTATTCTATTTCATAATGTCGGGGCCAAGAACATTGAATATTTGATCAGGTTTATTTTGTGTCTCCTCCTTTCTTTTAATAACATATTTAAACAAGGTTGATCCCTTGGAAAAAATTATTCCATGAAAACCTCCTCGGAGCCTCAGATTTATGATAATATATGAATTTCGATTGATGCAATATTCTTGCAATCGAAAGGCACCTTGCAGATATTTCCCTGCATATATCATACTTTGTAACTTCATCGGAATTCCTAGCTTATCTTGAAACTTCCGCTTTAGACATTTCATTAGCCCGAACATTGGCCCATCTGGTTTTTTGTCAAAGAATTGGAAAAAATCCCTTGTTTGGATCTATTTGATGACACTCTCATTTATTCATTTTTTTGGATGGATCTCCCAATTTCTACAATTTTGCATAGATATGAGCAGACTCTTCCATATCTGTAGAAGGATCTACCATATCCATGAGAGAATAATGTAGATCTCTAGCTTTACAATATTTCTCCACTAGATCCATGGAGTAATCTAACAGATATACATCCCAAATGATTTCCTTAAAATATGTCAGCCCCACTTGTATATTCTCTGTGAATCCCACATGAAAATAGGGAGAGCATAATATATATGCTCTCGTAGGAGAAATCTCGTTGATTATCCTGACCTCCTCCCTCCAACGGTGAAAGAAAATATATGAAAATATCTGCAAACAAAGACCGCCATGGACATCCAAAACTTGTAGAAGCTCAACTGCAACTTTGAAAAAAGTGTTGCATATTAAGACACTCTTCAAAAAACCCACCAAACCACCTAGATCCACGCCATACCAACGCACAACATCACGATGTGGAATACCTTCGACATCAAATATGAGTTGGGATTCAATGACGACATCCTAAAACTACACAACATCACAATGTGGAATACCTTCGACATCAAAGATGAGTTGGGATTCAACGACGACATCCTGAAACTCCTTGCAGATGAAAACCCCAACCATCTTCGTCCCTCCGATCATATAATTTTTTTTTCTAACACATCACTAATCCTAAAATCTCTTTATAGTTGATGTAAAATTATAATACTTAACATAAACGTCAAAATATTTTATTTATGTTTAAGAGTAAGATTGAAATATTTTTACCATATTTACTTAATACTAGATAGTAATATGAAAAAAAAACACAATAATAATAAAAATATTAATACTTTTAATATCTATAATACTTTTAATTACACTAATCAAATATATATACACATTTAGTTTTACCTTTTATTATATTTAATATTATTTTGTATTCAAATTTTATTTTATTTTTATTTTAAAATAAACAATATTAATTTTAAATTAAATACTAAAAAAATTACCTATCTTCTTTAAATTAAACTAAACCATAAAATGTGCCTCTTAACACAATAACTATTCCATCAATCAAACGGATTTACAAACACACTGGAAATTTGGGGTCAATCAGGTATATAAGCTCACATGTTCTATGGATTAAACATGAATAACGATTATGGAAATTTCCTTCCGATTCAGATTGAATGGATGTAAAACCTACGAGTGATTTACTCGTAAAAGGATATTAGGGTTCAACTTTTCAATTTTATCATTTAATGTCGAAAACAATCATCAATCATGCCTATATGGGAAATGAGATTCTTATACGAGGAAAAAAAACAAACAAAACAAACAAGGGACTTCCATTGTAAACACTTTTAATTTTTATCACTTTCCATTTAACATCAATAAGATAAATTGTTTAAGTGCAAATAAACAAAAAATTTCCTTAAGCCTCTAATAATAAGGAAGAGTGCTATGATAGTAAAAACATTTTCCTATCTCGAATTTCGACTACGAATGACATTTAAAAAATAAAAAAAATTGCATAGGATTTCATTCATCAAAAATATTTTAAACTAACTTACTTGAAGGTGGGATTTTTACATAAAGACCAAAATCAAATTGTAAATAGATATTAAATATAGTAAAAGAAATAAGAATATCATCAAGTTTTGGATTAGTTTTCAGGTTTTTTTTTCTTTTCTTTTTCAAGTTACTTCCACCTACCTATTTGGTGGAGTAATCACAACTTGTTGAATAATTTTTTGACTAGTTGTCATTGCGTCCTTTTGTGATTATGAAGAAATGGATTGGTGGGCTCGCTTTACCTCACAATGAAGTAATAGTACTATCTATTTCTTTGCGAAGTGCTGAACTTTTATCCTCCCTACTCTCCTCGCAATCTTCATTTGAAGAGAGCATGTCATCATTTGATTCATTGTCATCATGATCTAAAGATGAGGAATCCTCTTCCTCTGTAGAGAGAGGATGACATGAGATGGCATGAAATCACATCAGATCATTGTGAAATGAGTGCATTAGTTTGATATGCTCTAAAATAGAACTCACAATTCAATGTGATTTATAAAGTATTGGAAAAGGAATTTTGGTAGTTACAAATGATGAAATATGCCACTTGTCACAAAGAATGTCTTAAAAGAGAAATGCATAAGTGTATGCAATATTGGAAAAACCCTTTCAGTTATCAATATTCAAATAAATGTCACAGAGATCAACATCTAGTCATGGGAGCTTTACTTGGGGAGCAATATCATACCACGTGGTTTCATATTGGGGGATATATATTGAGGAAAAAATGACATAATATGTTGAGCTTAGATTAGGGGGTAAAGGGTTTTTATGTTGGCAGTTATAAAAAATGGAGCTCAAAGATGATGAAAAAATATAAAGGGATATAAAAAATGTTAACGAAAAAATGGATACCTACAATATCTAGTGTAAGTAAAGGTTTTTTAAATTGAGAAGGTGTATTAGATCTGTAATGGTAGGGGGTTAAATAATCTGATTTTTAGAGGTATTTTCCAATATGTTATCAAATTAAAAGTTTTGTTTAATATACCATCAACACGTAAGTTCATTGAATAACTCGTCGTGCATCTAATTTAGAATTCTTCTCACTAGAATAATCTTTCCAAATTGATGTGACATGTAATTTAAATATTTGTAGTATAATAAAATTTATAGTGAAACCTAAATATAAAAAGTGCATATATGTATTTAAAAATTATTACATATATATTAAATTGATCTTTTACGGAATGCGTTCATATATATATATTTAGATTAGTAAATGGAAAGTTAAGTATAAATTCCAAACCAGATATATTTTTATAAAATATATTAAAAATTAAGTAAGGATGTTTAATATTTATTTAAAAAATTAAATTTAAATAATAAAAATAACAATAACTCAATTTTTTAATAAATTCAACTTATCAAGAGCATATTCAAACGTTTAAATTAGGAAAATGATATTTGATATGAATCTTTCCAATAACCATTGATATTATTTTCCAAAGCATTTAATTTTGATCACCCGAATCTAGGGTTTTGAAATTTATCTATTAAATTTTACATTTTTGTTTAATTCACATTAAATTATGTTGAATACTTTTATGAATAAGTTGAATATTTTTTTTTATAGTATTCATTACAATGGATTGAATAAAATAATAATTATAATTATAATTTTATCGTGAAATAATGATATAATTAAATAATAATAAATGTAAGATTTTTTTTTTTTTATAATTATTTAATTTATAAAATATACGATGATTAATACAATTTTAATTTATAAAAAATACACATATTTTTAAATATTAAATTTATTAAACTATATTTGTATAATATTTATTAATTAAAAAATAGAATACAAATAAATATATACAATATAAATAACAATAAATAAAGGGCTCGCAGAAGAGAAGAGGGATGAGGTGCTTTATGGCTCAAGGAAGTTAAAGTTACATAGTATTCATGGGGCTTAGAATATATGACAAACATCTAAGTTTAAGATTATGCCCTCTATCAAGGGATTCAATTAGCGGAAGAAAACATGTAGCTTCTCTCATTGTTTTGAGAGACTCCCTCCTTATATGAAGGGGTCCTCTCCAAGGGAGAAAATGTTAGAAATTCTATTGAAAATTATTAGGAAAGAAAAGAAGTGGAATGGTTATCTTTAATAACATATTTTCATGTTCTTTGCGATCTCAATAAATATGTGGACTTATGTGCTAATGAAGGGTGTAAATTAAGATTGGGAGAATTAAAAATCAATGGCGTAGTCAGAGCCACTCCTTTCGTTAGAGTTAAATGGATTGAAGGATTGTAAGGTGTCCCTCTAGAAAATTTGTAATTTTGTTAGATTCAAGATTTTTTTTTTAAGATATAACTATCTACTACCGAACGTATTTGTTGCGATCGATGGATAGACTTACATACACATACACAATTATCATTCTAAATAAAACAATGGTAATAGTTGCAATGCAGCACAGTCCCTGCCTCTACCACTAATTAGTTGACTAAATATTATGAAGAGTGCAGAGAAAACTCTGCAAATTGTAATATTTTCACACAATGAAAGCTCTTCGCATAGTGAAAGCTCTCCGCAAAAATACACGTAAAACAAATAATTGGAATGTTTAATGTTGATGATTCCTAATGTTTTTTTGTTGATGATTAAAAAAATATTTACATTTTTCTTTATAAATATATCTGCACAAAACTATCCACACAAATTGTGGGGAGTGCAAAGTTAACTCCACACAATGATAGTTGCAATGAAACATAGTTCGTGCCTCTACCATTGATTAATTGATTAAATATTATGCAGAGTGTTGAGAAAAATTTGCACAATGTAAGCTCTCCACACAATGAAATATCTCTCGCACAAGGAAATATCTACCACACAAATTTCTCCACATAGTGAAATCTCTTCACACAAATCCATGTAAAATAGATAATTGGAGTGTTTAATGTTGATGATTTCGATATTTTTTGTAGAGGATTAAAACACTATTTACATTTTTGTTTATAAAATATCTCAACACAAATTTTGTGAAGTGCGGAAAAAACTACACACAATGAAATATCTTCACACAAAATGCTATGCACAATGAAATATATCTGTACAGTCAAACCTCTTTACACAAATCCACGTAAAACAAATAATTTAAGTGTTTAATGTTGATGACTCCTCATGTTTTTTTGTTGACAATTTAAAAACTATTTACATTTTTTTTTATGAAATCTCTCAACACAATGAAACATCTTCATAGAAAGCTCTACCACTAATTAATTGATTAAAGGTTATGCACTCCACAAAATTAAAGTTATCTGCATAGTGAAAGATCTCCGTATAGTGAAAGCTCTTCGCACAAAACAAAATTAGCCAACAAAGTTAATTAAATTATTAAAGGTTGTCTGGAGTGCAGAGAAAACTCTGCAGAATGAAATATCATCTTAGGTGGCACTGTATGGTTTGCATCTCATTCAATATATTGAATGTCTGAAGGAATTTCTAATCACCTAAATTTTCAACAATCAATTATCTGTCCTCAACTAGAGTTAAATTACATCCTATTTAACGATTTATTTTTAATTATTCAATGATCACATTGTATCCATCCATAACATTCCACGTGGAATTATCTAAAGAATAGTTACCCATCGCTATCTAGTCTAAATATTTCACCATGAACGTGGATGAGAGCTGGGTAGGAGAGGTAATTCTACATCATGTTTAACTATTTCTGAGTAATGATTCAATGATCACGCTTCATCCATCTCCAATATTTCATGTGAAAACTGCTAAATGATAATTTCCCATTGCTCTCGAGTCTAAACATTTCACCATGAACTTCCTATGAAATGGGAATGTGGATGCAAAGGAGAGTTAATTATGTATAGCTTTCGCATTTCTCACAATAGCGTGTGATGATGTTCTAAAATTTCTCATGTTATTATATATTGTAGATAATATTTTAATACTAAATTTTGCATATCTTCAGATTCTGACTATTACTAATTAATTGATTAAAGGTTGTGCGAAGTGCGGAGAAAAATCCACATAGTGAAATCTCTCAGCATGAAGATTTGCATACAATGAGATCTCTCTGCATGAAACTCTTTACACAATGAAAGCTCTTTGCACAGTGAAAGTTTTCCGCATAGTGAAATCTCTATGCAAAACATTTTTTTCATGATGAAGTCTCTTCACCCAAAACTCTTCGCAGAATGAAATCTCTCTGCACACATTTTGAAATTGATACATGAAGAAAATACTGAGCAACATTACATACTAGTTGTGCAATAAGTTTATTTTGCATACAATGCATGATTTATTGACTTATTTTTGCGTGATGAATTACTATCCACATTATTCACAATGATTGGAATTTTCACATAGAGTCGCCCATTTATCCATTTATGCAAGTTTTGAATAAAAGTATGGGAAAAAGGGTGTGTGACAAGTGCGGGAGAAAGGGTATGCAGTAAGTGCGAGAGTTTTTTTCTTCCACATTCCGCATAAGGCAGGGGGCAAAGATCTAACTACTATTATTTTTTTATGTAGATAAAGGTTATGTGGGAGAAAGGGTGTACGTTAACTACGGGAGAAAGGAATACATCGAGTCAAGATTTTTTCCTCTGCGTTTTGCATAGCACTAATTTAACACTATAGGAGAAATTTACTTAGAAAGAGGAAGTGCTTAGAGAATATTGTAACAAATATTTATTTTCCTATATTATTGTGCAGAGGTGTGGAACAATTAATGTTGCTACATTGTGCAAAGTGCTTAAAGAGTTCAAAGATGTCAGAACTAATGGAACTGCAATTTTCTTACAAAGTGAAACTTTCTTTCTCTGCATTTCGCATAAGGATAATTTAACATTGTAAGATAAATTATATTATAATGTATATCATAATTTATATCATATAGTGGATTATATAAATGTACTTATATTAAGGTGTGGAAAAAGCAATGTTGATACAATGTGCAGAGTGCTTAAAGATTATATGGATCTTTACACTAGTACAAAATGGCTAATTAGTTACTAAAAAAACGACTAAAATTTGCATATAAATGACTATTTTTTGGTCGGTGACCAATAGTAGCTAATTTACAGTATCTTATAACGCGACCAACTTTTGGTCGTTTTTAGCTTAGTCATTAATTGGTTATCTCAATTTTGTTGTCTAGTAATATATTTGGTCATTAATTTAGTCATTGATTTAATCATTAATTTAGTCATTGATTTGGTCATTGGTTTAATCTTTGATTTGGTCATTACTTGTCACAATTAATGACCAAATATATAACAAAATATATTTCTATATAATCACCTGAGAACCAATTAATGACCAAAGAAATATGACCAAAATGTTGATCGTGTTATAAGATACTGTAAATTAGCCACTAATAGTCATATATATGCAAATTTTAGTCATCATTTGAAACCAATTAATGACCAAAGAAATATGACTAAATTTTAGTCATGTTATAAGATACTGTAAATTAGCTACTAATAGTCGTATATATGCAAAATTTAGTCGTCATTTGTAATCACAAATTTATCATTTGCAGTAGTCATTTATTCATTATATAAACGACTCATCTAGTAGTTTATATTCATTTCATTTACTTTCATTAATAATCATTATAAATGACTAACTTAGTCGTATATTCATATTATTTGTGTTCATCATTAATCAATATAAACTATTAATTTAGTAGTTTTAAATTGATTTTGTGTTCATTATTAATCAACATAAATTAATTTGTATGATTTAAAAAATGTCATACAATGTGATGTTCATCTAATATGAAAACACAAAGTCTCATATTTTAATTACAATACTTAACAATATCAAGTGCAACTATAAATAATTTCCACCACATATATTATATTATATGAAATGTTAAAGTATTACAATATGATTTTCCAACTTAATATTGGTTGGACTACAATTAACACATGAAATGATGTTTCATCACTTCAAAACATTATCGTTGTGTTTTCAAGGCATTGTAGATGAATTCACCAACTCTAAAGACTTGACCATCAGTATTTATATGTGTGTCTTATGCGAGATATTGGCTCTAAGAGTATCACCAGACCAGTTCTCATCTCTCTCTTTTTGCATTTATCGCTCCAATGTTATTGCTCCCCTCTTTTTTCAATTCATGCTTCTTACCATCAATACTGAGTTCATTTTCTGCAAACAAAAGAAGATAAAATGCAGAGTTTAAAACATGAAAGACAATGAACACTAGAATGTAAACTAAATTATACTATAAATAGTTTATACGACATATACCTCAACATCAGCAATGTCAAAGCCATTTTTCCCATACAAGTAAGAAACTCGAACAATTTTTCTTCATTGGGGTGATAATTGCCACTATAATGTGGCCAGATAACCTGTATAAACAAAGAAAATAAAATGTCACCATATATAGAAAAGAACACCTTAGTAACTTCGTATTTAACTTTCAAGAAAAGCTTAGGAACAATCATGTCAACTAAGGTATCTGCTAAAAAGCTAAAGCTGTAGATAGCTTGTGAAAACAAATAATCTGAGGTGTGATGTTTAATCCTTGTCGTTTTATTCACAACAACATTTAATTTTATAACTCGTGAACTTAGTTAGGCATATAAACAACATGTACTCAAATAACAACATGAAAGTAACTTTTTCTGATAGTCATGAAAATATTTTAACACAAAATAGCTATAAGGATTCCAGTCAAAATCAAAAGAAACGTCCAAAATACAATCAAACAATAAAGAGAGGATATCATGGAATGGAAATTGCAATTATAAAAATTTCTTTACCTGTCCACCGATGTCATGTCTGGCATTCCTAAAACAATTGCTTGCCCAAAATAACCATGAGGTGAAATAATCACAACATTTAAAACCATAGGAATTCCTAATAGAAACATTTCCAAAGTCAATGGCTTAGGTGTCTAAGCAATCTCTAACAGCGAATGAACAATATCCAAGACGTGATATGCATCGTCTCCCCCATCCTTTTTCCAATCACATTTCCTGTAACCTGCCCACAGCAGAGTCAAGTAACAATTAAAAAAAAGACATTTGTTTTTATCTTTTATATCTACAAAAATTGAATCTGATTTGTTTCATGAACATATTAATTCATATTTAAAGCCTTCATGACATATGAGAAAGTGTCAATCAAATAGGACATCAGAAAAATCGACATCAATGAAGTCCTCAAACAATTTCTAGAATATCAATATTTTTCTTGTTGTGATATCTTGGGTAGAAAAAAGAACATATATACAAAATAAAAATGCATATATTACTTATGGTCAAATTTTGTATATGGTGTATTCTTAAGCAATTTTTAAAGATGTTCCTCCGCCTTTACCAAAGTGAATTGTATCTTGTTTAAACTATGTATCTTTTTATTCAGTATCAATTTCTGCAAGATAAATGTCACATTATTCTTTCCCATTTCTCAACATGCTACATATGATAAATTGAAAATCACATAAAACCAAGAGCAAACCATTTTCTAACTAAAACAAACAAACAAACAATGTCTCTAATAAAACTTAATTATAATATTAGAAAATGAAATGAGAGCGGACCATTTTTGTTGTTCGACTTTGCTTATTTTTTTTATGAAAATGCTCGAGCTTCAAGAACCAACAAATGTGAGGGAAGTTGTAAATGTGAAAAAAAAAATTTATGTTGACCTAATTTGTAGACTTCTTCAAAATGATGTGAATGATGCCATTTTCGGATGTGGTAAATCTCATAATAAGAAATGGCATGTATTCTAATAAATTACATTGCAATGACTACCATGGCCCTCCACGGGTTATAGGTCCTCAATATGTTAATCTTGAGGATTAAAGAGAGATGTCAATGATAAGTATGGGTGGTCCTAGTTTGTATGGTGGATATCTTCAAACCAAGGTCGTCATCTCAATGAACCTAGGTTCTGACATGGTAAACCTGGATCTGGTCTTCACCCAATTTCATTCCATCATACTTTGTCAAGATTCAAGAGGACATAATGGTCCTTCAACTTATAATAGGGTTGCATTTGAGATTATAAATAAAGCTTATCCAAAGCAAATGGATTTTTGAGCTCCAAGAGATATGGATAATTTAAATGATAACAATTATATGTTTTTTTCCCAAGATTCAAATGTAGGGATACATTTTGTGGATTTTACTAATAAATAGAATGAGAGAAATAATCCATGAGGAGAATCTACTGGTCATTGTGATTAGGGAAATACTCGGAGATAATAATACTTTAGGTTAAAATCAAATATTGTGTTGATTCTTGTAGCTTCTCAGTTGTTGGTAGGTTTTAAGGTAGGAATTTCAGTTCTTCAAGGGTGGGGTCCTTCAGCATAATTGCATCTGCCTTGGTCCTATCGCCCAAAAGCAAAAAATAAACAACAAAGAGTAAATATGTCAAGTTTAGGGCAATTCCTATTTGTATAGTTGTCAAGCTTATAGTTATTTTTTACTCTGTTATAACTCTATTGAGACCACCTACTCTACAGTAGAAATGGCAGAGGAGCCATTAGTCATACCTACCCATGGTCTCCTGTAGGCATGATATAAGAATAGGCTGAGCCATTAATTAGAATTGCACATATATTGAGGAAAGACAATTCATTATCTAGTTAGCCAATTGCACATTGAACCCTATATGGATGAGCAACCCTAAATAAAACCAGTTTTCTCTATCATATTCCTTGGAAAGACAAACTCACTAACATTGCTTGTAATTTTTTGGTTTCATTTTATAGACTCCTTCTTTGGCAACTCCTATTCGATAATGGATTTGTTTCCAAGGAAGGATGCAAAAATTTTCTAATGACATGGAATCAGCTTAGTGTATTTTGACCCTACATGACCAAGGCACTCAGGAGCATTGGGCGCATCAATAGTAGCATCCTCCAAATGTAATAGTAGCATACATCTTTTAGTAACTAATTAGCCATTTTGTGCTAGAATACCAAGATTTCATGGACTATGTGCAGGAGAATATTTAAGAGCCTCCATCAAATTCATCTATTGCCGCGAAGACAAAGTATAGAAAAGGGGAAATAGAAGAAAAGATGATTATCTGGGATTCTATTCATAAGCACTTGGTTGCTTACATTTCTGAGTTGAAGACATCTAAGGAGATGTATGATAAGCTAGTGAGCATGGTCAAGGCTAGAAATGCTAATCAAATCCTCTTCTTCAAGAATCGATTGAAGAATATCAAGAAGGGTAAGGATGAATCTATTCAGTCCTATTTTATGAGGCTCACTAAAATCAGGAATAAGCTCCTAGCTATTGGGGAAGCAATATCTGATCAAGAGATGGTTCTTATTGCACTTGGATGTCTCCCCCGTGATTGGCATGTATTCAATACCACTATTCTTAATAATAATTTGATTCCTGATTTGGATGAAATATTGACGAGATGCACTCAAGAGGAAACAAGAATGATGGAGTATGCATCTAATGGTAATGGAAGTGACCCTACTTCCTTCGCCGCTCATGAAAACAAGAACCATGGTGGCCCGGGAAATCAAAACCATGGTAGAGTGGGGCCCAAACGAAGGAAGGGAAGATTTTACACTTTTAACAAGTCTGGTCACTATGCAAGAGAGTGCCCTAATAGAAAGGACTCTCCCAGGGATGATGACAACAATAACTCGAGAAGGAATGGCAGGAACAACAATTTCCAAGGAAAAAGGAAAGCTCCCTCTGATCATAGTGGAAATGGGCAACCTTTCAAGAGGTCAAGAAATTCCAGGTACGATGAGTCCAATGTTGTTGATAATAAGAGAAATGAATTTATTCTTGTATCTGCCCTCTTTGTTGCATCTCCACCTAACACCCTGGATGTCTGGTTGATTGATAGTGGTGATTCAAGGCACCTCACTGGTTATAAAGAAGCCCTTTCTGATTTGGTTGAGAAGGATACTAATCTATAAATTATCCTTGTAGATAATTCCACCTATCCCATGAAAGGGACATAGATTGTGACCCTCCATCTATCTCAAGGTCAAGTCCTCCGATTACAAGATGTGTTGTATGTACCTAATTTGAAGAAGAACCTTGTGTCCATTTCAGAAATGGAAGACAAAGGGTTCAAGGTGGCATTCGTTTATGGAAAGGTACTTATCTGGAAGAATAACTTCAAGGAATATCTTTCTATTGGTTTTAGAGTTGATACACTCTACCAGGTTGGAGGAAGTCCATTGGGGGCTATGACACATGATACAACTCTTCAAGCAGAGTTATGGCACTAGAGGTTTGCACACCTTCATTACAAAGCCCTTCCTGAAGCAAGGAAGGTGGTGACAAGGATGCCTGAATTTAGAGATGATCATGAAGGTGTATGTCAGGATTATGCCGAAGGAAAGCATACAAGGGGACCATTCACCTCAAGTATCACAAAGATGACTGATATCTTGCAATTGATACATTATGACTTATGCGGTATGCTTCCCGTTAAATCCTTGGGAGGATGTTCCTATTACATGACTTTTAGAGAGGACTTCTCCCGCAAGACCTAGATAAATTTTTTGAAGAAGAAGGACGAAGAATTGAAATGGTTTTGTACCTTCAAGGCCTTCATGGAAAATCAAACCGAGAAAAAAATCAAAGTTTTGAGAACTGACAATGGGACTGAGTATGAGTCAAATGAGTTTAATGACTTTTGTAGAGAAGCTGGCATTAAGAGGGAGACCACAACTGTGTACACTCTTGAGAAAAATGGTGTTGCTGAAAGAAAGAACAGGACCATTGTGGAAGCTACTCACGCCATGCTATGTGACCAATGTCTTCCGAAGTTTCTATGGGGAGAATCTATGAACATTGTTGTGTATGTTAAAAATAGATGTGTGCATTCCGCTCTAGACTCCAAAACTTCCGAAGAAGTCTTCTCTGGTAAGAAACCTGATGTTTCTCATTTTAGATTTTTTGGTTGTCCTGTTTACTTTCATGTGCTGAAAGAAAAGAGAAGCAAGTTGGATGCTTTTGGAAAGGAGGGAATGTTTGTGGGCTACAGTGAAACTTTGAAGGCATATAGAATCTAGGGGCATGGTCAAAGAGAAGTGGAGATATGCCACAATGTCACCTTCGATGAAGATGTTGCCCTCAAGAAAGTGAGAAATCTTCTTAGCTCCAAGGAAGACAAAGAAGATGAAGAAGCAAGGAAGCAGGAAGAACAGAACGATGACATGATGCCAGATATTGAAGGACCTATGGATCCCATTGATACACCTCCTTCAAATAAGAGAATACCCTCACGACTCCGGGATACTCTCGTAGATTCCAAGAGACATATTGCCCCAAGGGGGACATTTCGTGAAAGAAAGAAGCCGAAGAGATACCAAGGGTATCTAGCAGCCATGAGTACAATATAACAATATGAGCCTAGATCATTTGAAGAAGTCGTAAAGCATCAAGTTTGGAAAGATGCTATGCACGAATAATATGAGTACATTATGAAAAATGATGCCCAGGAAGTGGTCTTGAGACCGGAGGACAAAACTGTTGTCACCTCGAAATGGCTCTATAAGATCAAGCATGGATCTAATGGAAGTGTTGAAAAGTACAAGGAAAGATTTGTTGCCCGAGGCTTCTCTCAAAAAGAAGGCATAGATTATGATGATATATTTTCCCCTGTGGCTGGCTACACCACCATCTGATCTATTATTTCCCTTGTTGCAATGCAAGGATAAAGTCTCCATCAGATGGATGTGAAGACCGCTATTCTGCATGGATATATAAAGGAAGAGATGTATGTGGAGAAACCTCTGGGGTTCGAAGTCCAAGATAGAGACACCCATGTATGCAGGTTGAAAAAAGCCCTCTATGGGTTGAAGCAAGCCCCCAGGGCTTGGTACAAGAGGATAGATAGCTACTTGATGAAGCTGGGATTCACTCGAAGTAATGTTGATCCGAACCTTTATTTTAAGGTTGATAGAGAAAGGCCTCTCATTTTGGTTCTCTATGTGGAAAATCTCTTCCTGATAGGTGCTGACCCTCTCATTCATCAGTGTAAGAGGAAGTTAGCTTTCGAGTTTGAGATGAAATACCTAGGACTGATGCACTAATTCCTAGGTTTAGAGGTTTGGCAGAGGCCAGGCGAGATTTTCCTTTCTCAAGGAAAATATGTCATGAAATTGTTGGAGAGATTTGGTATGGTGGACTATAAGTCTGTGTCTACACCAATGGAACTCAACATTAAGTTGAGTGGAAACGTTTTTGGGCTTGTGACAACAAATCCTACCAAATATTGACAACTCGTGGGGGCCCTGATGTTCTTAGTGAACTCCCGTCCGGACGCATGTTTTGCAGTGAACACTTTGAATCAACATATGGTTGATCCTCATCATATTCACTGGATTGGTGCCAAGAATATGTTGAGATATATTTGGGGCACAATAAACCATGGGCTAAGATACACTGTCGGGAGTTTGAGACTCCATGGATATACTAATGCTGATTGGGTTGGCAGTGTGGTGGATCGCAAGAGCACATCTGGATGTTGCTTCACCTTGGGTTCTGCTTCGATATCTTGGATGAGTAGGAAGAAGAAGTCGGTGGCTTTGAGCATCATTGTGGCTCAATACATTGCAGCGAGTATGGCTTGTTGTGAAGCTATTTGGTTGTGAAAGCTCTTCATTCAGATGTTTGGGCATGTGCTAGATACCACCATTATCCTTTGTGATAACCAGAGTGAGATTCGACCTTATAAGAATCTCGTGTTCCACGATTGATCCAAGAATATTGATATCAGGTACCGCATTATCCGAGATATGGTACAGTGAGGCATCGTAAGGCTCGATCATATAGGAACTGATGAGCAGGTCGCGGATATTCTCACGAAGCCCCTGGGGAAGGTCAAGTTCCTAACCTTCTGTGAGAAGCTTGGAATCATGGAAAGACCTTATTCTGAGGGTCTTGATTGAGTTGGGCTATGAGCTTTGGGAGCTCTAGGGGGCTTGGGGATAGCTTCTTGGAGCTATAAGCACATACGGGGCTAGGCTTGCCGAAAATTGTTGTGCTTCTGCCCCACTGTTATGATATTGAGTTGGTTCCCCTCTCTTTGATATGTGCCCTGCACGCATCCTACCCATGGAGTTTCAGACTCATGGGAAGTACCTCTCATTTGGCTAATGAGGTGGGAAATGTGGATAGAGACCAATATCAAGACCGATGGACGCATCAAATATTGTCGTACTCTCTATGTCTAGGATGTCACATGTCCAACACCTTGATATAGGGTCAAGTAGGATGAGGTTCTTACCTCTAAACTGACTTCGGGTTAGTATGAAACTCTTTTTGAGTCCAAGAGAGGTTTTTACCTCTGAGCTGACTTCGGGTCAACTGAATGTGATGTCTTTGTGACTCACCTTTTGTTCTATTTAAGAAAGAGCCAACAAAGAAAGTTACAGTAGAATGACGCACAATGTTTGGTGAAAGTATATGATGGTACTGATGGATGGCACTTGTGGACAGATGGAGTTCTCCCTAGTTGAGAGGGAGTGTTAATTTTGGGAAACTAGGTCCAAACTCCATGTTGCAATGCTCATATGACGATGGTCATATTTTTTTTGGATTCCTCTTTCGAAGAGGTGCAATATTGATCTAAAGATCATCTTGATCGGATGAGCAAAACATTTATTTTGAATTTATTTTCCACATGTGCAAGGTCGGCCACATTTGTAATGTAGGCTCACATGCCTAATAGATGTGTCACACACCCTCATTGATGGATATAAATTAGAGATACTTGGAAGTCATTTCATCATCAACTCATTACACATTCTCTCATTGTGATCTAATTGGTTCATTAGCCTTTCGAGGCATTTTTCTCCTCACATGTGTGGAGCGTAGCTGTTGTTTTATGTGGATATGTTTAGGGCCTTTTGTTGCAATGTTGAGCAGCGTTGATCATGGTAAAATTTTGGTCGTTTGACCTCCAACTTCTGCGAAAAGTCCGATTTTAGGAGGCTGTACTGTTGGGCACTAAAATCGAGGAATTCTAGGCTATTTAACTGAAGCCCTAATCTGTTGTGTTGACTTTTCTGTTGCTACTTGCGTTGACTTTGGGTTGACTAGCATTGACTTGTGATGAGATTCCTATGAGGGATGTGGGTGTGACACATGGAAGATTGGCTGACCAATAAATACTTTGCTGGTTGAAGCATCCTATTAACTGTCGTAACGCAACAATATCTCATATCTTTGTTGGACAAAAGGAATTGTAAAACTGATCTGTTTTTTGGCTTGTCTTCTATTGATCTATTATTGTGTTCTATCAACATTTTAATTTCATGTTTATGTGATTGATATTTTTTATCGGGCCTAAGAAATATTGAAGTAAAATTGCATCAAGCATAGAACACCGTGGTTATCTAAATTTTAACACTTCTTCTATATTGGCTCAAACTCTGCTGCCTTTTTCTCTTCTTCAAATCTATTTAGGTGTTCTCATTCATTTGACGGCACAACTCTGTCCAACATTTGCCATCAACAATATGTGGGATCAAGCCTATCTACTTGTATTTGGTGTAAACCAAACACTACATCTTTGATCAGATTACTGTCAAAGGGAACAAGCTTGAATGTTGGACCTTTAACTTTCAGAACAGTTATGATGATTCGCATGATACCCAAAAACTTACAGGATGCATGAGTCCTTTCCCTTCTATAGAACTGATCCCTCATAGTTTTTGCATGAGATAGCATTACAATATTTCCAAAATTATTTCCTCTAAGAAGATAAAAGGCTTTCACTTAAAGTATTCAAAGACCATACTAGACAATTCCATTAAGGCATTGAAATATCATGTGCAGGTCCATCAATCATGTTCATGGATGTAAATATGTTTGAAATGGTAATATTAGCTATTAAATTTATTTGGGAACAAGAGTTCTCCTAGATCAATTAATTTGATATTCCAAAGTTTTCCAAAATTATGCAAATGCAGTTTGTAGTAACCACAAAATCAGTGCATAGGTTTGCAAACAATGGATGTTAGTTATAAACAATTCATCGGTATATTGGTCACTGTGCAAACCTAGTAACAACCCAACTAAAAATAAACCTTCTGCACAACGCAACAACCATAACAAACCTTGTTATATTTCAGCTGCTTTACATCCATGTGCAAACTATAGAGCCATAAAACAAGGAGGGAAATGCTGCAGTATGTGTTATAACTCAAATTGACCCAATTAAAATATACAACAAAAATAAAGTAAAATTGGCTTCTTCTATATTGGTTCAAACCCTGCTGCCTTTTTCTCTTCTTCAAATCTATTTGGGTGTTCTCATTCATTTGACATGTCACAACTCTGTCCAACATTTTCCATCAACAATATGTGGGATCAAGCCTATCTACTTGTATTTGCTGTAAACCAAATACTACATCTTTGATCAGATTATCGTCAAATGGAACAAGCTTGAATGTTGTACCTTTAACTTTCGTAACAGTTATGATGATTCACCAATATGATTCATAGCTATTTTCTATTTTATTTTGCTAGAATTGAAAGCAGATTGATATTGGAACTAGAAACAAAAATTGCTTAAGGCACCTGGGCAGTAAATAATGCAATTGTAGTGTGTACCACCATAGTTATCATTTAGGGTCACATTGGTCCTGTAAGGATTTCTACAAATGACTTACATGTGATTAATTTAAATCATTTAAAATTAAAATGGTATAGGGTGGTTGTGCAAGGACCTGGGACAAATTTTTGAATCCTCAAAAAGGTGAATGTATTAAGAATACTAAACCTTCTAAGACAACTGAAATAAACAAGCTTGTGGTAAACAGAGTACCATGTCATATCAATATTATATTAGAAGGACCTATGTCTAAACTATGTAAAAATAGGTTGTACTCTCTTCCTTGTTAAAATTATGGTAAGTGAAATCATCGCAACCTAAGCAAATTCACTATTACTAGTCCCTCCCCTCTTTGCAATGAAAATCTTGGTAATGGTAATGGGATGTGAAATCATTGTGTTGGTAAGAGGAATCAATGTGCTAGTAAGAGTAATTGCTATTTTTAAGTGCAGGTGACATTAAAACAAAAGTAATGCTAATAGGTAAGTGAAATGAAAGTGTTTAGGTTTAGGTTTTACCCTTTACGTAAACCCTGTAAAAAATTGGCTTCTTCTATATTGGCTCAAACCCTGCTGCCTTTTTCTCTTCTTCAAATCTATTTGGGTGTTCTCATTCATTTGACATGTCACAACTCTGTCCAAAATTTTCCATCAACAATATGTGGGATCAAGCCTATCTACTTGTATTTGTTGTAAACCAGATACTACATCTTTGATCAGATTATCGTCAAATGGAACAAGATTAAATGTTGTACCTTTAACTTTCATAACAGTTATGATGATTCGCCAATATGATTCATAGCTATTTTCTGTTTTATTTTGCTAGAATTGAAAGCAGATTGATATTGGAACTGGAAACAAAAATTTCTTAAGGCACCTGGGCAGTAAATAATGCAACTGTAGTCTGTACCACCATAGTTATCATTTAGGGTCACATTGGTCCTGTAAGGATTTCTAGAAATGAATTACATGTGCTTAATTTAAATCATTTAAAATTAAAATGGTATAGGGTGGTTGTGCAAGGACCTGGGACAAATTTTTGAATCCTCGAAAAGGTGAACGCATTAAGAATACTAAACCTTCTAAGACAACTGAAATAAACAAGCTCGTGGTAAACAGAGTACCATGTCATATCAATATTATATTAGAAGGACCAATGTTTAAACTATGTAAAAATAGGTTGTACTCTCTTCCTTGTTAAAACTATGGTAAGTGAAATCATCGTAGCCTAAGCAAATTCACTATTACTAGTCCCTCCCCTCTTTGCAATGCAAATCTTGGTAATGGTAATGGGATGTGAAATCATTGTGTTGGTAAGAGGAATCAATGTGCTAGTAAGATTAATTTCTATCGTTAAGTGCAGGTGACATTAAAACAAAATTAATGCTAATAGGTAAGTGAAATGAAGGTGTTTAGGTTTAGGTTTTAGCCTTTAGGTAAACCCTGTGTTGGCCCATTCCATGCTTAAACCATATTGTTCTGATTTTTAAGTCATGCATGGAATTGTTCCTATAGATGAAAATAATTCCTGACCTTGGGGAATCATTTCATTCAACAAGATACAATTCGACTAAAACCATAGGCAATTATGCTAATCCACTCAGCACTCATACAAACCTAAAGAAATCAGATTAAAAGATGGAAAGTTCTCTAGAATCCAATCAGGATCAAAAATTCTGTGGTCATAGGGTGATTACAGTATGAAAGTGGGTATGCCTAGGGTTAATTCCCATAACTTTGATCCTAATCCAGTCACTAAACATCAAGGATATGAACCAAAGAAGAAATAAAGGTTGCTAAAATTCTAAGAACATTTTGAAGAATGACTGACAAATATTACCAACATCATACTAGTAATGATTAAACCAAGACTGTTTTCTCAACACCATATTCTAGAATATCCATAATGCTCCTATTTAAGTCAACCTTGGTTCATCATTAGGACAGGAAGTCATGGTTCAAAACTAAGAATCCTAGTGTGAAACTAAGATATTCTGGTTTGAAAGGTTTGGACTTCTGTCTTGATGATGAACCTATAAATCTAGGTTTGAATCATTGATATAAATATAAGTATTGCGGATATTATTATTTTTTAAATAACAATGTAATTTGAATTGGAAAAATGCTGTTGAACCACATCGAAGGTACATCCATAACTTTCTGTAGAAAAATGTAGCATAATATTTTGTAACTAAACCAGTTTGATCATGTTGATTGTCTCTATCCTACTGCAAGGCTCCAGAGTCCAAAAAAATATATAAGGATACAGTTTATAGAATAGGCATATATGTGATAGCAATTGACAGGAATTCAACAAAATTTAAACCAAGGTGGATTCTTAATCATCTATGATAATCAAATTATCTATTAAGGCTGCTTGGTTTTGGTGGATTCTTAACCACAAAGCTGCCAAATTATGTAGGCAAACCAGCCTGCAATGCTTGGGCATATGCTCTCGGGAGATTGGAATCCAGTGGGAAACTAGAAAAGGGGCTGTCTTCACTACTATACTTAAATCCTATGGGAAGCAGAGCAATTTTGAAAGGAAGTCTAAACAGTGAAAAAGTAATAAAATCAAATTTTAAATTCAAGAGAGAAAAGACATCGGAGAGGGATACTTGTGTACCAGATATTGTGCTCTGGATAGAGGCTTAAGAAGCACATTAGAAGCTTTTATCACTTGAGCAGACTGTTGAGCTGAATACTCCTTCTCTTGATGGTCCCAAATAGATGACAAAATGAAAGACATTTTACTCAAAGTCCCAAAAGGAATCATCTGTTCTGCACCAGTGATAGTTAAGGCCATCAATTGTATTCATGTCAAGAGTACTTGATGGAAATTAATAATTTCTCTGAAAAATATTCCCATGATGTTTATGGATGGTGAGACAGTACGCCTGCATACCTTATATGATCTAGTATCTTATGAATAAGAAGATCAATGATAAAGGAAGTAACCTTGTAAACAATGACCTATGTTTGATCTGGTGGTCTTCCTATCATCAATATTGCAACAAGAAGCATAGTTGACACGTAGTAAAGATTGTTATAATAAACTTGAAACTTTTAAGGAAGAATAGTCTTCCCGAAATATGAAGGCCTTCTATTAGTCACCATGTATCATATGTATGGCATCAGCAGCTATGGTGATATGTTTTAACTCCTGTAACCTAATAGTCTTGTTCAAAATTGAAGTTGTCTTTACAATTCAGTGGTCACTTCAGAAAATTTATCTTTTGGAAGGTTTTCTATTGAGAAGTAGCTATAATGATCTCCATGGAAAAGAAATTTCAGCTCCTTTTATAAGAGAAGCTCTCCTGACGACAGAGCCTCATGCTAAGTCTCTTCTCTCACATGGGAAGATCGTGATTGAAGTTCAGATGATCACACCTTAAGAGGGAGCTATAACATCCATGAATTAATATCAGATGGTTACACTCTCAAAATAATTATACATCTATTGATGTTGTCATTCATTACATGCCTAGATTCCAGTGGTCATCTGCTCATTAAACTAAAATGATCCATATTTTATCACAGTAATTTGCAGGGCTGTCAGTATGTAAGAGCACATCTAGGTGCTATATCTTCTGGGATCCACCATGGATGAATCATTGACTAAATTCAGTTCCTTTGAGAAAGCATGGGTTATTATGAAGCCATTTGTATTGAAGAATCTCTTCAGTGAGTCATTTGTGCTCACTACCATTGCAGAAGTATTTCACATAGCACTGGATATGGTTCAGCAGAGGACACTCCTGTGTTATGGCATGCTTGAGTGATTGATGGACACTATGCACCCTGGAAAGACAAGTATAGGCTATGAGCTCCCTAAGAGGAAGTAAGATCAATCAAATATCTTCTCCATCTAGATGTACAAGAACCAGAAGATTGCTAAGTGTTGACTGGATCTATGCGTTAAGTCAATATGTCTGAGACAATGTAAGTGGGAAACGTCATATTTATGAGACAATGTAAATCTTCCTACTCAACCAATAGATGTATCACATCCACAAGGTCACATGATCATTCTTGCTCCTTGCTGCCACCAGTAACTACTCCTCGGCCTAGATTTTGTAGAAACATCCATCACTAGATTCTTCTCTTCTGCTTCAAATGTTAGGAGAGTTTTGATATGCCATACCAACCTTCTAGGCTTATCCAACTAGGCCTCTCACCCTTAGGCACTCCTCAAAAAAAATTATGAGGGTCTGAATCAGCTGCTCCATAATGATAATTGATGACAGGGATGCCTGTATTCCCTCACTTATCTCTACCTCTATCTCAATTATTGACAATTGATGTTGAATAGTGTGTCCTCTGTTTCTATGGTTTACCTTCCCTATTCACCATTTCTTATGTTATTTTCTTTGTTAATCATCATGGCACCCCCATAGTCCAATGTTGACAGGCTATATTTACTGGTCCTATTGATCTATCACTTGGTGAATTGTGGGCATTAATCAACTCATATTACCTTCGTAAACTCTTCTTGGACATTTCAATGTGCATTAGTTGATATTAGTTTATTACTATTTCTACTATCAATTTCCCTACATGACACAAATGGAATAAATTATGTTTGAAATTATACCAATCTGTTCAAAATTTCAACACAATGGCACTGTTTCCTCTTTTTATCTCTTAAATAATTTGTAAATAGATCCTGCACTGAATATGAGGACTGATCAAGTTTTCTTAGTTTGCAGATACAACAAAATGCAGCCAAATGATTTCATTACCAAGAAACAACATCACTTTGACATATCAAATTTAAGGCAACTCTAAAGACAGGCTAAAGCCTAACTGTATCCCATGTTTAATTTTATACCACAACAGCTTAAAATTCCTCAAGAATCAATGTAGTCCTAGACCTCACTAACTCTATTTTCAATGTGCTTGAGACAAACAGATATCACATGGAATATCACCAACTTTTTCAACATTTATTGTGTCCACTTTCAGTGTGTGTGTGCATATGTGCTCTATCTCTTTCTCCTCCATAAATTTCATTGCAACCTATGTATCTGTATCATCATGTTCTGCATCATGAACAAGAGATTCAGGTGAATTCTCAAGGTAAGTTCACTGGTGAAAATTGCAGAAAGTCGTCGAACTATGGGAACTACAAGAAGTCTTCTGATTTGGAAAAAAATTCCAACTTAATATTGATTTCTTGTAAGTCCTAATCAAGGTGATACTTCAATTCTCTAGATTTTTTATTTTTATCAACACTGCTCTTAGCCTCAGGTGGCAGTTTTTGCATAGATTTTTGCAGATCTCCACCAACTGAAGCTACTGACTGTTGGCGTTCCTGTTTTCTAGCCACAAATTCATCCACATGAATAGATGATGGCCTACCACCAATAAACCCTCCACACTGAACATTATCAACATTGGAGCTACTACACATACCATCATTGTTTCTCCCTCTTGCAACATAATCATCAACATGCATAGAAGGTGGTCTAATAGTATTACATTTGCGATGCCTAAATGTGTCTCTTCTAGTTGGACCAGATGAGGAAACAATTGTACCTCCCGTATCAACAAACGATCCACTGGATTTGGCTTCTACCACAACTCCTGAACCAATTCCATCTACTCTCTGATGCCTATTCGAGCCATCCACTGAAGACAATTTTATTTTTAATGAAGACACGAGAAATGTAGGCCTATCTAGGGTTGGAATTAAAAAACTGATTTGAAGGATTCCTAAACATAGCCATCTCTAGATTGCAACAGTATCCATTGCCCAATTTCCCTTTGGGGTTCTTTGGATAACGACTCAGGAGTCAATCTCCGTGTTCAGACTATGAGTGCAGACTGCCAAATTGATTTACAACAGAAGGAAGGATGGATCTCTAGAAGTTGCTAAGTTATTCATCTGTAATGATATTTCAAGGTCGAGATTCCAGGACTGTTTTAGGGCCACTTCATTTGGAAAATATGCAAGTTAGAAGAATTATGGAACAATGTTAATGTTTCTCGACACCTATGTCTCAGACCTCTCGCTCCTGAAGGTATAAGATTCATGCCATATTTTTCTACTCTACTCTCGGAAAATGGTATGCTCCTCCATCACAGTATATACCTCAACTCGCATCTCAAAAATATTGACACTTCATCATTGGACATTTTTTATATGTTGAAGAACATCACCTGAATTAGTGCTCAAAGTACCAAACTTTTCCAGTGTATGCCTACAGTCTTTTCCCAAAATATTGGAAGAAAAAAAAACTATTTATTCCTGTTGTGGTCCTTGTACAGTCTTGAATATCTGCATGGAGTCCTGAAGAGAATCTGTGGGAGCTTGCAACAGTCACAACCTTGTCGATACTCAACACAACAAGCTCCAATATGTGCACAAGCTCATGACATTCTTCCAAAGTTATCAAATTAAAGTCACAGTTTATATCTTCAGAAATCTGAACTTAATTCAGAGATCATGTCTTGAAACTTTTTGAAGCTTACATGCATAGTGCCTGTTCAAAGGGTGTTTATGTTTTATTTTTATTTTTATTTTTATTTCAATCAATCTTGGAAGATTCACGTGACCTACTTTCTCTTCATCTATGTTATGCGTAACTCTGTGGAAATTATTGAAAGGTTAAATACTAAAGAAATTCGTATCACTTGAGTATCGTTGTGATATATAATTGGGTTGGTATATCTCGTCTAGAATAATTCAGTCATGAGCTTGAACCTGAGGTAGAAATTTCATAGGCTAATACACTGAGTCTACAAATTTGTAGACATATTGTATGCTCATTCAAAAATTTGTGGAGCACTTTAGGCTGAATCTTAAAGAATTATTGTCTGAGGGTTAATGTTATGGTGATTTTAAAGGCCATTCGTCCCTCCTTCAATAACTGATCTTTGCATCGGATATGAAGTGTGCATTTGAAATTTCATTAAGGCAGAGTCTTCAATATTATTTGAGACAAATCTGGTGTATCCAGTGAACAAAATTGCACAAATTTCAGGCTGAAAATTCAGTGATCGGATCTGAAATTAACTAAGATGCAGCCCCTTCCTCAGAAGCTTATACGACAAATTTTCAATTTTGTTAAGGATTTGCATTTAAGGTATGATAGTATACTTACTGAAGAAAAATTTAAAGTGAGCTTCTAAAACAATAATTCGTGTCAAATTCAGATTTGATTGAGATTTCCCAAGGTTCAAAATTTGAATATTGACTGTATGTTGATCTCAAGCATATCAAAGGTACTAAATTTATAGTCAATATATCTAGTTGAATGTTTGTTTGAGGTATTTAAGGCTTCTCTTCAAGGTCATCTATATCAAGCATGTCAAAATCTGAAGTACACCTCTTATGAAAGAAAATTCAAAGAAAATCACTCTAAGGAAGTTTCGATGTGAATTACTTGGCACCTCCATACAGTCAGGGATATCAGTAACATTGAAGTACAACAGTGTATTCATCCTAAGAAGCATCACCAGTAGTAGCATATTTTGAAATGGGAAAATTTTCTGGTCCAAGTTTGAGAACTGTGGTAAAGGTAGATTGGTTTTGTTCTTTATTGCACACCTAAAGTATTCATACAATAGTAAGGGATTCTAACCGATTGATAGAAAGATTGTTCCCTAAAATGATTTTTATGTTCTAATACAAATTCTAGTGTGTTACGGTTATATGTTGTGTGCTAGTACAGTGACACAACAGGATCATTACAAATATTGCTAGGATTTTCACTTCAGAGATAAGACTAGCTTGAATTATGTAATGGCAGAGAAGGTTTGCTTGGATGAGGATGGTGCAAGTCCCTTGGTGTCTTTATTCAGTCGATAATACTTATGAAATCAGTAATAAGGTTATATTGATATACTCCTGTTGAGGTATGCCAGTTGAAAGGGCAGAACATGTGATAGACTTTACTTGTGCATTGCTAAAGTTTGGTAATTGAAAGTTTGCTGATATAGTTGCAGCATGATAATGTCTTGTCTTCAATATGAGGAGAAGATTGAAAAAGGTTGAATGTTCAATTGACATAAGTCTTCAGAGGTAGCTATGGAATCCCTGGCAGAATGGCTTGTCAACTCTTCTTGCCTAATGATTTTTACAATGGAAAGACCATGCCATAAGACGTTTATCTGCAGAAGTCGGATGACTATGGTTGAATGGCCTTGATTAATAGTAGGCTGCAGATAGCCCAATGGTTATGTTTTGGACGAAATTGTTTTTCCGATCTTCAAAGGGAGCTATGGTCGGTTTACAACTATTGATGATGTTTGTCCACAGACAAATATCCTCTCGATGTGAGTGGGAGTTGTCTTAGCCTTCATGCACTTCTTCCTAAAGCTTAAAATTCTAATAAAATGGACAAGTTATTGATCTGAATACATACAACTTGTGAAGGCTCTCATTCTCAATAAGATATCCATGTTAACTGTGACCAGTAGTACTCTGCCAAAATTGTTGGAGATAAATCGAAAGAGCACATCTATATCTCTTGGGATCCACCTTTATTTTATGGATGAATGAAGGAATAAATTTTGGGAGAACCACTGGGGCTGAACAAATGAAGTAGATAGCATGGCCTATTACGAAGCCATTTGAGTCATGCGAGCATGTGTTGGAATCCTCCGTTTAACATGAGGTGTCACTTCATTTGATATGGCACAGTGGGGAGAAATCTAGCTCCAACATTGCAGGATCAATGTACTCGTTACCAACATCCCCTCAAAACCCCTTAGTAAGGATAGATTTAACTTCCTTCAGAGAGAGAGGTTGGGTGTCCTGGAAAGACCCTACTATGAGGGTATCAGTTGAACATTGAGCTCTAGGAGCTCCTTAGGGCCTAGGGTGCTTCTTTGAGCTATAAATGACCCTAAGGTGAGTGGTTCACCTTCCCCTATAAGTGCACGGTGTACAAGGTGAGTGGTTCACCTTTCCTTGTGACAGCTGACATGTGTGTGGGATAAGTGGTTCACCTTCCCCTACATTTGAAACATGTGTGTAGGGTGAGTGGTTCATCTTCTCCTACATATGATGAGATATGCATAGGATGAGTGGTTCACCTTCCCCTACGACATATGAGCAGAATGAGTGGTTCACCTTCTCCTGTGGGTACCCCAATGAGAGATGCATTCAAGCATATGGTTGTGGACATGTTAGTGGGACATGTTTCATCCTTTTCCCCACATGTAGGATGCTCATTCCCTACGATTGATGGTTGACATATCGGTGGGATGTGGTCCATCCTTTCCCCACATGTAGGATCCTTCCTACTATTGTTGCTTTGCATGCATGTAGGACATGGTTCTTTCTTTCCCTCTCTCGGTGTTTTGCATGCGTGTAGGAGGTGGTTTATCCTTTCCCTACATGTGATTGTGATGTGTGTTTTTAGAATGTGGTTTCTCCTTTCCCTACATGTGATTATGAGCAGGATTTGATATACTCTTTCCCTACTGGTGTTTCTGCACCATCTTACCCATGAAGTATGGGACTCGTGGGAAGTACCTCTCATCTAGCCAATGAGTTGGGAAATGAGGATAGAGACCATAGCACTACTGATGGATGCATCATGTATTGTCGTACTCTCTATGCTAGGATTCTTGGTGTTTATCTACTTGATCTGGTTTCAATTGAGGTTCTACCACCAAACTGACTTTTATCAGTGAAGAGTGGCAAGGTCTTGTGACTCACTCTCGATCAATTCTTCTTTATTATTCACATCAGTGTTCAGCATAGCAAAGCAAAGAAGACATATATGGTTCATGATGAAAAACATGGTTCATAATGGTAGGATATCATGATGATCTATGACAGCAGATGGATTGGCAGGTGGAATTCTCCCTAGTTGAGAGGGAGTGTTAAAATTGGCAACTAGGGCCAAATTCTACTCAGATCTGCACAGTTGATGGAGATGAACATTCCATTGAATCCCTCTTTTCGAGAGCACAAAAATCGACCTAAAATCACCAAATTTGGATAAGGAAAAATATTTATTTATTTAAAATAAATTCCACAAGGCATCACCTTATTAAGGCAGGAAAATTGAAAATTTGAAATTCAAATTTTGCCTCCAAGTGTTAAAGTCAGCTTCACCTCCATAAGGACAAATTGTTATATATATATAGGGATCCCTCATATTCATTAGAGATCATCCTAAAAAAGTGCATTCAACTCTTGGGTAATTATTTCTAAGGCAGCCACATCTTGGAGAAGCAAGGAGGACGTGTTGTATTGATCTCCCATAGGTTCGAGTAGGAGTAGGCAGCTAGCCGCGGGTTTGAGGGAAATTTTGAGTGATGTTTCTTCATGGTTTTTGGGTGTGAATATCTTCAAGAGAATGTAGCATTCTTTGTGTGGAGCCACATATTAGGACATTGGTTTAAAGGTGATTTTTGGGGTTTATTTGTTCACAATTTGTATTATGGTTCAAGCCACAGGAAATGTTGCTACATCAGCTAGTTTTAAAGCACGTGTGGAAGGGACGCATGACCTAATATGAGTCCTTTACCCTAGTTTCATTCAAGAAGAGCGGGATGCAATGTAAACAGAGAGTTTAACCCTCGTTTGTGAGCATATTCTTATTACTGTTAGCATAGGACTGTTGTTGGATGCCTTGAAAAGGAACCGCAAGTCCTGCAACATTGTTGGATGTCTTGTAAAGGACAGCAAAGGGTATAATTCATTGGAAGAAGGTTACTCAATGATTGTTAGGAACCCTAACAAGGAAATAAGCTTCAGGACTATTTTGAACACCAATTTAGCAAGTTTATTTTGACTCATATTATTGTACTCTCTCTCTGCTGAACATTGGATATTGATAATAAGAAGAAGTGATCAATGGTTTTCCCCGTCTTGGGGTTTTTCCCTAGCTTGTGCCATATCTTTGTGTTATTTTGTCTTGTTTTGTCTTCTGCAATTAAAATTTATGTTCCTTCTTCAGTTAGAGTCAGTAAGATGATAATTCATGCGTGGATTAATAAATGGGCTTATAAGGAACACTGAAGTAATTGTATTATGCAAAGAACATGTTAATCAAAATTAACACAATCACACCCACAACAATGGAAATGCTTGGGGTTTTAAAGGTTTTGGAGCAATTTTGTCAACTTCTTGAGAAATCTGCATATTCTAAGTGGGTCTCTATATACCAATTGTCTTGCTATAGTAGATAAGATATGTCAACAATCTTCCCAACTTTAATATTTTGATTTTTTTACTCAACTAGTTAAATCAGCTTTAATATTTTAATTTTTAAGAGTTGAGTTAGGTATTGCAGTGTCCAAGGTTCATCAAAAATATGCTACCTATTGTACCATGCTTTTTTGGTTGGCTTTGTGCACATCACCAAATTGTCTGCTAAGGAGTCATGGAGGGTGTGAATTTGTTTCACCAAAATCTATGTCATCGGCCATGCAATTGTCAGCACATCTGCCTGCACTACTGCACAACTATTTCCTGAATAGTTGCATGGAGCAAGCAGCTACTCAGCGAACAACTAATTGTGTGACCCCCTTTTTAGTCATTTCATTTATTGGAAGGGGTGAGAGAACCTAATGCTAAAAATCAGACTGAATGGCTTTCATTACGTTGACATCTAAAGGAAAAGCTTCCGTGTCAACCCTGTATTGAAATGAGGAAAGCCATTCTCTTTTATCCCTCGTCAAAGAGAGATGTGCTTGTGTCAAAAACATGAAGTTTTGTCTTTAGTTCATTTCCAACCCTCAATATCTTTTTGCTTTCCTCTCCCAAAATTAGGTGCCACTAATGGGGCCACTAGTTCTATCCCTTCATAATCAATGACGGATAGGTTGTTGAGTGAGCGCTTCCCAATTCATTGATCTATTCTTGATTCGATTCCCCATCAAGCAACCCCCTACGGCAATTGATGGCCTTTTCTCTTGTCATCATGAATCCAGCAACCCCCTGCGGCAATTGATGGCCTTTGTTGTTTGAGGCTTAACTTTGTTTGAGGCCCTCAAGCAAATACTTATGCTCTATCACCCTTGGCAATGGGTTGAAACAACCTAGTCCATGTTGAGCCAATCCCTAACCGAAGTGATAAGCGATTTTCCAATTTATTAACATATATAATTGTTTTGCTCTATATTTAACTTTTTCCGAAATGAATATTTATTCAGTTTATTTGAATTTATTTTGTAAATCGCTCTCAGTTCTTCATGTAATCTCAGCTTTATTTGTTTAAAGGTGTGGCTTAATCAACTTGTTCAGCAATCCATTACATTTTTTCCAGGTTTTTACTCTCAAAAATACCTATAATTAGTTTGTTTTAGGATGCTTTGGATTTGTGTAGAAATTTGATATATTTGGTTTTAAATTTTGAGAGGCTTATTTTTAATCCGAAATTTACTATAATAATAACGTTAAATTGATTTTTCAACTCGTTTTTGAGGCTGATACATTCTTACTTAGATTAAGTCTTCACTGTAGAACTTGACATGCAAGTGATTTTCATTGTCCAAAATCCTAGGGATTTCACCCATTTGTTTATAATAATTGTTCTTTATCAAGGAGCTACACCTTTTAATCCTGATGACAGGAGGATCACCCCTCGTCCTTATGAGAGATGGATATCGTGATCTTTTAAAATAATTATTGGGTGGTAGGGTTTTTACTTGTGTTTTATAACTATACGCTACAGCTTTATGAGGCAGCTTCACCTTTTGCTTTTGTCTTTCTACCGGGTAATACCATTGCCACACGTTGTACTTTTGTCTTCCAGAAGAAAATATGAGTTTGTTGGTTTACTTGGAGACCTGAAGAGCAGATGTTACAACCTTTCAAGTCGCTTTAAAGCTGCCACATCATTTTTATCATAATAAGAGTTTAGTTTTAATTTATATGGTTTACATGTCTTTTAATAGTGCCCATCCATAACAGAAATCATTACTTCCCATTTAATGGCGAGGAGTAGGAGAACCCATCCATTGCAGAAATTTTATGGGGAGGGTTCAACATTTTTATGGATGTTTCGTTTAGTGGCCTAAGTATTGCAATTATAAAGATGTATATATATTTTTGACCTTATGCGATTTTTGGTGTATTGGATAACTTTTAGTGAATTGCCAATTATTTTTTCAGATAGGGATATGAGATAGGCATATAATGTGGCACCTTGCAAGTAATGTGCATCTATTATTATATGAAATGATGGAAGGAAAAGACTTGAGTTGGAGCTTGCATGCATTTCACGTTTCCGTTGAGTTCTCCATTCATTACCACACTTGGATCATCCATCTTGCTTATTGGTACAACCTTTGAATGAACCCATGTTGTCTGACAATTATTTGCGTTAATGAATAGGTAAGGGCTCAAAATCAAGTTCATTCATATACTCTCAAGAATTCTAAATTAAAATGCCTCAAAAGCAGGCCATCATCTGGCAAAAAGCCCCCTGGAAGTCAGTCGTATCCTTGCTGCAACTTGTTCAGAAGTAAAACACGATGACCTCGTGGTGTCAGCTATAAAGGATGAAGACAACGCTCCTTGCAGAGTAGAAAAATGACACTTGAATCATGATAACCAATGTGAATATATCAAATCTCATCATTTTCAGTGCAATTCTGGAAGGTTTAACGAGTATATAGAGTTTTTCTACTGTGCATGTGAAGAATGGGAAATTATCAAGTACATAGTGTTGGTTGTGTGGCTTTTGGCATTTTTATCTATGCGCCCCTACGTGGTTACTAGCATGGGGAGAATAAAACAAATTGATTTCTGGTACATAGTGTTGGTTGTGTGGCTTTTGGCATTGTTATCTATGTTCCCCTACGCAGTTACTAGCATGGGGAGAAAAAAACAAATTGATTTCTGGTACTCTAGAGAGAAGGAAATTGTGAGAATTGGAAGGCAAGGGAGATTTGGAAGGTCCAAACAAAATAGTTGGTTGTAGATTGAGCGTTAACCCGAAGTTGGAATGGGGCTAGTGGGAAAGTGACCTTTATATTCCTCTCCACCCAGCCCATACTCCTGTAGGGAAAGTAACATTCTCGCCCAGCTCAACTATTAAGGAAAAAGCTTATTGTTGAATTCAACCCTTATTGAAAATGGGCCTCGTCGCCATAGAGGGGGATCCATACACCATACTTAATATTGCTCATTGTTAGAAGGACCTCCTTCAGGCGGACTCACGTTAGAATAGGCTTTGGTGAAGTAGGTAGGATCCTTTCAGACTAGACTCGGGTTAGGCAGCAGGACCTTAAGGCAGGATCTTCAGTAAGGCACGTTGTTTGTGAAACAGGTCATGACACTGGACAGTCATTCTTATTAATGATATAACAACAAGCTTACCGCTAACAGGCCAAGCACACCCCACCCCATCATGAAATTTTTTGATTGTTGCACCGAAAGAATGCATGCACCATCCAAATAGCAGGCAGCATGAGGTAGGGATATCAATCATTGAATAATGATAAATGGAAGCTCATACCAATGAATCTTACGTGTTGACTAAACAGAACAAGTGTGTGTTGGTTTAGTTTTTCTTGATCGTCTATTTCAATATTGTCGAATTGTATTCATGCCCTAATAATTGTGTTCATGCCCAGAGTATTAAATTGGCACAATTGTGTTCATGCCCAGAGTATTAAATTGTGCCAGTTCAACCATATGTCCTCCATTTAAAATGAAATATATATTCTGTAACTTCTATGTAATATTTTTTAAACTTAGAATTTAATCTTTTTTATCATGGCATTGTTGAAATTTCCAGAAATAGAAAATATGTATACTCAACTATATTCATATTTTAAAAATTGTGATAATCAATGTGATTTGGATTCCATTTGTTGGCCATTTTCACTTAGCCGCAATTAATCTTTCCATTTGAGGAGGTGTGAACCCTTTACAGACTATAGTGATTTTCTAATAAGGGCTTAGACATGGGTAAAACAAACATTTAAATGATAGTACATACGTAAAAGAAATTTTTTCTTCAAATGTTCTGTGCTCCACATGATTCAAGCAATTTTTTCTTCATATGTTCTATGCTAAATGTGATTCAAAAGCTTCAAAGTAAGCTACTACAGTGACATACGAATTCAATTTCACTGAGTCCATGTTGGATGCAACAGTATGGGAGTAGCTTAGCGCTTCCTTATCCGAGAATACATCCTCTACGATAATATATCCTCTACGGTAAGAAGAGGTCAAGATAGCAGAAGGCTCCGGCTTGTGGAAAACTAATTAGGAAGAATTCATGACCTTCACAACAAGCAACAATGAGCAATACAAAGAGATAGATCATCACATCCAAGACATCCATAGCCTACAACAACTGCAATAAATGAGGCAGTATAAGTCAAGAAATGTCAGTAGATGCAGATGGTAAGTGATGCTAGTAGATGAAGACAGTCAAGCGGTGACAGTACATGCAGATAGCCACAGTTTTGTCTTGACGGGTGGTCAAGCGGTGCCAGTGCATCAGTTTTGTCTTGACAGGTGGTCAAGTGGTTCCAGTGCATGCAGATATTTGGTTCTCCTTTGTTATTTTGCCTCATTCACATTAATTCCTTGACCTAATGCTACCATTATTACTAGTTTCGTCACTAGTTAGAGATAGCCACATCAATGTAGAACGATCCATTCATCAATGCCTCAGAGCACCACGACTACTATGAGTGAAATTCTAAGAGCATGGATGCCATTGATCAAAAGTTATGAGTGGCTTTCCAAGACAAAGTTAGAACATGAACACCTAATAAGCATGGAATTAGGTTTGAGCCCTAAGTTTCCCCAAATCCAAATAGAAAATCCATTTCAGGAGTGTCTTTCTCTTTTACTTTGTTGCTAGGAATGGCTTACATATCTGATTTTTCATTTCTCTTAACATAACAAGATGCAAACATTTGGCATATTACAATAATTATGTGCGGAAGTCTGGCATGTTAGCATAATTGGCTGCAAAATCTTTAGATACCTGGGAAAGGCCAAACATTTTCCATGTTAATGCTCTTGAAATTCTTTTCATATGTTGAGGTTTTTGCAGATGGATATCTTAAAAACAAATTCAAAAACAATAACATGGAAAATGTCTTGCCTTCTTGGGGGGTTGGGTTGTTGGGAAATTTTGCCTCTGATAGTGTAAAATAATTTCGCTTTGATGAGTTGGTACATTATTCTTATGAGGAAAATTTGCTTAATAACTCTAACTCAAGGATTCACCATAGAAAACTTGGCACGTTATGATTAAGAAATTTATCTAAACATAACTAGTTGTAGAACTTCTACACATAACTAGTTGTAGAACTTCTAACGTAATTACCACCAACTATTATATTGGGAAAAATTCAGATTGCATAACATAACAGATGATTGATTCAAAAATTTATTGAAATTTAGATGGGAATCTATCCAGGCCACTTCAAAACGGTATTTGAAACGACATTCAAAAAGCAACAAAATTGGGTTCTTGCATACTTACTTGTTCCATAGGGATTCTACAATCGGCACGGGAATTGGGCTCTTTGGAAGGATTTGATGGAACGGAATCCAGCGGTGGTCCTGATGGAACCGCACCATTTTGTGCCCAATTCCTGCCACGGCTTTCCATTTCGAATCCACTGGAAAGTGGTGCTACGTCTTCTTCAGGGGATTCTTTTCCCTGCATTTGAATCCAGAAATAAGAAATATTGGAACTGATGAAAGGATATAAACAAAATCTCCAGCAATCCGACTTGATTATAATTTTGTGATAATCGAATCCTGCTACCTCTTCGTCCATGGTTTATGGATTGTCTTTCAGGGCAAATAGGGCCGTCTTGCCTCTAAATTTGGCGGGGAAGAAGCTCCAAGGCAGTCTTGGACCGTCGCGATCGGCGAGAAGAATATGGAGGAAATTTGACAGTAATAAGGCTCCGGGAATTTGTTGCGCTCTTCCTGTTCTTTGTGTTTGTATCTGTTCTTCCCGCGGAGTGTGATCTTTCTTTGTGTATGTATTTTCTCTTCCCGCCCAGTGTGGTATTTCATGTAGAGCGCGCCTTTGGAGAGTTTAGTGTAAACGTTGTGTTTCATTGGTTTTAAATATTTAGTTTATATTTTTATATATATCATTTAATTTTTTTAATATTTAGTTTATATTTTTGTATATATCATTTAATTTTTTTAATATTTAGTTTATATTTTTATATATATCATTTAATTTTTTTTATGGTAAGAAAAACTATATATAAAAGAGATAAACATTTCTAAATAATTATAGTTGTGATGATGTAATAAGTTAAAATAATGGTAGTTTGAATTGTGATGTCATGTGGGTGTGTATAGGACATTTTAAGAAAAAGTAATATTTATTCATAATTTTTTTTAACCCATAATATTTTAAGAGTTGTCCAATGTTTTATTAGTCTCTATCAAGGGAGGGTTTTAGTAATCAATTTGTTTGCTGACAACCATTAGTTTAGTATTGACCACTACAACTTGTAATGTTCAACTTTGAAATATAATATTTATTTTTCAATATTATTAGGAAAATTTTCAAACATTTGATTGGGCGGATACTCATGTGTTATTTTTCGATATTTTTGTAGTGATTTTTCATTCTTAAGCTTTGAAGGAAGTAAATAACATATTTACCATTAGTTACTTCCCATCATTTAAGCAAGTCTTTGCATAAAAAATGGACGGGAATAAGATGTAAATAAACATATTTACTAAGACTTATCAACACTTGTGTATAAGAAGTAAAATTGTAAATGTGTAGACTTACTAGTGGTTGATACCAACCAAAAATTATGCAAGCCCATGTGTCTGAGGAGCATGTAGAGTAGATGGCAACATTGGATTGAATGCACTATTTACAGTGCCAAGTCTGGAAGAGCCTGGTTGTGATTTTGCGAGGCCAAAATCAACTCACTCATGAGAAAGTAAAAAGGATGGAGACTTGGTTGGCACACTTTGAAGGGCGCATTCAGTGTGACTTTTGTCCTCTACCACCTATAGGAACAGCCCCAGACAAACCTACATCCATCACGTCAGACGAATGGACGTATGATATCTTGTGTTCTTTATGTTTTATCTATGTTTTGGTGCCTCTTTCCCAACCATTTATGGACTAATATGTCCCTAGTCTCTCTTTTGTATTTTTGTCATCTGGTGCAAGTTTTGGTCAACATACCTGGTTGGGGTGAGACCACCTATTTTGTAAGTGGCTATATGTACTTCTTTTTCCCTACATGAATAAAACATTGACTTACAAAAAAACAAAGGTTCATATAGCATTAAAAAATTAATTAAGATTCATACCTAAATTAATAAAGGTTCATACTTATTTACTAAATAGGTCTATAAATATATATTTTAGGTTTATCTATTTAGTATTTATCTAATGAAAATATGACAATTTAATACTAGATTTAAATGAACTCACACTTTTAACATAAACCAATGAAGTTTAAAAATTAAACTAATTTATGGCCAAAGTCGATTAAACATAAATATTAATATTAATTTGGCAATCTAAATATTACGTTTACTAAAATATAATGAAGGCATTAGTGTAAAGTAGATATATGATACATGCGATTATGTTAATTATAGATGAATCCATTTGCAGTATTAAACTTTAGAGACAAAAGGGTATTCATAATTTTAACACTGTAAATTCAGAGACCCCTTTGTCTCTAAATTTTAACATTGAAAATGGATTCAAAGACACTTGTAGTGAAATGTAACACTTCGGTATCAAAATTTCAATTGTCTATTTATGGAGTGACAACTAAAAATTACTGACATAAATGACTAATTCATATACTTGTTGTACTTGTTATTTGGTCATATTTTTATTCTTGGACTATAATAGTCATTTACATTAATCATTATTAATTTTGTCACTTATTATCTAGTCATATATTTTAATCCTAAACTAAATTAGTCATTTAAGTTAGTCACTTTTAGTTTAGTCACTTATTATCTAGTCATATATGTTATCCCTGAACTAAATTAGTCATTTAAGTTAGTCGTTTTTAGTTTAGTCACTTATTATCTAGTCGTATATTTTATTCCTAGACTAAATTAGTCATTTAAGTTAGTCATTTTTAGTTCAGTCACTTAAAATTTCTCAAATTTAGTAGTAATTCACTTGAAATAATTGTGGTGACTAACTTTTTTAGTCACCTAGTCATTAATTTCATCATTTTTTTTACTAGTGTAGTAAATCACATATACACAAGTATACACAAATTTTAACAAAATTGTAAAATAATGTACAACCCAATCTTCATTATATTAAACCAATATGAATAATACAATAGTCTATGGTATACAAGATATAATGAAAAACACACTATGTAGACTCAATGTCATGTCTTATCATGTCGGTCCTTCACTTTCATACTGCTCACTAGTTGCCCCTTAGTCTCGCAAATGACAACACATCGAGACTCCAGGAGGGTTACCACTTAACAACTTTTTCTTGGTGTACATGGGTCGATCCAATTTTCTCTCTAGGTTGGCCAATACCCGAGATTCAATATGCCAAGCTAGCAGTCACTTTTTTCCATCAAATTCTTGGACTTTTGGCACCAATCTTCACCCAACCTTCAACTCTTCTTCGTCACTTCAAGATATCTTATCTAGGGCTACTTTGGGCTATCAACATGCTGCCCTCCACCAGATCAATGATGCCTAATACTTCACTGCAAATTCTGCTCCTAGGATAGACTTTTAACCTCCACGAAAATTCCTCCAAATGGCACTCACAGGATGCTAAGAAAACTGATCCAAATCTGGTCAAATATTTGACCCAACACCTACAATAACGTTGTCATAAACTCACTTTATGAGGTTTTCTCATGTTCTGCAATATGGGCATGATTAGGGCACAAAAACACAGTCCCTAACAATCCTATAATCTATCTAGATTTTCCTTAAATGGGTGTGACTGTCCTCCAATGTAAGGTTGTCCCTGTCATTTTAATTCTAGGAAACCTTCTAGCCCTTAACAAGGGTTCTTCCCTCCTCTTACCACATCGACACCCTACAACCCTTGGAATAGGCATGCGACAGCCCTTTTAGAGGATTGTTCCACCTTCACGGAGCCCTCAAACACAGTGCTTGGTTGCGTCCCTCCTGTAATATATATTGGCCTCCAACCCAGCCCTCGGTCATCCTGAAATGAACATCAAACAACCCTATTTCTCCATGTCGGTCTGCCTTCTTCTTGTTGCGGCCCAAATAGAAGATCCTCTCCCTCCAACAAGCTTGTGTTCAAGTGTGTGTTGCACAAAATGGATGAGGAATAGTCCTCCATCTCACCTCCTATATATACACATAAGGAGGGCTCCCAAAACCTCATACTAGGGCTTGAACAATTTTCATAAGCCTAAATAACACTAGGATGACCTTGACACTCATTGTGCAAACCCAACAAATAACTTCAAAATTCGTAACTCACTAAGGAGAACTCAAAATTCAACAATTCTCGAAGCATTGGATTCTCCTTTCTTCCCTCTATCATCCCATGCCATCACATGTCCAAAGTGCTCCATGGAAATTCCCCAAACACGATTGGTGAAAAACCCCAAGCTTGGGTTCCAAGCCCACAAGTGACTCTTGTGGTGCTCTGCTCTCAAATCCTAGAACCCTAGGGCTTGAAGTACCTCCCAAGCTACTCAAAAATTAGCACTCCCTCTTAGCGAGGAAGGTACTTCCAAGACTAGGAAGTAACTCATCATCATTGTCACTATGTGCAACACTCGCCCAACTCTTGACACTCACAATTGTAACAATCCATGTTTTGTGAACTATGCCTCTTTTGGAAGTTTCACTGTCAATGCTCGAAGCATCCTGCTTCTTCTTCTTTTCTTGTAGTGCTTTCCAATCTCTCCATGATTCCTTCTTGGTAGCTGTAGGAGCACCCTTGCTCCCCACTAACCACATGCTCTTCTTGGGCATCAAATTCTCCCTCTGAACCTACAAGCTCCCGTTAGAACTTGAATCCCTCTGAGCCTCTAGAATTTGGACCTTCTTCGCTAGAACTTATACCTGCCCCTCTAAAGCCCACACCCGCACCTGCTTCTCTGGAACCTGCACCTGCTCCCATTAGGGGAATTTTGAGGTCTAAAATGGGCCTCCTAAGGAAAATGTACAACCAAAATTCACTTTATGAGAACCAATCACATTTTAGGGGATGACATCATCCCTAACGGTTGAAGTGGCATTGCTTGAGTTAAAGGTACTTACTTGTCACATTTTCAATGGTGGATAAAAACTCATGGTTAACCATGGTAGTGCTCTAAGTACTTTTAAAGTCAAAGTAAAGTACTCATAATAAATGTCATTTCACACTTTTTGAATAAAAATATATTATTGTCATTTCATATTTCTTGAAAGAAAGAATGCATATTTCTATACATTTATTATATTACATTATATTATATTATTTTTATATAGTATATTAATTACATGTTATTATACAATTTAAATAATATAAATTTTAATTAATAACATATAATATAATTAAGAATTTATAAATTTATATTTATATTTTATTTTAAGTTATTTAAGTGCAAAGGACAAATGCATTAGTTATTCAATGATAATGACTTTTTCTTGAAAAACTCATTCTTATTTATAGTCACATCAATTCAATTTTTCTATTAATTTTATTTTGGTACAACTTTTGAATTGAATTTAACTATGGTTACATGGATTGTGGTGCAAAAAGTGAATTTCAAATTCATAAATATTATTTTATTGGTTTAGCTATTATTTTATTATTTCCTTAGGAGGCCCATTTTAGACCTCAAAATTCCCCTAATGACCTACTTCTTCTTCTTTCCATGATCCTCAGGCTTGCTCGTCAACCTGTAGAGACCATGCTCTCCAACTCCAAGCATAATCCTGTTAGAGCTAGATCCTCTAGGTCTGAGTCTTGTTTTCCCATCCTGGAACAAGACCTCAAACCCCTTATTCTCGATCATTGAGACATATATCACGATATATCTGAGTCTTGGTACAAACAGTACAGTGTGGACCCATATCACTCGTCCTGTCTCCATCCTGAATGGCACGACACCTCATCCTCGAACCTTCAACTAACTCTTATCGCCCAACACCATGTGCAACTTCGAGTCCCATTCAGCTAGAGTCTCAAAAACCTCATGTGACCCTGTCATATTCTTCGTCGCACCACTTTCCATGTACCATCCATCCTCATTGACAATACCCTGTGAGAAATGAGAGATCATAGCAAAGTCCTCCTCCCTCAATCTCCTGGTGATATCATCGATCTCAGCTGAAGTGGCGACACCGACGACCTGCTTTCCTTTCCTCTTGTCATCATATCCCTTCTTCTTCATCAGACATCTCAACGAGAAATGACCCATCTCGCCACAATTGAAACACTTGAATTTACTCAAGTCCTTCTTTTGAGTGCCCTTCATTCGTGTTGCAAATTCCATGTCCTCATTTGCCCTCTTCGTGGGATGAAGATCCTCGTCTCACAACTCTTCTTGAATGAAGTCGTCCCATAGCCTATTCATGTTTGGAAATTTATCTCTGGCAACGATCCCTTTGATGAAGGGCTTCCACTCCTCGGTGAACCCTTTCAAGGCAATCCTCACCATATCTCCATCTGAAATAGTCATACCGACGACAACAAGCTCATCTATGACCTGAGACAATCTCGTCAGATATGAAGTCACCCCATCACCCTTTATTATCTTGGTAGAGTTCAAATTATCCTCCAATACTAGTAACCAGTTCTCGTTCTTATTCTAGAACAAATTTTGAAGAGCCATTCACATCTCATGTGCAATTTTCTTCCCATAAAAATGAGGTATTAGGGCATTCTTCACACCATCTAGGATTATCAATCTTGCCTTCGTATCCAAATCTTCATATATTTCCAACTCCTTAGGGTTGGTTGGATTCTCGATGGCTTTCTCGACAAACTCCCAGATCCTTTTGACCTACAAGACCAACTGATCCTTTCCTTCCAAGGACTATAGTTGGAAAACCCATCTAACCTGTCCTCATACCAGAGACCTGCTTGTAACTTTGACATTGTAGTGAGCCCTTCACTTATGATGTGACCAACTCCCTCTCACACCGTACTTCGCTGCTCACAACTCTGATTCATTGACTTCCAATGTAGCTCAAACCTCACTCTGATACCATGTTGAATTTCCACGATATTGGGTCTAGGTAGAGTCTTAAAATCGCTAACACTACCAAACCAAGAATCTCAACCAAAACTACTTTGCACAATGGAAAATATAAAGCAGTAAATCACATATACACAAGTATACAAAAATTTTAACAAAATTGTACATTTATGTACAACCCAATCTTCATTATATTAAACCAATCTAAATAATACAATAGTATATGGTATACAAGATATAATGAAAAACATGTTGTGTATACTCAATGTCATATCTTGTCATGTTGGTCCTTCACTTCCGTATTGCTCAATAGTTTCCCCTCAGTCCTTCAAAGGACAACACATCGAGACTCCAAGAGTGCTTCCACCTAAAACTATTGCAAGTCGCTTTTGCTTGGTGTACATGGGTTGATCCAATCTGCTCTCTAGGCTCGCCAATACCCGAGCTCCAATATTCCAGGCTAGCAGTCACTTTTCTCCATCAAAGTGTTGCACTTTCAGCACCAATCTTCACCCAACCTTCATTTCTTTTTCGTCACTTCAAGATAGCTTATCTAGGGCTACTTTGCGCTATCAACACGCTGCCCTTCACTAGACCAATGATGCCCAATCCTTTACTGCAAGTTCTGCTCCTAGGATAGACTTTTGACCTCCACAAAAAGTCCTCCAAATGGCACCCATAGGCTACTAAGAAAACTAATACAAATATGGTCAAATATTTGACCCAACACCTACAAGAACGTTGTCATAAACTCACTGTATGAGGTCTTTTCACATGCTCCAATTTGGGCCTGATTAGGGCACAAAAACACAGTCTCTAACAACCCTATATACTACCCAGATTTGCGTTAAATGGGTGTGACTGTCCTCCAATGGAAGGTTGTCCCCTTCTCTGTAATTTTGGGTAGCCTTCTAGCCCTTAACAAGGGTTCTACCATCCTCTTACCACATTGACACCCTACAACGCCTAGAATAGGCATGCGACAACCCTTCTAGAGGATTCTTCCACCTTCACAGAGCCCTCAAACACAATCCTTTGTTGCGACCCTCCTGCAAGATATATCGACCTCCAACCTAGCCCTCGGTCATCCTAAAATGAGCATAAAACAACCCTATTTCTCCACATTGGCCTGCCTTCTTCTTGCTGCAGCATAAGCAAAAGATCCTCTCCCTCCAATGAGCTTGTCTTCAAGTGTGTGTTGCACAAAATGGATGAGGAATAGTCCTCCATCTCACCTCCTATAAATACACATAAGGAGGGCTACCAAAATGACATACTAGGGCTTGAGCAACTCTCATAAGCCTAAATAACACTAGGCCAACCTTGACACTTCTTGTGCAAACCCAACAAATAACTTCAAAAATTCATAACTCACCAAGGACAACTCAGAATTCGACGATTCTCGAAGCGTTGGATTCTCTTTTCCGCCCTCTATCATCTCATGCCATCACATGTCCAAAGTGCTCCATGGAAATGCCCCAAACACAATTGGTGCAAAACCCCAAGCTTGGGTTCCAAGCCCACAAGTGACTCTTGTGGTGCTTTTCCCTCCAATCCCTGAACCCTAGGGCTTGGAGTACCTCCCAAGCTACTCAAAAATTGACACAACGGATATATTGGTTGATCATTGACAATAGATTCAATGGGCAAAGGATTAAATTAGTAGCTTAGGGAGCCAAATTGATGAATTGCAGCAAGTCGGAGCTTAGGATACTATATCTCCCTTCCCCCCTGCCAAATTTGTTAACCCATCCACTTATACTATTCCTAATTTGAACATATAGGCTTTAATTTCAAAGCCTATAGTTTCCTAAGGCCTTGATAATAATCCACCATATGTGTAATTTAGCATGGAAATAAAATTCTGCGTTGTATTGGGTATCTTCTGAGGGTCTATGAAACTAGATCTCTTTGCTTTGCTAAAATTTTGTTCTATATTGTCTTAATTTTAGGGTTTATTAGTTGCCAGCAAACAATCTACTTTCTATGTAATCTTGAAACATTGTTGCATATTCAGGCACCGATTTTGATTAATACAATATGTCCTAGTTATGGTTTAAAACAAAAAAGAAGTGGTAATGACATAGAGGTAGATGGCATCTATACATATTAGAAACCATACTCTTAAGGCCATTTTACATAATAGAATGGCTTTTAGGGGAAGGATAGTTGGAGAATTACAAGAGGTTGGTGGACTTTGTTTAAAAAAAAGGTCTCAACATGAAAGATACATTCTCATGACATATGTTATCCATCTTCACTTTATTATTCTAAAGCCTTGAAAATCGAAATGGAGAAAGGAAAAACCATTTATTTTTATTTATTTTTTATAGTGAAAAATATTAGTTGGATAAACATTATATAGCAAGCTTCTATAGGGCCTACATAACTAGACCTCTTAGCTTTGGTGTGATTTTGCTACTATATTGTAATTTTGCTACCATATCTACTTTCTATGTAATCTTGAAACAATGTTGCATATTCAAACACATTTTTTATTAATACAATATTTCCAAGTTATGATTAAAAAAAAGAAGTAGATGACATCTACAGATATTAAAAACTCACCCTTAAAGGCTATTTTACACAATTTAATGGGTTTTAGAGGAAGGGAGTCTTTGGAGAATTATGGGAGGTAAATTTGTGACTTGGGTGGACTTTGGTTTAAAAATAACATTAAAACTAAAAGATTCATGATGAAACTTATATTCTCATTACATCTTTTATCCATTTTCACTTTATTATTCATAGGCTTCAAAATAAAAAAAGGCAAAAGGAAAATCATTTAATTTTGATTTATTTTTGTAATTAGAAATATTAGTTTGATAAACATTATATAGCAAGCTAATGGGTTTTTTTTGGAGTCTATTGAGTCAAGCCTAAGAGTTTAAGAGTGTTCTCCCCACCAAAATTCAATCCCCAATCCCCACAAGTGAGATGTTAAATTCTTTAATTGAATACATTGTTGACAAAGCTTTCAGCTTTTAAAAATCTCTTCACAGTAATACTCTTAAAAAATAGCTTCCTTAAAATTGATTTAAAGGCCATTTTGATGTGATTTTTTATTTTCATATATAAATTATGATTTTTATAATTGCACAACTAATGCAATAGTACATATTTAAGAAAATTATGATAGATAAATATTATATAGCCAATTTTTTTTTTAAATTGGTATGAAAAGTTTTATTGGATGTGATTCTTTAATTTTTATATAAAAAATTGTGTTCTTTTATACTTGCAAAATTAAAACAATATGTTTATGGCAATTAATGTTTATGATTTCAAATTGATATATTGAAAATGAGTTGTGGGATAACTTTAATTAGGGTAGCCTGTAACTCAATTGGTGATTGTTGTCTTATGAAATATTATGTAAACCATGAAATTCAAGGTAAAAAATTATTAGAATATGATTAAGCTACTCATTCAAAATGAAAATGGTTGATTGATAATTCAAGAAGAATATATTTACACAATTTTTATTTATACATTTAAAAAAAAAAACCATTATCACCTAAATGTTTTTATTACTCAGCTATTATATATCATTACAATATACTTTAATTTTTAATAATATAAAGGTGGATATTCCACCCTAATCCTTCCTAAGACAACTTGCATAGAGGGGATATTACAGCCTAATCCTTCCTGTGTAACAAGCTAAGGATGGAGTTCTTTATTCATTAATCTTGATATTTTAATAATATAAAGGTGGATATTCCACCCTAATCCTTCCTAAGACAACATGCATAGAGGGGATATTACAGCCTAATCCTTCCTGTGTAACAAGCTAAGGATGGAGCTCATTATTCATTAATCTTGATGTGCACAATCATGCACCTTTAAATTCATGGTCCTAAGTTGATTGCTTGAACAAAGTCTTTGATTTCTTCAACAACGTCTATGTGAAGCAGTTTCATGGAGTCCTTGATTTCTTCAAGAGTGTAAATATGATGCAGTTTCAAAGACAGTTGCTCACTTTCAATAAAAGAGTGATGAACAAGCTTCACACTACACTTATCGCTAAACAATATGATACAAACTTGTCAATTACCATAGTACCTCATCAATTACTTTGCACAATGACCAACATGCGTGTATTTCAGTTTATTAAGGTTTGACTTTTCCTTCACCATAGTAGCTATATTTATCAAAAAGAAGAAAGGTTCTACAACAGAATTAATACATAATATTGTTGGTTTCTAAAAAGTGAATGTTTCACGATTCTCATATTCATATGTTTTTCTCTGGTTTTTGGAGCTTTTCTCCATATAATTTTTTTATCTGTTTTATCAAGTCAATTTGAAGGAGGATGTAGCTACTTTGGCTAGAGCAATGAGAGATTGTGACAGAATATTTCAACAGAGCAGCAGAAGATGCATATGACAAATGATGCTCAAAAAGCAGATCTGCAAGTAGATTGAGTCTTGTTGTCACTTAAAGAACACAAATGTCCTTGAACCAGTTGATTTCATATCCATAAATTAAACCACAGACAATGGGACAACCGTTGAGAGGTTTACACTAAAGGGAAATATCATCGTATTTCGTTTTTATTTCAACAGAATTTGATTTTCAGGGTGTGCAATCCTTAGTCGGGTATTGACATTGGCCAATCAAATTCTTCAAAAAATGGGTCTGATCAAAGAGTGTATGGAAAGGTAAAACACCTTTCAAAAAAAAACTTCTCGCCATCTATTGCTACTATGCTTGACAAATGTTTTAACAGATTACAGTTCAAAGCTCCTAATAGATTAAATAGAATTATTCAAATAAATCAAATAGATTCTTCTTGATCTTTTCTTAATTCAACTAACAAGAAGAAGTAGCCTTACATGATTGTGAAGCTTAATTAAACACAAAAAAAGTGGTCGAATGGATGCTTTCTCTCGTGTTTAGTTTTCAAGTAACAGGGCTTGTTATCATGGTTTTGGTCTTGCTCATGCACCTTAGACTGATATGCTGGAGGTACAAGGCATTGAAGGAAAAATGTTTAAACCCTCAAATCCCTATCTGATTCAACGGAGTTAAACATAAGTTATTGCTCCAACAGCAGACAGAATATCTGGACAGAAATACTTTGATACATAACACACACTGCAGATCTTCTAAGACAAGTTAAATGGCTAGAAGATTGTGGAAGGATCACCAGAGTGCAAATCATAAAGAAGCTGATACAGACTAGAAGATATCTCATAATATTTTTTGTTAGGTTTTAAGAAAAACTCAAATATTATCTTTTGCATACATCATCACATGTTACATCAAATCATTTGTACATGCTCTGCAACAACTGCCCGTGAAAAGGGGCATTGGACAAAATTCGAGAGATGCAAAGCACAAAGTTTAATATCCAAATATTGCAAAAAAAAGAAAACTACCTGGTCCTAAATGGAGTAACTGAGATACAGGTCTAATTAATCCTGTTCTAACATTGCTCTCCCAACAAAAAACACTTCAAAATACGATCAGGAATGCCTTCCATTAGGCTGAATAAGTGACCAGCCCCAGACAGCTCATGATAGTGGATCCAAGAAAGCTTTTCACTAATGTAACGCTGCAAAGTCACCGGCACTAATGCATCCTCATCCCCTTGCCACATATGAACTGAAACATCATTGTTAGGAAATGGGTTATTGAGTTCCAAAGGATCAAAATCCCACTTGCCAAACATGACCATCAGGTCTCGATGAAGAGACTCAAACAATCCTTGCTGGACTGCTGCCTTCAAACGCTGCAGAGGCAAATGAATCAGTAAATAAGGAGAAATCAGCTCTTGGATCCAGAATCAGTCACAATACCAGTATCTTGTTAATTTGGAATTCTTTGTATAATCTTAGCATTGGTTTAATGAGAAAGAGAAAAGTCTATCAACCTCAAGCAAATTCCATAATTCAATTTCGTTAACAACAGCATAGCATTCTGACTTGACTTTTGAAAATGGTTTTTTCTAGGAAAAGGAGAGATTAAGGTCTGAGTTGCAAGCCAGAGTCAGTTAAGCTCAAGCAAATTTCGAAATTCAATTTAGTTAAAAAACATAGCATTCTGACTTGGCATTTGAAAATGGTCGTTTCTAGGAAAAGCAGAGGTCAAGGTCTGAGTTGCAAACCACATAAAAGAACATAAATAGACAAGAAATTATAATTCACTTTCCAAAAATAAGTGAGAGGTATAAGGCTTAGATCAAGGAAAAATAAGTACTTCAGCAGATCTTGCACGTGCAGCTAGTTTGAGGCCTAGCTCCCGGTCATGCTTGTTCAGAGGTTTCCATGTCCCTTGAATAACGCTTGAAGAAGGAAACCATTTTTGGGTATTCCACCAATAAGTCAACCAAGGGGTATAATAAGCAACACGAAGTGCCCATTGATCCTGTCGGGCTTGCTGATAATAAGCTTCTTTAGATAAATTAGCTGGGAAACCAGGCCACCTGTAGTTTATTACAGGTGCTAAGAGTGCAGCACCCGCTAACCTGTATTACCATCATTCATATTTCAGTGTTATTAAAAGTGCAGAATCCCAACATTACTTAGAAAAGGATCTAACACAACCGTTCTGTTTCTTAACTATAGTCACAGAGACTGCAAGGTTCTCTATGCACCCTATTTAGTATTATATCAAGTAATATCATAGACAATAGATGCAAAGTTGGGAAAAAAAATCATAAGAACCTGTGTGGTATATATTTGAGGGATCCCCACATCGCGTGTCCCCCAAGGGAGAAGCCCATCACATAAAATTTGGGACCAAGATCAAGTTGGTCTGCAAGTTGTTCAATATCTAAAGCCGCACTTCTTACAGATCGCTTAGGATGAGGATCACTTTCTCCGTACCCAGGCCTGTCAAAGGTTACAATGTACACTCCTAGCTCTTTCACAATTTCCTGCAAAATCCTTGATGCCTTAAGAATGCCATTACTACAAGCTCACCACCATCAACCACTGAATTAAGTGTGGAAAAATAATGTCAATCTGCACTTACCTCAGAGGCTGGAAAGGTATCATTTCTGGACCCTGTAAAACCATGTGCCATAATGATCTTATACTTTGCTCTCTCTCTGGGAACTCCACTTTCCCTGTAGGCCAAATGTCTTCCATCTTGAAGGCGAATACGAGGGGCAATAACTGGAGGGCCATTCGGAGATCCACAGATAGCAGAAGGGGGCGGCTGGATGGACTTGTATGCCCATGCAAGGAACCCCGCCATTAAAACAATGGCCAATTTTCTCAATATTCCTGAAAAGATATGTCGTTACCTTTGCTTAACACTTTGGGTATTCGAGTATGTTAGCTCATAAAATAGGGAAGGCATTCAAAACTACAACAAAATTTCCATTAATGATCAAAAAGAGCAGAAAACAATTTTAGGTTAAACTAACTTACCTCCACTCATTGCATCGGATCTTTTGTCCGACTTGCCTTTTCGGGTATGAGCTCGGGCAGCTGCAGCCGAAACTCTTCGGTTCCCAGCAGTCATTCTATAAAATATACAATACCTCCCAGAAAACTAAAATAAAGAGAAGGAAAAGGCGCTTATCCCGGCAGCCTTTCAATAAAATCGACCACACCAAGAGGGCTCAATGCATATGGAAAATACCCAAATACAAAAACAGGGGATTCTCTATGCTTCCTGCCAGAATTTTCCCTGCCAATAAATTCACCAGCTGAGATCCTGCTCAATTTCTTTATCCTTAAACAAAATTCTATGCATGGTCCTATCTAAGTATAGAATTCCCCGCGGTTACGCCAAAATGTGAATCAACTCTACTGTACATGTTAAAATCCAAACACCAAGAAGCAAACCAGAGAAATCTAAGCAAGCCCAATTCAGAACAACCAAAAAATGTCACATACAATATCATGCAAAAACCCCTTTTTTCTCGGTTATGAATGCCCAATAGCAATTATCACAAAACTTACCTACAGAAACGAATCTCCAATGGCAGTTATCACAACACTTGCCTCTATCTCGGTTCTGGATTCAGGCATGCAATATGACGAAGTTGGGGCTATAAATGAGATTGAAACAGAGCAGAATCCCATCACAGACTGCTTTTCCAAGAACATAACGCCAACAAATGGTTTGCACGTCAGATCTGCAAAATGTTCTCACAACCAATAGTTTCTTCAACTTTAGACGGCCACCAAACCTCGGTTAGTGTCGAGTGCGTCACCTTATTCTGAACAAAGTAGGGTTTGTTGAGTGGGTGCGGTTGTTGGACCTTGGCCTCTGCTGCCTATCATTAAACCAGAGCTTTCAAAAATGTAGAGCCTTATTATTATATTTGATTAGTTGCCTATAATAATGTACATCAGAGATTTCCAGAATGTAGAACCTTTCAATTATATTTTGCTGAGTTTGGTCACCAACCCCTGACATCACTTTCAATGATATCACTGGAGTGTTTGGTGAGAGTCAGCCAATTCAAGGTAAACGAGTGTGAAACTTAAAACCTTAAATCTGGACATTGGATGCCATAGAAATTGATTATCGAGAGCAAAGAGATGGACCATGAAGAGATATGGGAAAAACATATTTATTTTCATTTTTTCATATTTTTTATTTTACATAAAATTGTTATTAATTAAATAAAAAATCCTATGACTAATTCTTATCATTATTATAATTAAAAAATTTAAAAATATATTAAAAATATTTTATAGAAAATTAATTGAATACAAAATATATGAATTAATATTATTATTATTATTATTATTAAAAAATATTAAAAAAAATTAATTGGAAATTGAAGTTAAATTTTAAAATTATATATTTTAGTAGAAATTCTTTTGATAATAATCACATGCAAAAGAACGTGGTCGACACGTTTCGAACCAACCAGTGTGGTTCATCATCAGGACTATGTGAGAGATCAGATCCAGACATTAAGTATAAATAGATGTAGAAATGGCTCAACATAACGGCTAGTTTGACTTTGAAAATAATAATAACAATATGAATAGTATTAGTAGCTCTAATAATAACAATATGAATATTAATAATAGCTCTAATAATAAAGTTGTCAATCTCTCCAGTTTCTCTTTTGATCCCTCTGTTTATAATCTTTTAGAGAAAGGCTTCAATTTTGCCTTTGCCTCGAGGAAAATCCCTATTCATGATATTATTTGTGACATAGAATTTGGTATTAGAGATTTACCGGATTCCTCCAAAGACATCATTAGACAGGACTGTGCGGTGATCTTAAGGAAAGCCAAACCGCCCAAGAGTAACCTAAGTAAGCTCGAATTTGAGGCTTTAAAATCTTTAAATAATAATAAGGATATTGTTGTTCTTAAAGCTGACAAAGGTGGTGCAGTTGTCATCCTTAATAAGGAAGATTATAGGAAGAAAATGTTAGATCATTTGGAGAATAGTGGGAGCTACAAGAAACTTGCCAAAAATCCCTTAAAAAAGGTCTCAAAGGCAGTTGTTGATGCTATTAAATCAAACAGCATGGTGAGCTCCTTAAGTAAGAAGTTGATTAAAAGCAACCCCCTGACTCCAAGAATCTATGGTCTTCCAAAAATCCATAAGGATGGTGCTCCCCTCAGACCTATTGTTAATACAATTGGGGGTTCGACTTACCTTCTCGCCAAATTTTTAGCCCTTAAACTTAAGCCCCTCGTAGGTCATACATAATCCTTTGTTAAGGATTCCTACTCTTTTGTTAAGGATTTGAAGGAAGTTAAGTTGGATATTGGTGATAGATTTGTTAGTTTTGATGTTGTTTCGCTTTACACTAATATCCCCATCAATGAGGCTATTGATGTTATTAATCGCATTACTGATCCAGACACGGCCCATTTAGTAAAACTTTGTTTAACCTCCACTTTCTTTAGTTTTGAAGGTGAATTCTATGAGCAAACTTGTGGTGTTGCCATGGGTTCTCCCCCTTTCCCCGATTGTTGCGAATATGTTTATGGAGGACTTTGAATCTAGGGCTCTTTCCTCAGCTCTTTTCCAGCCAAAGTTATGGAAAAGGTTTGTTGATGATACTTGTGTTGTCTGGCCTCATGGCAAAGATAAGTTAGATCAATTTTTCCTTCATCTTAATAGCCAATCTAGTTCCATAAAATTCACCATGGAACATGAGGTGATGGTAGGCTCTTCTGATGTCCCCATTCTAGAAATGATGATGGTTCTTTCTCCCATCAAGTTTTTCAAAGAAACTCATACCGAGCAATATCTTCATGCTAGCCCCACCATTTCCCGCTCAAAAATTAGGCGTCCTTGAAGACCTTTTTTAGCTTTCATAAGAGCGCCGAGAATCTCTCATGAGTCTCACCTTGAGGGGGAAAAGACCCATCTATTGAATGTCTTTTGCAATAATGGTTATAGTATGTTTAGGTATTTCAAAGCTTTCCCTCAAAGCTTTAAAAAAGGTCCTTCTGCTAAAAATAAAAAAGAACCTAGTGAATGGTATGGCGTTGTTTGTGGCCTTCCTTCATCCGTGGTACCACCTATAAGATTGCTAAAATCCTTTAAAAAGCATAAAGTATCCTCTTATTTCAAGCCCCTATCAGCAATCTTAGTTCTCTAAAATCGGTTAAAGATCTGATTGACCCCAGAGATGGAAAAGGTGTCTACATCATTCCTTGTTCCTGTGGGACTCCTTACATTGGTGAGACTGGTCGATCGATTAATCAAAGGATCTGTGAGCATGCTGCCGATATCAAGCATAGAAGATCTCGCTCGTCCGCCTTAGCTGAGCATGCAGAAAAGACTAACCATCATGTTTGCATAGAAGATGCTAAGGTCATTGCTAGAATCGACCATTTCCATCATCGTAAGTTGAGAGAGGCCATTGAAATTGAAAAAAGGCCTGTTAATCTCAATAGAGATGACGATTGGAATATCAGCAGGTGCTGGATTCCTGCCTTATATTCTTGACCCTTTTTTTTTTCTTATTTATTTATTTATTATTTATTTATTTATTTATTTTTAATTAATTAATTAATTAATTAATTTATCTATTTATTTATTTTTATTTATTTTTATTTTTATTTTATTTTATTTATTTATTTATATTTTATTTATTTGTTTATTTATTTTATTTTATTAAAATAATAATAATAATAAATTAATTAATTAATTAATTAAAATAAAATAAAATATCTTATTTATTTATTTATTAATTTTTATTTTTATTTTATTTTTGTTTTTAGTTTTATTTTTATTTATTTATTTATTTTTATTTTTATTTTATTTATTTATTTTTATTTTTTATGTTTTATGTTTTATTTTTATTTTTTTATTTTTTGACTCTATGTTTGACTTTTTGATAGATGGTTTGTTATAATTAAATTATATGAATAAGAAAGGTAAACGAGTGTGAAAGTTAAAACCTTAAATCTGGACATTGGATGCCATAGAAATTGATTATCGAGAGCAAAGAGATGGACCATAAAGAGATATGGGAAAAAATATTTGTTTTCATTTTTTCATATTTTTTATTTTACATAAAATTGTTATTAATTAAATTAAAAATCTTATGACTAATTCTTATCATTATTATAATTAAAAATTTTAAAAATATATTAAAAATATTTTATAAAAAATTAATTGAATACAAAATATATGAATTAATAATATTATTATTATTATTATTATTAAAAAATATTAAAAAAATTTAATTGGAAATTGAAGTTAAATTTTAAAATTATATATTTTAGTAGAAATTCTTTCGGTAATAATCACATGCAAAAGAACGTGGTCGACGCGTTTCGAACCAACCAGTGTGGTTCATTATCAGGACTGTGTGAGAGATCAGATCCAGACATTAAGTATAAATACATGTAGAAATGGCTCAACTAGTCGTTAGGATAACGGCTAGTTTGACTTTGAAAATAATAATAACAATATGAATAGTATTAGTAGCTCTAATAATAACAATATGAATATTAATAATAGCTTTAATAATAAAGTTGTCAATCTCTCCAGTTTCTATTTTGATCCCTCTGTTTATAATCTTTTAGAGAAAGGCTTCAATTTTGCCTTTGCCTCGAGGAAAATCCCTATTCATGATATTATTTGTGACATAGAATTTGGTATTAGAGATTTACCGAATTTCTCCAAAGACATCATTAGACAGGACTGTGCGGTGATCTTAAGGAAAGCCAAACCCCCCAAGAGTAACCTAAGTAAGCTCGAATTTGAGGCTTTAAAATCTTTAAATAATAATAAGGATATTGTTGTTCTTAAAGCTGACAAAGGTGGTGAAGCTGTCATCCTTAATAAGGAAGATTATAGGAAGGAAATGTTAGATCATTTGGAGAATAGTGGGAGCTACAAGAAACTTGCCAAAAATCCCTTAAAAAAGGTCTAAAAGGCAGTTGCTGATGCTATTAAATCAAACAGCATGGTGAGCTCCTTAAGTAAGAAGTTGATTGAAAGCAACCCCCTGACTCCAAGAATCTATGGTCTTCCAAAAATCCATAAGGATGGTGCTCCCCTCAGACCTATTGTTAATACAATTGGGGGTCCGACTTACCTTCTCGCCAAGTTTTTAGCCCTTAAACTTAAGCCCCTCGTAGGTCATACAGAATCCTTTGTTAAGGATTCCTACTCTTTTGTTAAGGATTTGAAGGAAGTTAAGTTGGATATTGGTGATAGATTTGTTAGTTTTGATGTTGTTTCTGGCTTTTATAATTAATATCCCCATCAAGGAGGCTATCGATGTTACACCGCATTACCGATCCAATATACGCCCCATTTAGTAAAACTTTGTTTAACTCTCCACTTTCTTTAGTTTTGAAGGGTGAATTCTATGAGCAAACTTTGTGGTGCTGCCATGGGCTCCTCCTTCCCCGATTGTTGCGAATATGTTTATGGAGGACTTTGAATCTAGGGCTCTTTCCTCAGCTCTTTTCCAGCCAAAGTTATGGAAAAGTTTTGTTGATGATACTTGTGTTGTTTGGCCTCATGGCAAAGATAAGTTAGATCAATTTTTCCTTCATCTTAATAGCCAATCTAGTTCCATAAAATTCACCATGGAACATGAGGTGGATGGTAGCCTTCCTTTCCTTGATGTCCTTATCTCTAGAAATGATGATGGTTCATTCTCCCATCAAGTTTTTCGAAAGAAAACTCATACTGAGCAATATCTTCATGCTAGCTCCCACCATTTCCCTGCTTAAAAATTAGGCATCCTTAGCACCTTAGCCACAAGGGCGCTGAGAATCTCTCATGAGTCTCACCTTGAGGGGGAAAAGACCCATCTGTTGAATGTCTTTTGTAATAATGGTTATAGTATGTCGCACGGCCTCAAAGCTTTCCTCAAAGCGGAAAAAGGTCCTTCTGTTAAAAATAAAAAAGAACCTAGTGAATGGTATGGCAGTGTCAGCCTTCCGTTCATCCAGGGTACCACTGATAAGATTGCTAAAATCCTTAAAAAGCATAAGGTATCCTCTTATTTCAAGCCCCTTAATACAATTCGTAGTTCTCTAAAATTGGTTAAAGATCCGATTGACCCCAGGGATGGAAAAGGTGTCTACATCATTCCCTGTTCCTGTGGGACTCCTTACATTGGTGAGACGGGTCGGTCTATTAATCAAAGGATCTGTGAGCATGCTGCTGATATCAAGCATAGAAGATCTCGCTCGTCCGCCTTAACTGAGCATGCAGAAAAGACTAACCATAATGTTTGCATAGAAGATGCTAAGGTCATTGCTAGAATCGACCATTTCCATCATCGTAAGTTGAGAGAGGCCATTGAAATTGAAAAAAGGCCCGTTAATCTCAATAGAGATGATGGTTGGAATATCAGCAGGTGCTGGATTCCTGCCTTATATTCTTGACCTTTTTTTTTTTCTTATTTATTTATTTTTATTTATTTTTTTAATTAATTAATTTATTTATTTATCTATTTATTTATTTTATTTTTATTTTTATTTATTTTTATTTTATTTTATTTATTTATTTGGTTATTTATTTTATTTTATTAAAATAAATAAATAAATAAATAATAATAATAATAATAATTAATTAATTAATTAAAATAAAATAAAATATTTTATTTATTTATTTATTAATTTTTATTTTTATTTTATTTTTGTTTTTAGTTTTATTTTTATTTATTTATTTATTTTTATTTTATTTTTATTTTTTTAAATTTATTTATTTATTTTTATTGATTTATTTTTTATATTTTTATATTTTATTTATTTTTATTTTTTATGTTTTATTTTTATTTTTACTTTATTTTTATTTTTTATTTTTTTGACTCTATGTTTGACTTTTTGATAGATGGTTTGTTATAATTAAATTATATGAATAAGAAAGGTAAACGAGTGTGAAAGTTAAAACCTTAAATCTGGACATTGGATGCCATAGAAATTGATTATCGAGAGCAAAGAGATGGACCATGAAGAGATATGGGAAAAAATATTTATTTTTCATTTTTTCATATTTTTATTCTACATAAAATTGTTATTAATTAAATTAAAAATCCTATGACTAATTCTTATCATTATTATAATTAAAAAATTTTAAAAATATATTAAAAATATTTTATAACAAATTAATTGAATACAAAATATATGAATTAATAATATTTTTATTATTATTATTAAAAAATATTAAAAAAAAATTAATTGGAAATTGAAGTTAAATTTTAAAATTATATATTTTAGTAGAAATTCTTTCGGTAATAATCACATGCAAAAGAACGTGGTCGACGCGTTTCGAACCAACCAGTGTGGTTCATTATCAGGACTGTGTGAGAGATCAGATCCAGACATTAAGTATAAATACATGTAGAAATGGCTCAACTAGTCGTTAGGATAACGGCTAGTTTGACTTTGAAAATAATAATAACAATATGAATAGTATTAGTAGCTCTAATAATAACAATATGAATATTAATAATAGCTCTAATAATAAAGTTGTCAATCTCCAGTTTCTCTTTTGATCCCTCTGTTTATAATCTTTTAGAGAAAGGCTTCAAATTTGCCTTTACCCCTAGGAAAATCCCTATTCATGATATTATTTGTGACAGAGAATTTCGTATTAGGGATTTACCGGATTCCTCCAAGGACATCATTAGGCAAGACTGTGCGATGATCTTAAGGAACGCTAAACCCCCCAAGAGTAACCTAAGTAAGCTCGAATTTAAGGCTTTAAAATCTTTAAATAATAATAAGGATATTGTTGTTCTTAAAGCTGACAAAGGTGGTGCAGCTGTCATCCTTAATAAAGAGGATTATAGGAAGAAAATGTTATATCATTTGGAGAATAGTGGGAACTACAAGAAACTTTCCAAAAATCCCTTAAAAAAGGTCTCAAAGGCAGTTGCTGATGCTATTAAATCAAATAGCATGGTGAGCTCCTTAAGTAAGAAGTTGATTGAAAGCAACCCCCTTACTCCAAGAATTTATGGTCTTCCAAAAATCCATAAGGATGGTGCTCCCCTCAGACCTATTGTTAATACAATTGGGGGTCCGACTTACCTTCTCGCCAAGTTTTTAGCCCTTAAACTTAAGCCCCTCGTAGGTCGTACAGAATCCTTTGTTAAGGATTCCTACTCTTTTGTTAAGGATTTGAAGGAAGTTAATTTGGATATTGATGATAGATTTGTTAGTTTTGATGTTGTTTCACTTTACACCAATATCCCCATCAATGAGGCTGTTGATGTTATTAATCGCATTACTGATCCAGACACAGCCCATTTAGTAAAACTTTGTTTAACCTCCACTTTTTTTAGTTTTGAAGGTGAATTCTATGAGAAAACTTGTGGTGTTGACATGGGTTCTCCCCTTTCCCTGATTGTTTCGAATCTGTTTATGGAGGACTTTGAATCTAGGGCTCTTTCCTCATCTCTTTTCCAGCCAAAGTTATGGAAAGGGTTTGTTGATGATACTTGTGTTGTCTGGCCTCATGGCAAAGATAAGTTAGATCAATTTTTCCTTCATCTTAATAGCCAATCTAGCTCCATAAAATTCACCATGGAACATGAGGCGGATGGTAGCCTTCCTTTCCTTGATGTCCTTATCTCTAGAAATGATGATGGTTCTTTCTCCCATCAAGTTTTTCTAAAGAAAACCCGTACTGAGCAATATCTTCATGCTAGCTCCCACCATTTCCCTGCTAAAAAATTAGGCGTCCTTAGCACCTTAGTCACGAGGCCACTAAGAATCTCTTATGAGTCTCACCTTGAGAGGGAAAAGACCCATCTGTTGAATGTCTTTTGTAATAATGGTTATAGTTTGTCGCAGGGCCTCAAAGCTTTCCTCAAAGCAGAGAAAGGTCCTTCTGTTAAAAATAAAAAAGAACCTAGTGAATGGTACAGAAGTGTCAGCCTTTCGTTCATCCAGGGTACCACTGATAAGATTGCTAAAATCCTTAAAAAGCATAAGGTATCCTCTTATTTCAAGCCCCTTAATACAATTCGTAGTTCTCTAAAATCGGTTAAAGATCCGATTGACCCCAAGGATGGAAAAGGTGTCTACATCATTCCCTGTTCTTGTGGGACTCCTTACATTGGTGAGACGGGTCGGTCTATTAATCAAAGGATCTGTGAGCATGCTGCTGATATTAAGCATAGAAGATCTCGCTCGTTCGCCTTAGCTGAGCATGCAGAAAAGACTAACCATCATGTTTGCATAGAAGATGCTAAGGTTATTGCTAGAATCGACCATTTCCATCATCATAAGTTGAGAGAGGCTATTGAAATTGAAAAAAGGCCCGTTAATCTCAATAGAGATGACAGTTGGAATATCAGCAGGTGCTGGATTCCTGCCTTATATTCTTGACTTTATTTACTTATTTTTGTATTTATTTATTTTTATTTTTATTTTATATTTTATATTTTTATTTATTTATACTTTATTTAAAATAATAATAATAATAATAAATCAATTAATTAAAATAAAATAAAATATTTTATTTAATTTATTTATTTATTTATTTTTATTGATTTATTTTTATTTTTTATATTTTTATATTTTATTTATTTTTATTTTTTATGTTTTATTTTATTTTTATTTTTTATTTTTTGACTCTATGTTTGACTTTTTGATAGATGGTTTGTTATAATTAAATTATATGAATAAGAATTAATTAATAATAATAATTGATTATTATATTATTTAATCAATTAAATTAATAAGAAATATTTACATATATATACCAAGATTTGTTAAATTACTTACCATTATATTAATTAATTGGTTAATTAGTTGTATAAATATATTAAAGGTTTTATAAATAAATAAAATAATAATAACAAATAAATAAATAAAAATTAATTAAATAAATAAATAATTGAATATTTACTTTTTCAAAGTCAAACTAGCCGTTATCCTAACGGCTAGTTGAGCCATTTCTACATCTATTTATACTTAATGTCTGGATCTGATCTCTCACATAGTCCTGATGATGAACACACTGGTTGGTTCTAAATGCGTCGACCACATTCTTTTGCATGTGATTATTACCGAAAGAATTTCTACCAATTTATATTATGGATCACAGAAGCTTGGATTCCAAAAATTATATATTTTATTAAAAAATTAATAATAAAAATTATTATAGATTGAATTGAGGCTTTTATGAATAAGAAATCATATCTAAACATTAAGCTTAAATATATGTAGAGAAGACCCAAACTAGCTGTTGGAATAACGACTCGCTTTTTGAACCAAAGTGTAGTTCATATTTAGGATGAGATAAGAAATCAGACCTAAACATTAAGCTTAAATATATGTAGAGAAGACCCAAACTAGCGGTTGGAATAATGGCTCGTTTGACTTAGTCCAAATAAATTTGCCAAAAATTTTATATTTAATATTTTTAAATTTCATTTTGTTAAAAATTTAAATAAAATAAATAATTTTAATAAATTATTATTATTGTTAAAATTTATTTTGTTAAAGGTGCACCTTAACCATCATCATCATAATATATATTAAATAATTTTAATAACTTTATATATATATATTTTATAAGGTCTATATAATAAATAATTATAATAAATTTTTAATACTAAATTTTTGAATTAAAAAAATAGGCGATCTAAAACGGAACTCAAAAACCAACACGTAGGAATAAAGGGCGGGGATCCAACACCTGCTAATATTCATTCTCATGTGATTCTAACATTAAGTTCTATGAAATAAAATTTATTATTAATTAAATAAGAGAATTACATATATTAATTGTTATTTTCTTAATTTAAATAAAAAAGAAATTTATAAAAAGAATGAGTTGTGTTAAAATATATTTAATGTTTTAGAGAATGGACATTTCCATAGTCATAAACATAATGTTGAGAGTTTATGGAGAACTGTGTATTTTGTTGATTGAGCTCAAAGTTTCTAGTGAACATTGGGTAAAGTGTTCTCTAGAAAAGTTGAGTCGGGTTCAATGAGCAAAATACACACTTCTCAGAAGCTCTCAACAATATATTTGATGAATTAGTCAAAATCATAAATTGATGATATCAATGTGCAAACTCTATTAAGAACATATTTAAAACAAAGGCTCAGTAGAGTTTGCATTAATTCATCAAATATTATCAATTTATAACTAGCATATCATGTTGTTTGTATTTGCGTTACATTTTTACAATATATATATTAAATGAACTACACTTAATAGTTTGAAACCATAGGCCTTTTAAATAACAATGTGATTTTTCAAAAAAAAAATTATAAACAGTTTTCTATTAATAATATTTTTAAATCATTTTAATCGATTGTTGAATGAAAATATCTAACTTGATGATATTGAAATTTTCTTTCAACAAATTATAATTGTGATAAGATAATATATTTATTTTTAAATAAAACCCATTCTTCATATATATATATATATATATTATTAAAATTAAAATTAAATTAAATATATATATATATATATATATATATAGTGTGAAAGCTAATGGGACTCTCGAAACAATCGGGTTGCGACTCGTGAGGGAGCGAGAAAAGTTAATCTTTCGAATGTTGTATTCACGAAGATTGATACAGAAAGTGAGTTTAATTGTAGACATGAATTCTCCATTGTAACATGTAATTGGGGAGAACCAATGAATCGGCAGATCGAAGCCACTGGCGCCAAGAACTCTCGGACGAGGACAGAGGGTATCATCCTCGTAGAAAGCGCGCGGCATGTGACGGGGTGGGGGCATCCGTACGCTTCAGCGGCGGGCATACGGGCGAATTCCCGCAGACCTCTGCACGCGAGGCATGCGAAAGGAGGTTTCGACAATGATGCCAGGAAAACATGTCGAGGAGGAGGCCAGCCAACTAGGGTTTGAAGGCAGGCATGCATTGATTCTTTCATTATGGATGAGGGCGAAACGTAAGGCAAGGCGCTTGGAAGCTTTAAATGCCTGACATCCAGGAAAGAATGGCCTCCGGCGACCCCGAAATCGTCGGAATTGCCGTTCTCCGGAGCTTGCCAGTCCTCGAATCGGTTGATTCCGTGCTGTATCGGTACCTTGACACCCTGCCACGCGTAGTCTAAAAGGAAAAGAAGTTGTCTCTCGAGCCCCGGAAATAGTCTGGATGGCAGAAAATTGCCGGAATCCGGTTAACTAAAACTCGAAAAATTATGTGCTTGGAATGTTTAGAATCCATTTTTTATGCTGGAAATGGATTCAGCACTATCAAAAATCTTTAAGGCACTCAAAATATTACAGTGTAACAACTGTAAACAAGATTCTGGACAAATCTTTGCCAAATTTTCTAAAAATCATTGTTGAATTCTAAGTAAAAACGCGATCTAAAAAGGGGCCGCAGAATTCCCATTTCGCACTTTAAGAGTTTAATATCGTTGCCGTTCTTGCAAATAATGCGAAGTTTTTTAAATTACTGGGAGCGGAAGTCTAATTAGGAAGGCTTTGAAGCGTCTAGATGCCTCGGGTCGAGATAGTCCAGGACATGAAGTACGGTATGAGGTGCATTTCCAAGAAGAGTAGTCTAAGGGCACAATTTCCCTTGGAAAATAAGTTAGGGTTTTGGATGCCTCGGGTCGAGATAGTCCAGGACATGAAGTACGGTATGGGGTGCATTTCCAAGAAGAGTAGTCTAAGGGCACAATTTCCCTTGGAAAATAAGTTAGGGTATGGAGTTTAAATATTTTGGATGTGTTAGGGTTTTTGGTACTGTTGAATTCATTTCTACCAAAATAACTATTCAAACACTACAAAAATTACATTTTTCATTTTTCTCTGCGAAGCTTTCCTAGGGTTGCACAGCCATCGTTAGGGGTTCAAGTCATTGTTATATCGATTGCAGATTTTGAAAATAGTAATCCCTATATCGATGGCAGATTTTCAAAATATTTTTGATTTTGAAATTGAAATCGGAGGGAAAAGAACGAGGTAATATTTTGGAAAATTTTATCTCGCTCTTGTCTGTCCAATTTCCAGAAACAACAATTGAATTAAGTTCAGCGCGGCCACAGATCGCGTTCGCACGGCGTCACGCTGGCCTCTGGTGATGAGAATCACTGCAAACAGCTGCCAAGATTTGCAGGACAGCTGCTGGGCGAATTTACCCTATGAGCTGGTAAGAGATATTATTGAGAGAACGGAGGGCAGCGAGATCAATTGGTCTGAGAGGAGGAACGTTGTGTCTTGTGCTGCAGTGCCGTGGAGAAAAATTATCAAAGAGATTGTGAAACCGCCGCTGTTGTCAGGAGTGCTCACATTTCCGGTGTCCGTGAAGCAGCCTGGCCCGAAAGACTTATCTGTGCAGTGTTTTATTGATAGAACTGCATCTGAGTATTATTTTTACTTGTGATTGGCTTCAACAATTTGTGCAAATGGGAATTTCTCCTTACTGCTCGAAAATTAAGGAAGGCGTCTGATCTATGATTGATAACTCCGGTGACCTCTCTACTGTGGATGTTCTGCAAAAATTGTCAAGTGGGACTCCTCAGGACCAAAGAGAAGCAGCTGGTGAACTATCTCTTCTAACCAAAAGAAATGTAGATAAAAGGATTTGTATTCCAGAGGCTGGGGCCATTCATTTGCTAGTTAATATGTTGCCCACACCATACCCTTGAACACAACAGCATGCCGTGACCGCTCCTTATAACCTTTCCGTTTAAGAAAACAAGGGCTCAGGGCGCAGTAGTTATGGCTAAGGCAATTAGTCCTATTGTTGAGGTTCTCAAGATTGGTAGCATGGAAGCAAGAGAAAATGCTGCTGCAACTCTCTGTTTATTTTGTTAATGGTTGGTGAGAACAATATAATTATTTATGTATCTGGTGCAATTCCTGCTTTGGTTGGCTTGCTCCGTGAAATTCCTGCTTTGGTCTAAGCACGGGTTCGCGAATCCGGAGGTGGGGTTCTCGAATCTGTCCCGGATTTTCTTCCTCAATTGTCGGATTCGAGTACTGGTGTTTGTGAGAAGAACCCATAGGTTTTTCTATTTTAAAAAAAATTGGCTATTTTGTCTTGACTGATAAAGAGAACTCGATGATGGGTACATGGAAGCCCAAAATTGGGTTTTTTTTCTGTTCTTAAAATTAATAAAAATTAAAAGTTAAAATTAAAAAAAATTATTAAAAGTTAAAAGTAAGGTTAGATTTAAGATTTTTATGATCTATAATGTAGATGAATGTCTTTTGGATTAATCACATTATTAGGATTTGGTGGATGTTTCGAACCGTCAACCAAATTTGAATGATGTGATTAATCCCAAAGACATTCATCTAAATTAAAGGTAAACAGTAAATACTAAAACCTAAAGGCTAAGTGATTTTGCTTCTATTTTGTTCACCCTTCAACGATTACAGAGGACAAGGTGTTTGAGGGGAATTCGTTGGTGTATGTGAAGTGATTGGAGGTTTCCTCCACAGAGACGTCGATGCTTTGAGAAGATTGTAACTCAATCCACATAGCCTCAATCCACAGAGACACATCACACACTCCACAGGTAGTTGGCTCTTGACTCTTGCCCACCTTCAGTGAAAAAATGAAATGTACCCTCAAACACCTATAATTAAAGCAAAAAAATACATTTAGGATTCAAAATCCTAACAATGCTAAAAGGAAAATGTGAACAACGCAGGAAGTGTTGTTCGAAACCTATAACATGTTTTTGCTGATTTTATACATAAAACCACTTACATATTGCGCAAAAGTTTATTCTACCTTACTTGGTGATTTTGATTGACAATACTCTTTTACACTTTATTTTTAAGTTATGACATGAAAAGTGCACTGATTCTCTTTCCTTAGATATCCAAATGCACTAATAATCCATGTAATGTTAGTATTTTCATGGGTTTCATTGTCGACATTGAAAAACAATCAGCCAATTATCAAAAACCATAATTTTTTTTCCACACTAAAACCTCATTAAAACATGACATAGTTTAAATCATAAATATTTTAATTTTCTTGTTTAAAATTGAAAAATATACAAATTCATATATATTATAATTTATAAAATATAATATTTATATAATATTATATACATAAATTATAATATACAGTCAACAAACCCATACACCATGTTTCAAAAAATGACATTCCCGTCCCCGTCCCTAAACCCATGTTTCTTGGCAACATAGGTCTTCAATTTATCAATCTATCAAGGGGAGGTTTGTGAGAGCTGGTGTTGTGTCCCCTTTGATGCAATTGCTGGTAAATTCTAGTGCAAGGATGTTCGATGAAGCCCTTGCTATATTAGCCATTTTTGCAAGCCACCGGGAGAGAAAATAAGCCATTGGCAATGCTAGGCAAGCCCAAATATTGTGTAGCAGCTGAGATTGGTTTTCCGGTTATGATATAGGTAACTTTATGTGGTGGAGCATAGTAGTTTTAGAAGCTGTGGCTAAGATAATGGAGGAGATTGAATGGGAAAGCATTTATTCAAGAATCGACATTTGTTTACACTACATTTATACAAGAGAACAATCACCATAGTTTTGTATGACAACACTGCATATTTCGATGGCTGAGCTTTCACGTCACTACAAACCTTAGTTGCGAGTTCTGCAATGAAGGCCTCAATACGTCTTGTGAGTCTTCTTACAAGGTGCAACTCCATTTTGTGAATCCGCACAGAAACATCTAACATGTGTAAAGTTGTTAAACTGTTTCAGTAGTCTTTGATGACTAAAATACCAAACTGATGAGGTTTCAGTAGCTTGTATGGTGAGGTGTGACTTTGTTAAACACTACCTAATTTCAAATTTGGTCTTTCGGTTAAAGGTGGATTTTTCATGTGATTATAAAATCATAGCTGGTTAAAGGTGGATTCTTCATGTCTTTTTCTTATGGGATTGCTTCTATAATTTATGAAGAATATTGACTAATATGTATAGAGATATTAAATTGTTTTAGTAAATTTTTGTGACTGAAATTTCATATAATTTTTAATTTTATTATTTTGTATGAGGTTGTATTCTTTCTAATCCTAAAATCATAATTTCTATAGTGGGGTGTGAGTTTGTTAACACTTTTACTTATGTTTAAATTTTGATAGTGACATAATTTGAAGTCATGTCACTATCTCCTAAGGGATAAAGTGTAATTAGATGGTTTGATCTTAGGCATTTCCTTGGTTATTTTGTGTAGTTATTGATTCCCTATTCTACATATCATTTATGTAAGATTTCTCTTCTCTTTTTGTGTCTCCTAATTTCTATAAGATTTCTCTAATTCTTCTATGTGTGTTTACTTGTGCTTGTTATAATAACTTTTCTCTTTGGACTTTTGCAAAATTAAAATTAGAATCAATGGTTGTCTTACATCCTTCACTTGGGCACATCGATCAATTTGTACTAAAGAACATCCTTCCCAATCTGTACATCCTTAAATTCCTAACCACTGTCACTCAACTCTTCCGAGCTTTAAACCTTGTGACCCTCACATAGATCTAAAGTCTTATGGACGAAGCATTCCAAATTTAATGTGAAGAATCATGTGGGCAATTTTCTCAATTAATGATGTGTCTTAATTCTTATACACCATTAAGCTCTCAAACTATTAGAGAGCCCCAAACTACATTCAATGCTCAAACTCCACTGGAGGTTAAAAATAATCTTGACATTCCATTGTTCAAGAGTGAAATAAATGTTGAAGAACTAGAGCATTGGTTGTGGTAGTTGATGTTGTGTTGAAATATAGTTGATAAATAAAGGAAGTATATCCTTTTCTATTGTAAGATTCAAGTTAGAGACACTTTGTTAGTTGCACTTATATATGTTATTTTCAAATCAAAGACACTTTGTTAGTTTCACTTATATGTGTAAAAATGTTGAGGTGCTTGCTAGGAACACCTTACATAGTGGAACAATCTTAAAGAAAGTTAGAAAAAACTTCTCTCTAATAAAACACTTTCAAGATAAGTTGTAACACCTCCTAGTAAGGCTCGCATGAGAATGTATGGAGTTAGAAGTTTTTTACACAATTTACTCGTGGGTAACTATCCAAAATACTATTCCATATTACTCATTAACCATTAGATATAATCTTCATCATTACATAGAGTAACTTTAGTAGAGGACTAGTAAGTTACATAACCATTAATAACCACTATTGTCACATATAGACATAAACTTTCTGATGTAGCCTTGCATCATCTTCATAATTCCTTTAACTAGATTAGTTAATCATGCACTTGATATTATAAACATCTACTCATGCAAGGAATCTACAACATAAAAGTAGCATAAGAGACAACCACATCATTATACATCAATATACCCTAGAAACCCTGTAGGGTGAAAACCATCAAACGTTTAATTTTATTATTAAACGCTCATGAGGGTGTTCACCCCCCACTCAATGGTTGTAAGAGAGTCCATCCCTTGACCATTTTCATAATATATTACAAAGAATATAATCTAAAAAACAACATAATTTGTTATAAACTATCACAATCATCATGACATCATCTACCCACAAACCCTTGAGCATTGTGTCTTTAGGGATTGGTTCTTTCCATCAATGGATTATCCTGCAGCTGACATTCCTTCAATCTGCATAGACCACTAAAATATTTCATTCCATAATGGTAACTTAATCCATCTTTATATGTTGCAACATTTTCTTGCAACTTCTATTGTTAGCAACCTTTGATATCATGATTAAATCAAGTATTAATCAAACCAATTCATAAATCTATACTAGTGTTGCTTCACTATCTATTCATGTACATTTATGAAACTCAAACAAAATATTGCGACATGCTTCCTTTAGCAACACTGCATATACATTAGTTATAAGTGTATAACCATCAATGCATATCTATAAATAAATACCACATTAACTAGTATTCCCCTCGCATAATCACACATTCCTGCATGAGAAATCATTACAAGTATCTAGACATTCCTTTTTAGGAAACTAACACATCAATTACGATCTTCGTGGAAGGAAATTATATAAAATTATCAAAATAACTAGCCCTTAAAGTATTACTTTTGGTGCATGCAAATACATAAAGAAAGTTGACACAACGAATGTTGTTCCTATGCATGCAATTGCATATACTTTTCAAAACAATCTTACCAAAAGAATGCTTAACACAATAGAGCATGCAAACACATGTTCCTTTTCGAGGAAATCTAGCATAGTATGGCATGCAAAAACATGTTTTATTTTCCATAACACTAATGCTAAAGCATATATATATATTCCAAGGAAACCAACACATTATTATGGTTTTTATGCATGTAAATTCATCTTCTTTCCTAAATAATCTTTTCCAATGTAGGCTAACATAACATGCTATCATTTCCCACATACAAATGTATATTCTTTCCAAACAAAAGCCAATACAAATATTTTATTCCAAAATAAACTAAGATAATAGTTATGGTAACATAAAATTAATCACATATAATTTGTTCTAAGGAAATATGGCTCAGTAGTTCTTCCATCCATGCAAAGAACATATCTCTATAACACAATGACTATTCTTTATGCTTGAAAGAGCTTATCATAACAAACCTTCTTTAATGTACACAACACATATTCCCTTCTCTAGAATTCTACCATCATTAGCCATTATAACAAATACAAACTTCTTTTCATAAGGAATTTAATGTAACCTCGTTTCTCTACGTTTCTATATGCAAGTTTCGCATGCTTCCATTTCAAGAAATTACCATAGATAACCATATTTTTTTCATAAAAATGAGACAATAATAATAAGGTTAACTTAACCTTTTATGCACCTAAATCAAGAATTAACACAATTCATCTAGCCAAGAAATATTTTCAAGAGATTATTCTTTCCAAGAAGATTAACATAATAACTTTCTCTACGCAAAAACATATTCTCGATATCGCAATAACTACCCTTTTGGTGCATGCAACATGTGTTTTTCCTAACACAATGGCCTTACTTCAATGCACATAATCTTCTCAAGAAGCAATCATGCATTCTTGTTCTTGTATGAACAAGATTCATATCCATCTTTTAAGAAAACAATATGTTTTTGTTTCAAGAGTTCTATCATAAAAACCATTCTTTTCATATATGCAACTATGAACTCTTTTTCTAAAAAGAAACTATCTTAATGATTATTGTTTCTGTGTATATAAAACATGCATTTTCTTCAAGAAGGCTAGTAATGACTATCTATATGAATAGAAGCACATGTTCCCTTCAAGAAACAAAAAATAATCTTATATTCTTACAAGAGAATCTAGCTCATTAGTTATTTGTATCATGCATGCAATGCATATTTATTTCATAATAAACTTTGAAAAATAACTATTATCACAATGCATTTAAGCATATATTCATTTTCAAGAAACTATTATAAAGAAATCATATATTCTATTCAAAGAAAAATCTAGCCACTTTTCATACTATCTCATCAAGAACTTTACATGTTTCATGTATCTTTTCTCAAGAGGATATCTTGGCTACTTAGCAAGAATCTTGTGTATTTTTTTCCAAGAAAATGACAAATCTACTTAGCTTTTAACACACATGATTCACATGTAATCTTTCTAAGAGAAATTAAATATTTAATTAACTTTTATGTGCAAGAATTAGTGTAATTTCTCTCACATAATATCAAAATTAATAATTCTAATTTTGTGCATTCAAAGAAATTCAACCTAATGTGCATGAAAAGGCAAGTTTCTTTCTAAGAAAGTCTGCCACAAAACATGTAAATACATGTTTCTTTTCAAATGTTTTTTTACAAAAATCATTGTTTACAACATGATTTCCAAGAAATTTATCATAATCTCTTATTATTTTCAAACAAGAACAACATATATAAAATGACATAATATTTTTCCAATAAGCAGTTATTCTTTACATACAAGAATCAACATGAATTTTTCCCAAATAAATGCTTATTCTTTTTCCTGCATGAAAAAACTAACATAGGTTGTTCACGACTTCTCTTTGAATAAAAACTCATCAACTTATCTCCAAACCCAAGAAGAACTCATTAACTTATCTTCATGCCCGTGAAATATCTTCACGAAGTAAACTACTAAATTATTTTTAGGAAAAATAACCTTATGAATTTATCATTTATGTACACTAACTATGCCAACAATTCAAGAAGGATAGCACAATTACACATCTTTTTTTAAGAATATAATATTTATTTCCCGTAGCTTTAGCCTCGCTTTGAAATTCTGTGCTTTTTTAAATACGAAATTGTGCCTTTACTATCTGCTACAAGAGCACCCTTCAATCCTTGCTTGGAAAATCTGGAACACTCCATTCTACTCAAGGAGTCAGTTTATTCTTTGGAAACATCGTTGTTACATGTGAAAATGGGGCACAAATTACAAATATTGTCAACAATTTCACTGGCCCTCCACTGGACAGGGATTCATTCCCTCGACCATTTTTTGGTGTTCATTCACATTGACATATTTAGAGATGACACTAACAACCCGAGATCTTGTCACGGGCGTAAGATTTTCTTCAACAGGATCGTCTATGAAAATATCACTACCCAGAAGCTTCATGATATTTCACCCTTCTTTTTCCTCCATTCCTTTTTCCCAAATATTGTTGTTTTTACCTTTTAGTTTCACAAATGTGTAGAATTAGTTTTGCAACTAATTCTTGATTGGTAACAGCTAAATTAAATTAAAATAATTATAACTTGTTACCAATGCCAAAGGGTTGTAGGTATATTACATACTCCCTCCCTTAAAGATAACATCATCTTCAGTGTTCATCTCTCGCTGGAACTTTAAATTTTACTCACGATATAACAATATAAACAACCCAAAAGAGGAACATTCCCCTTTACAATTAGGGACTTTCATTTCCAAAAATACCATTAAATGAACCAACAACGTTTTGATCAATAGTTATAAGCAATTATAGCTACAAAAATATGTAAGTTATACTTTCCATCACATGGCCATTATTCAAATTCATGGAAGAAAAACAAGATCTCCATACCAACTTACCATCACTTTCCAATTACTTTTGGAAGTCATGATCACTTTTACTCAAGGGCTCCAATGGTTTATCAACCCAACAATAAGCACCTTGTAATCTCTGCTCAACAAATCCAACGTAATCACATTATTCATAAAATTTTAAATCAAATGAAATAATTTTAACTTTTAAGGATTCGTGCAATGTCAAGAGATATTTTAATTATAGTACTTCCACAAGTACTCAGAGAGCACCAACCCTCTAATCATAAAAATGATAAATCACTGCACCACATGCACATTGTCTTAGCTCCTGCTAAATACATCCACATGGTACTTCTAAAAGTACTCAGAGAACATCGTTATCTAATCATTGAAATGATCAATAAATACACCAAGTGCATTTTAACTTAGCCCTTGCTAAGGCATTCAAAAGATTAGTAATACAATAAAGGAACTTACATTTCTAGTAATTCCTTTTCGAGCACTAGGCTCATTTCCTATCAAGAGGTACATAAAATATTTACACAATTATAGAGAAAATTCATTTTCACATAACTGATTAGTTAATTGTTCTGCTATGAGGAATACAATGGTAAAATAATGTTTGTCCCAACCAGTGGGAACTAGTTTCCACAATCAGATTGAACCATTTTCACATTCAAATAGTTCTTTGACAGATACCATACAAGGTCCATTCTGGAATTCCACTAGCAATTCCACTAGCCATCCAGGTCAAGAATTCCAATGACCGCATAGTGTCTAATATAGGATTCCTCTTGGAAACGTCCTACGTATTCCTCTGATAACGTCCCATCTAGAGGATTTGGGCCTCCTCCAACATGCTCCAAAATAAATAGAGTTTCCTCAGGATTTTTCCCCTCTTCACCATCTTGGCTAAATATTTTCCATTACTGAGATCATTTATCTCTAGGGAAAGGAAATTCAGGCAAGAAATCACCATCAACCCCTCCAGGAAGGCAAAAGCCATCAACCCAAGGCATTCTAACCTTTCGAAACTATCTATAACTGTCTAGCATGTGAAATTCTCTTTTAACACTCTTTCCCGCAATAATTTACATAAAAAACCATATCCATATTATCATTAAAACCAAAGAAACATTTATGTACCCCATGCATTCATACTTGACTCTCAACATGTGTCCACCATATCTAGATTGACAGGAAACATAATTGACATATAGGTGGTATACATTTTGATTTTTCTAAATAGCACAATCATGCATATTATAACATTATACTTCCTCGTTTACGGTTTCAATTCACATTGCAATGTTTTACCTTCACAAGTTTTTGTGTTTCCATTAAGCTACTCATGTTTAATCCCATCAACAACGTTAGACATGAATATGCATTGTTTAAATAACTATTCACTTTCACAATCATTTTATTTTCATGCATATAATGTTTTCATGCATAAAAGTATATACAAATATTCATTACCATGTATATGTCAATAACAAGTATGGTAATAATCCAAACATTCCTAATTCCCACAATGTACTATTACCAACAGACTGACAGTTGAAGTAAATACCATAAGCATTTGTTTACAACTTGCTATAATCTTGAATAAAAACCAATTCATGCATATAAGTTTTAATAGTTATTCATGCAACACTAACTAATCAGTGCTACCAACCATCTTAATGCAGCCATGACAAGATTGAATCAGTTGAACTAGCTATTATAGTCAAGTCTCATTACTTGACTCATTTTTATTTTTACATCTAAAGTGGTTCATTCAATTTCATTTAAAACACTTTATCATCCACATCAAGGAAATTTCACATCTTTTACATTCACGCATTCATTCATTATAAGTAGTTCATTGTAACTTTAGTCATGTTCATTAAATGTATCAATAATATTGTTATATTTGCAAAGGTTGGTAGTCAACTCTCACTTTCACTAGTGATTACGTTCATAGTCGCAACAAAGATTTATCGTCCTTTATCCTCAACATGCTTCAAATGTCATGAACATAGTTTTGCAAAAGACTTTATTACTTATTACTCTTCAATGCAATTATAAACATGCCTCTCAACCCAAAGCAGTCTGCTGCATATATCAATATGTAGATTGTTAGACTCATACATGAGTTGACACCCACTAGTAGCATACCTTTTTTTTTCTTCTTCTGCTTAACAATTCCCAAAATCACTAATGCTACAACCATCAGCTATGATATCACTTGTACCAGTAACCTCGCATGAAAATGTATGGAGTTAGAATTTTGTTTGTTTGTTTGTTTGTTTTGTTTTGTTTTGTTTTTTTTTTTTCCTTAACAATTCCCAAAATCGCCAATGTTGCAAACTTCAGCTATGATATCACTTGTAAAATCCCCCAATAACCTCGCATGAAAATGTATGGAGTTAGAATTTTTTTACACAATTTACCATGGGAAACTATCCAAATTACTATTCCATATTACTACTCATTAACCATTAGATATAATCTTCATCATTACATTGAGTAACTTTAGCAGAGGAATAGTAAGTTACATAACCATTAATAACCACAATTGTCACATATTAACATAAATTTTCTGATGTAGCCTTGCATCATTTTCATAATTCCTTTAACTAGATTAGTTAATCATGCACTTGATATTATAAACCTCTACTCATGCAAGGAATATACAACATAAAAGTAGCACAATAGACAACCACATCATTATACAATGATATACCCTACAAACCCCGTAGGGTGAAAACCAACAAAAAATTAATTTTATTATTAAACGCTCGTGAGGGTGTTCACCCCTCACTCAATGGTTGTAAGTGATTCCATCCCTTGTCCATTGTCATAATATATTACAAAGAATATAATCTCAAAAATAACATAATTTGTTATAAACTATTACAACCATCATGACATCATTTACCCACAAACCCTTGAGCATTGTGTCTTTAGGGCATGATTCTTGCCATCAATGGATTATCCTGCAACCGACATTCCTTAAATATGCATAGACCACTAAAATATATCTTTCCATAATGATAACTTAATCCATATTTATATGTTTCAACCTTTTCCCACAACTTCTATTGTTAGTAACCTTTGATATTATGATTAAATCAAGTATTAATCAAACCAATTAATAAATATATACTAGTGGTGTGTCACCATCTATTCATGTACATTCATGAAATGCAAACAAAATGTCGTGACATGCTTCCTTTAGCAAAACTGCATATACATTAGTTATAAGTGTATAACCATCAATGCATATCTATAAACAAATACCAAATTAACTAGTATTCCCCTCACATAAACACACATTCCTACATGAAAAATCATTACAATTGTCCAGACATTCCTTTTAAGGAAACTAACACATCAATTATGATCTTCATGCATGTGAATGATATAAACTTATCAAAAGAACTAGCCCTTAAAACATTACTTTTGGCACATGAAAATACATAAAGAAAGCTAACACAACAAATGTTGTTCCTATGCATGCAATTGCATATACTTTCCAAAGCAATCTTCCCAAAATAATGCTTAATACAATACAACATGCACACACATGTTTCCTTTTCGGGGAGATCTAGCACAATAGGGCATGCAAAAACATGTTTTATTTTTTGTAACACTAACGCAATAAAGCATACCAACATTGGACCAAGGAAACCAACACATTACTATGGTTTTTGTGCATGTAAAGTCATCTTCTTTCCCAAAGAATATTTTCCAATGTATGTTAACACAACATGATCTCATTTCCCACATACAAATGTATATTCTTTCAAAACAAAATCTAATACAAATATTTTATTCCAAAAGAAACTAAGATAATAGTTATGATATCATAGATTTAATCACATATAATTTGTTCTAAGAAAATATGGCTCAATAGTTCTTCTATCCATGTAAAAAACATATCTCTATAACACAATGACTATTCTTTGTTCTTGCAAGGGCTTATCATAGTAACTCTTCTTTAATGTACACAATACATATTCCCTTTTCTAGAATTCTACCATCATTAGCCATTATTTTCATGTAAACAAATACATCTTTTCAAAAGGAAGTTAATGTAACTTTTTTTCTCTATGTTTATATATGTAAGTTTCACATACTTCCCTTTCAAGAAATTACCATAGATAACCATATTTTAGGCATAAAAATGAGACAAAAATAACAAAGTTAACTTAACCTTTTATTCACCTAAATCAAGAATAAACACAATTCATCTAGCCAGGCAATATTTTCAAGAGATTATTCTTTCCAAGAAAATTAACATAATAACTTTCTCTATGCAAAAACATATTCTCGATATCGCGATAACTACCATTTTGGTGCATGCAACATGTGTTTTTCCTAACACAATGACCTTTACTTCAATGCACATAATCTTCTCAAGAAACAAGCATGCTTTCTTGTTTTTGTATGAACAAGATTCATATCCATCTTTTAAGAAAACATTTTTTTTTTTGTTTTTGTTTCAAGAGTTCTATCATAAAAGTAATTTTTTTCATTTATGTAACTATGTTTTTTCATTTATGTAACTATGAACTCTTTTTCTAAAAGAAACTATCTTAATGATTATTGTTTATGTGTATATAAAACATACATTTTCTTCAAGAAGGCTAGTAATGATTATCAATGTGCATAGAAACGTGTGTCCCTTTCAGGAAACCAAAAATAATCTTATATTCTTACAAGATAATCTAGCTCATGAGATATTTGTATCATGCATGCAATGCACATTTATTTCACAAGAAACTTCAAAAAATAACTATTATCACAATGCATTTCAGCATATATTTCTCTTCAAGAAACTATTATAAAAAAATTCACATATTCTATTCAAAGAAAAATCTGGCCACTTTTCATACCATCTCATCAAGAATTACACATATCTCATGTATTTTTTCTCAAGAGGATATATTGGCTACTTAGCAAGAATCTCGTGTATTTTATTCCAAGAAAATGACAAAGCTACTTAGCTTTTAACACACATGATTCACATGTAATCTTTCTAAGAGAACTTAAAGATTTACTTAACTTTTTATGTGCAAGAATTAGTGTAATTTCTCTCAAGAAATATCAAACTTAATAATTCTAATTTTGTGCATTCAAAGAAAGTCAACCTTATTTGCATGCAAAGGCAAGTTTATTTCCAATATAGTCTTCCACAGAACATGCAAATACATCTTTCTTTTCAAATGGTATTTTACAACAATAATTGTTTACCTCATGATTTCCAAGAAATTTATCATAATCCCTTATTCTTTTCAAACAAGAGCAACATATACAAAACAACATAATCTTTTTCCAAGAAGCAAATATTCTTTACATACAAGAATCAACATGATTTTTTCCCAAATAAATGGTTATTCTTTTTCCTGCATGAAAAAAGTAACATGGGTTCTTCATGACTTCTCTTTGAAGAAAAACTCATTAACTTATCTTAAAATCCAAGAAATATTCATACCCATGAAATATCTTCACGAAGTAAACTACTAAATTATTTTTTAGGAAAATTAACCTTATGAATTTATCATTTATGTGCACTAACTATGCCAACTATTCAATAAAGATAACATGATTACTTATCTTTTTGAAGAATATACTATTCGTTTCCCTTTGTTTTAGCCTCACTCTGTAATTCTGTGCATTTTTAAATACAAAATTGTGCCTTCACTATCTGCTAGGGAGCACTCTTCAGTCTTTGCTTGGAAAATCTAGATTGCTCCATTCTACACAAGGAGATGGTTTATTCTTTGGGAACGTCATTGTTACATTTGAAAAGGGGGCACAAATTATAGATACTGCCAAGACTGTCACTGGCCCTCCGCTGGACAGGGATTTGTTCCCTCGACCATTTTCAGGTGTTCATTCACATTTGCATATTTAGATCTGGCACTAACAACCCGAGATCTTTTCACGAGTGTAAGTGTTGCTTCAGCAGGATCAAGATATGACAAACTCACTGTCTGGAAGCATCATGATCTTACGCCCTTCTTTTTCCTCCATTCCTTTTTCCCAAATCTGGTTGTTTTTCCATTTTAGTTTCATGAATGTGTAGAATTAGTTTTGCAACTAATTCTTGATTGGTAACAGTTAAAGTAAATTAAAATAATTATCACTTTTTACCAATGCCAAAGGGTTGTAGGTATATTACATAAGTACATCCAATGTTAATGGTTACATAAGATGTATGACCAAAAAATTCTAGAATAGATTTTTAAATTCCACAAGATGTCCATTTGATTAGAAGTTGAGAAAATGAAAATATTGCAATATAAAGTATATGTCATTATAATGTCTTAGAAAGATATAATCCATATTACAATCTAATTTGCCACCAAAATAATTTTTTTTTGAATTATTTATTTATTTATTTTCACTTTATTGTTTGGGTCACAATATAGGTATTAATTTGGGTTATAACATGGTATTTTAATATGCAACCATGAAAAGAACCATAACAATATATTTCACATTTGCCACTAATGTAATGTTCATGATTACTATTATAAAAAAAAAGTATGGATGCAACTACAACCATTTGAACATCCCTAAAAATGTTTATAAATGTGTATGGAAATCCCTAAATTAGAGATTCTTGTTATGTCTAATATAACATCCTTTTAAAAATTTATTATAGAGTTTACATAGATGTCACAATTAGAGACATCCACTACATCACCATTGCCATCTTGGTTTTAGTTCCATATATTTGATATTTATTTTTTAAATATAGATGAAATATTGTTGATTTGTTATTAATTTTCCATTTTGACTTGAAATATTGTTGAGTTATTATGAATTTAGATTAAATGTCTTTTTTTATTGGGTAAAAACTATCCTTATATTATCATAACAAAAAATGCCACAATGTCCATCATCCTTACAACCGTATACAACAACATAGGCTTAAGAGTCGGTGCAAGCCTAACTCTATGTAGAAAGAAGTTTGAAGAGGTTCTAAGACAACCAGTGTCTTTGGTTATTTCCGGCACGAAGAGTCCAAAATTACATAACACAAAATTACACATTAAGGAGGGGGATTAGGAGGGAACGTTAGAGCAGCAGTAAATAGAGCAACATGTTCATGCATGTGGTAGTCAATGTGCTCTACTCGAGCTTTCAAATCATGAATATGGTCATGGATGTGTCGTTGCTGCCGTTAGAGTCCTTCCACAGAGTCCAGGAGTTCATTTTGCATTTGTTGGAGGTCGTTTATGTAGCAAACAAGTTCATTTCTGTCCTCATGCCTCTGTTCTCTCATTACATCAATGTTTAGCTGAATGTGTTCCAGTTGAGTCACTATGGACTTGAGTGTGACCGGAGCTTCTACGTCGCCATGGGAACGAGCTGGTGACAACACAATATCTGAAGTGGATTGATGGCTCTTTGTCGCCTTAAAATTAGAATTGGGTTCTCCAGGCTGCCGATGGGGGTCCGGCCGCGGGCCTGCACCTCCCCTCCAAGCCTGTCCTCGTTGGCGCGACACGATTTCAATTCCATCTTCTCCCATCACATGATCACTAGGGACAAACTGTTAGACCCATAGAATAGCCGACAAACAAACAATGTGATATTTCCAATTTGAATTGACACTCACATTTTTCAAACCTTGCACCAATGCTTGTCGGCGAGGTGGAAAACTGAGGAAGAAAATTCTAGCAGTGTAAGCACACGCACCAAGTAGGGAGGGCATCTCTCCCCACGGCCCAGAGTCCACACAACCAATATAGAGCCAAAACAGGATCCGGAGGTCGTGGCGCCCAACTAACTTTTGTGCCCTTGATACCAAATCAAACCAACGGTAAATGCGGCCAACAAGAATAGAAAAATTGGTGTTCAACCCCTTCGAACTAGGCTAGGGGCTAGAGAAGCCACTGCAACTTTCAAATAAACCTTCCCCTGGGTCCCAAGGCCATGCCTGGAAGGGAGGCTCCTCTCTTGCTCTGCCACATCAAAAAAGGTAGCCCTGTGTCGTCGCCCCAAACATCCGCTTAAGAAAGGGCCTCTGCAAATCGCACCGCTCCGTCTCTCGACAGCCTCTCCTCATCACCCAACACCTGAAAATGATTACCCAATTGCCACTCATCCAAATTAAACATCACTCATATGGAGTGTTACACCATTTTTTGGTCATCTAACCTACTATCATTAGATGGACCCAAGTACACCATGTAAGACCAATTTTACCCTAAGTAAAATTGCTTTTACTATGTAAAATAACTTAATAAAACACATTTAGTAGGTTGTTTATGGTCTAAACAAGAAACCCCAAAAGGAAATATTAAACAAACCTATATTTGTTTGATTTTCCTCAAGGAATAATTAATTAAACAATAATTTAATTATTATTCCTGGTCATGTTTAACCCAAAACAAAGAAATTAATTAGATAAATCTTGATTTATCTTATTATTTTCTAGGAATAATTATTTAATTAATATTCCTTGTTAAATATGACTAAATCACCCATAAATAATTAAATAAATCATTATTTATTTGATTATCTTTCAACCACTTCCTTAAAATGATAAATAAATCATTTATTTATTTATTATTCACAAATAAAGGGATTTGACCCAAGTCAAATACTTTTCCCTCCAACAAATATAATAAAATATTCCATAAAAGGTGGATCTAGATTTGGTTAATGTTATTTTAATCATGCACCAAGATCTAGAATAACCCAATATTTTGTTATAAATAGGAGGGTTTTTCCTACCATTCTTCACCTTTTGTTGCCTATTAGATCACTCTGGATCTAAACTCTTGGTCTGAATTTGAGCCATTATCATTGTCATATTTTCCATTATTTGTTGTGTGAGCTCCCTTTGAGTTCTATCTTTGTCTGGGTTTTCTACACCAACAAGAGAGAGAAATGCTAGATCTGAAGTGCTGAGGACTTCTAAGAACCCATCCCATTGAGGAGAATTGGAAACACCTTCTTGTTTTCCTCCCAGGTGCCCTTAATACAAAAAATTCTTTCAAAAAAAATATTGTTCTTGTCTTGTCTATTGGATGTATGGAGCAAACCCTTATTTTTACTGCTTAATGTCTCTTTACGCATAGATCTGGTTTTTTGCAGCACTTATCTTGATCAACTAACTGCAGATCTGAAGATATTGGCAGTCATATTTGATGTTAGGGCTATAAGTTATGCGTAGCTAAAGTGGTATTTTTTCGTACACTTCGACAAAAGATTCATACTAACAACTGGTGACTCCACTGGGGGTTTTCAATTACAACCGCTGTCGTTTTTCATATTCCTGCATATCCAGCTACTTCAGACCCTAGGGTTTCTTTTCAGCTTTTTGTTTTTTCTATTTTTATGTTTTTTTTTTTCACTTATAAAACCCTAAAACATTAAAATTTTTAACTTCCGCATGTTTCTGGACCTATTGCGCAGGTGACAGACATCAGCCGCAACTGAGACAACAACTTTTTCGGAAATCTGCCACCGGGACACCCAGAGCTTCAGGTCGCACTTTTCAGCCCAGAAACTGCGACCTAGCCTACAGGTCACACTTTTCAGCCCATTATCCGCAAGCTGCACAGAAAACGGGTCAAAACCTGCAACCTGCCATTTTTTCTGTTATTTTTCTGCAATTTTTATGGGTTTTTCTGAAGCTTCTCTCAGGGTTTTCCAGCCTCTGTCTCAGCTTGTTTAGACCTGTTTCTGATATTTTTTGCTCATCTAAGTGGGAACATAGCCCCCTAGGGCTTCAGTACCCTCCACTTTTGGTGGAAGAGTTTTAACTGTTTCAGGTGTCTGATTTTTCAGAGTTTCAGCCTTCCCTTTTTCAGATCTGCTACCTCCTTCTCAGATCTCTTTAAATCGGCTCTTCTCCCTTTCAAATCGCCTCTTGTAGTTTTTTTTGGACCTTTCTTTAGGGCCTCCTCCTTGTCCATTCTGCTTTTTGCTGATTTCCTCCTTTTTTGCAGCCACCTTGCCTCTGCCTCTTGGCTATGTTCTGCACCTCTTTCCAGTAGTTTTCTCCTTTAGATCCCTGTCCCTCCCGACCTTAGATCTATTGACCTCCTTTTAGTGTGTTTTTACTTGATTTTTTCCCTCTTTTCGACTAGTTTTGAGAGACCCGCCTTTTTGGGTTAGATCGATGCATTGTTAGCTGTTAATTTTCTGTTATTTCAACATTATATACTGTTCTCTGCAGCTTTATTTTCAGTTATGCAACACACTTTTTTTTTTTCTCTCAAAACATCTGGGTTTAAAAATTAAAATTAATGCATGCCACACACTCACCCTAAGTGAAGAAGAGCCTAGTTAACACCGCCAGGCAAATACTTTAAAACATTGTACAATCAATTGACACTGCACCTTTCTGCCCTTGTTTCGACATTGTAATCACTTGATTCTGCACCTCCCTGCCTTTGTTGGTCGTTCTTCTTCCCCTTCTGCCGTGTTTGTGTTGTCACCATTACGCCCCCAAGGCGCACATCCCGGAGACTTCTTGGCCTTCACCCTCAGTTTCTGGTCGGTCGACCTGCTCCTTCCCGCCGTCATCGAGTTAGTCCTCCTCCGATTCCGCACTCCGACTCCTCTTCTGATTCATTGGGTTCTCCTTTTACTTCTGGTTCTCCCCCTGTCCCCTTCACTATGTCTGGTCCAGGGCCTAACGCTAGCGGTAATCCCGACACTAATGTCGGGACTACTACTAGCGGAACCGCCACAGGAACTACCTCGGCTGCACCTTTGCTCCCTTACATGGCAGGCCTCAGCCTCCCCGATCTCAATCAGTTGACCAATGACCCTATCCGCCACGATGTTGGTTGGCCTTCTATGCCCACCAAGCTCCCCTCTGACATCCCTAAATTCGAAGGCATTGCTGGAGAAGATCCAACCAACCATGTCCGATCTTTCCACATGTGGTGTTCCTCCAATTACATTACCGATGATTCCATCCGTCTTCGGTTGTTCCAACGCATGCTTACGGGCGAAGCTTCTAACTGGTATGTTGACCAGGCCACCTCTTCCCATACCACCTTTGCGACCATTGCCCAAGCCTTTTTATCTTATTTCCATCTCCCTCTCCGATACGACACTGGTACAGAGCTTTTGACTTCTTTCTGTCAAACCTCTTCAACCCGCCTTTCCACTCATGTCCAGGAATGGCGGAGAAGAAGGAGCTTATGTCGCGCTCCCACCTTCGAAGATCAAGTTTATATGGACTGGTTCCTTCACACTCTCTTACCTCCCATTGGCAAAGATGTCACCTCCCATTTCCCTCAAACCGAAGAAGCCGCCCTCCAAATAGCCTTGAAATATGACCTAATCCACGCTCAGTCTGGTTATGTTTATACCGTCCTTCCTGACCTCCCCAGGCCCGGTGGCGCTAACGCCCCGGGCGCATCTCATTCCACCGACGGTATCATTGGAGCCCTTTCTCATCCATATGCTCAACCTCCTATGGGCTATGGTCTCCCTCCGGGAGGGGCCAACACCTCTAGCACTTTTCCCCCTCCAGGCAGCATGTATCCAGGATACGGCATGCCTCATCCTTTTGCCCAACCTCCTTCTTACCTCAATGTTTTCAAACCTAACCACTATCATTATCCGCAACCTGGTGCTCCAGCTCCTCCAGCATATGCACTTCCACCTCCCTTGCCTTCTCAACCCCATAAACAACACCTACAGCCCCCTCGAGGGCAAGTATTTGCACAGCAGGGCGCGACTAATCCCGCTTCCTCTCAAAGAAGGCGGAGAGGCAATCAAAATCAATCTGCCCCTGGTACTTGTGAACCCAATCCTCAAGGTACTGACCCTAACACTGCTAACCAGCAACAAGGCACTCAGCCCAAGCCAAACATGCCTATTCGCACAAATAAGCCTTGTTCGTGTTGCGGTGTTTACGGTCATTACACTCACGATTGTCCCCTCTTACCACAGATGCGGAAGATGTGGGAGTCTCAAGCCACATTGCAAGGACAACATGCCTCCCCTCATGCTCCCCCTAATGTGACCACTACTCAACCGGCTGTGTTTACCGATCCTTTCCCCCAAAAAAAATTCATGGCTGCCCAACCACCTGACGGACAGGTCGCCACTCAACATTTCCCTTCTGGTTCCTCCTATTACCAGATCCTCATGATGAACTCTGATCCATCCCCAACCATCGACCTTAACCTTCAAACTCGGTCTCGCCAGTACCCCAAGCCTTCCGCTCAGTCTGCCCCCGAGTCCCCTTCTTCAGTTTCTACAGAGCCTCTTTCGACATCCAATGGTCCCTTACATATCCCTCAACCCAACGTTGAGGTTCATACCAAGATTCCTAAGGGACCATTACGCCGAAATGCTGCTTCTGGTCGAGCTGCTCATTCGTATATCATAGTAGATGATTTGGCGCAGTCTCCTGCTGCCATTTCCACATTGGAACTCCTCCAATCGTGCCCTTCCCAAAAGAAGGCTCTGCTATCTGCAATGGGTGCTGTAGATCCTGTTGATGACCAAATGATTGTTTTCAACGCCCATCAATCAGACCATCCTCCTCTTTTTGCTTCCGTAGCCTTCCAAATCCCAGTCAAAATCCGGAACGCTAATGTTTCTCGGTCTATAATTGATGAGGGGGCATCCACCTATGTGATGTCCACTTCGGTTTGGAAGCAACTCGGATCTCCTGAGTTGGCCCCTTCCACGATCACCCTTCGAGCGTGGGATGGCCACGCCTCCCAGCCCATTCGCCTTTTCCATAATTGTCCTATCACTCTTGTGGGCAAGACTATTTGCGTTGACGTCGAAGTCATTGACGCCCCTCTAGATTACAACATTCTCTTGGGGCGAAGCTACACCTATGCCATGTCTGATGTCCCCTCTGTGGTTTTTCACAAGATGTCTTTTCCTCACAATGGAAAGATAGTCACCATCGACCAGTTTACTTATCATGAGCCAAAGTCTCAGACCTCCCCTGAGACGACCATCTCTTCTGTAGCCAATAAGAAAACCATCGATCCATTGACCAGTGTCTCTCCCGGCGTCTACAAAGACTCTTCTTTGCTTGGAACTTTTCCTGGTCTTCCTCCTCCTCCTATCTCTGATCCCAGCTTATCGAATGTTTGCATGATGCAATCGTCCCGAGCAACCCTTAAGTAGCCTGCTGCGGCTAGTCAACAACCTCAACCTCGCCCACCGCAACCCGCTCCTAGCCATTCACCTCAGCCAGCCGGAACTCCTCCTTCTGGCCCCGCTCCTACAGCTGGTATCCATGAGCCCCTCTATACTCCTGGATCGGTTCCTCCATGCCTTAGCCACCTTGGAGCCATTCCGCCTAGCCATTACCCCTCCGGTCAGATACCGTTATTCCTTCCACCTCCTGGAGTGTACTCGGTACCTGTTATGGCTACCCTCTCTCTCCCCAACCTGACCCTAGGTATCTTCGTCTGGTACCTTGACCCTCCAGCCGCTACCCCACCTGGTCACCCCAAACCCTACCTTGCTTTGACTCCGGTTCAACTGATCCCCGTCACTTCTCCCGCTACCACAGTGCCTCACACACCTCAGCCCGCACCATCTCCGATTGCGACAGTATCAGGAAAAGGGGGCAAAGCTCACACAAAAACCAATCAGGACCAAGCCGCCCCGACGAACCCTACCCCTCCCCAACTGCCAAAGCGCGCTATCCAGTGCGCTTTGTGTGATATTGTCATTCACGCCACCCACACGTGTCCTGAATTGTCGCATCTCAAGACCATGGTCAACGAGACGTTTCCAGAATCTGATATCCCTGAAGTCTACGTCACTATCCCGGATTCTATCCTGAAACTCAAAAACTTGCGCACAAATCACCCTTGTGCTTTGTGTGATTTCCATGGCCATTACACCCACCTCTGTCCCCGCCTTGACAAGTATCTTTCCTCCTTAGACACGTACCGCCAATTCAAGGCTACGCATGCCAAGATACCTTCTCACTTGTTTGCGAGTTCTACTTCGGTCGGACCAGAGGATCTTCCTACTCCCATTCACATTCCTCCTCCCGCTGTCGAAACGACAGAGCCTTCGACCACCATTTTTTACCTATCGTCATCCTTGAGAGATGATTCGCTTAACCTCCTACCTGCAGACACTCTCGGCTCCACCTCAGTAGACCTTGGATCTGCTGACGTTGCTTATGTGAGCCCTTCTCCACAAGATGACCAGTCAGGCATTACTACATCATCGGGTGATCCTCCTTCCTCCAGTCTTCCCATCTTCCAGTCCGATGAAGACATCATGGAAGCCATGACCAACCTTGACTTTCCGTGGGATGATATGCACCATCGCGCATACTTCCTCCCACAGCAATCCCATGACCAATATGTTGTGAAAACTAAAGACTTCATTCCAAATGTAGTCGATTGGTTCAAAAATCCCATCCCTGCACCTGATGCTTTCGAATAAGGAAACATGGCCAATATCTCTCCTACCATTAAAATTGACATTTCAGTCAAACCGAGAATCAAAGAATATATCACCTTGGGCGCCCAATGCACCCCAGAAGAAATTGAGGCTTACACTAAGCTTTTCAAAGAATTTCGTAATATTTTTGCCTGGTCCTACTTCGAAATGCCTGGACTCGATCCCACCATCGTCGAACATCATATCGACACATGGCCCGATGTCAACCCAGTCCGTCAAAAATTGAGACCCATTAATCCTTCCAGACGTGATGCTATCAAAGCCGAAATCGACAAGCTCAAGCAGGTTGGTTTCATTTATCCCATTGAATACACCACTTGGGTGTCCAACCCAGTTCCCGTCCTCAAGAAACAAGGCACCATCCGGGTCTGCACGGAATTTTGCGACTTGAACAAAGATTGTCCCAAAGACAACTTCCCCACACCATTTATTGAACAAATCATTGATGAGTGTGCGGGGCATGAGGTTCTATCCTTTATGGATGGTTTCTCTGGATACAACCAAATCGTTATCCGTCCTGCTGATCAACTTAAAACCACGTTCATCAGTCCGTGGGGAATTTTCTCTTACCGGGTCATGCCATTCGGCCTTAAACACCCCGGCACCACTTTTCAACGGGCCATGTCTTATTGTTTCGATGACTTAGCTCATATTATCCTTGCTTATTTAGACGACCTCACTGCGCGTTCTAAGCATCGGGCGCAGCACCTCCACCTTAACCCGTTGAAATGTGTCTTCTGCGTTCCAGCCGACCGCCTCCTAGGCTTCATAGTGTCTAAGGACGGTATCACTCTTGACCCTTTGAAAGTTCAAGCCATTCTTGAACTTCCCATTCCGCGCACCTTACGCCAGCTAAAAAGTCTCCAAGGCAAAGATAATTTTCTTCGTCGGTTCGTTCCTGACTATGCCACCACCGCACATGGGTTCCTTAGACTCCTCCGATCTAACATCCCATTTGTATGGGATACCTATGCTCATGAGTCTTTCGATGACCTCAAGTAGGCTCTCACATCCGCTCCCTTGATCCGCCCTCCCGACTTTGATAGGGACTTCATCCTGTACATCTCCGCTTCCACCTATTCGGTTGCTGGAGTTCTTATCCAGGAAGATGACAACGGTATCGAGCATGTGATCTACTACGTCAGTAAGAACCTCGTAGGGCCTCCTGTTTCCTACTCACATGAAGAAAAACTAGCACTGGCTGTCATGTTCTCGGTCCAAAAACTTCGTCATTACATCCTCATGCGTTCCACCAAGGTTATGACTAATTCCAACCCCATGGATTTCCTATTGATTCGCCGCATCCTCACTGGAAAGTACGCTCGTTGGGTCGTCATCCTTCAAGAATTCGACCTCGAATTTGTCACACCAAAAAGTAAGAAAGGTTTATCCCTTGCTGAACTCATTTCTGAATTACCTACTGGAATGCAGGATCCCCCAGTTAATGATGATTTTCCTGATGAACACTTATTCGCCATTACTTCGGACGATCCCTGGTACGACGATATCCTCACTTACTTGCGAACCCAAAAGTTCGCCCTTCACCTTGATCATGACGCTCGACGACGTATCGACACCAGGCTCCCTGCTACCTTCTTATCGGTGATGACCTCTATTGTCCCGGTATAGATACTGTCCTTTGTCGTTGTCTCACACACGCTGAAGCTGAACAGGTCCTCAATGCCTGCCATAGCGGCGCTTGCGGTGGCCACCTCTCCGGTCTTGCTACTGCCCAGAAAGTCATGCGCGCTGGGTATTTTTGGCCTTCCCTCTTCAGTGATTGCATTGAGGCAGTCAAACACTTTCCCAATTGCCAAAATTTCGCCCCTAAGGTGAGAGCTCCCCCAAATCCCCTCCATCTGGTCGTCTCCATTGGTCCCTTCTGTAAATGGGCCATCGACTTTATGGAGTGTCGCCCGCCATCCGCTGGTAACCACAAATATATCATCGTGGCGGTCGACTATTTCACAAAATGGGCCGAGGCCATGCCAACATTTAACAACACGGCAGCTACCGCAGCCCTCTTTTTCTTTAACCACGTTATCGCTCGATTCGGGGTTCCGAAACAACTAGTCTCTGACCACGGCAGACATTTTGAAGATGAGATATGGCGTGAGCTATCCTCACTGTTGGGTTTTTAGCACCAATATTCCTCCTCCTATTATCCCCAAGGTAATGGCCAAGTTGAAGTAGTCAACAAAATCCTCAAGACTATGCTTCAACGAACGGTGAATAAGCACAGAACCAACTGGCATCTTATGCTCTTCCCTGCTTTGTGGGCCTATCGAACTTCTGTTAAAACCGCCACCGGGTTTACTCCTTTCCACCTTGTTTTTGGAGAGGAGGCAGTCTTACCGATCGAGTGTGAAATCCCTTCCCTTCATCTGGCCGTTGAACTTCTCCCTGATACCCAACCTCTAGAACAACGACTTATCATGCTTGAGCGTGCCTACGAAGACCATCGTGTTGCATTGCAAACCATTGAAGCAGATAAGAAACGCACCAAAGCTCAGTATGACCAAAAATTCCACCCTTGTACTTTTCACGAAGGCGACCTTGTTCTAGTATATGACCAGGCCCATGATGTCCTTGGTCACGGGAAGTTCGATTCTTTATGGCTAGGCCCTTACATCATCAATAAGGATCTCGGTAAGGGGGCATACCTCTTAGAGGACTTCGAAGGCAATCCCCTTCCTAATCCTCGCAATGCACTCTATCTTAAGAAATATTACCCTTAGCATTTCCCTTCCGAAATACATGTTTTATTTTCTTTTAGATAGCCAGCATATTTTTCATTTTCATACTTTGATACTTCACCAGGACATACTTTGTTCCAGAAAGGTCACTTCACCTCCCCCCAAAAATCGAATTTCCTCACTTAAAACACTTGTACTTGGGGCACCACTTTGCCTTCATACTTGTCTTTGTTCGTGTCGATTTTCGTCATGAGATACCATCTTGTACCCATGTTTTTATGGTCCCCCATTGGACCTTTACTGTGTGGCAGCACCATCGAGTCGCCCTTGATTAGAGCATCCGAGTTGAGTCATCATTACATTCATGGAGTCTATCCCGAGTCCCTTTGTTTCCCGCTATAGTCCTCCATCCTTCATTTCTTGGTCTCTCTCTTGTGTCACACATTATGGCCTTCAGTCCCACTGTCCCCTATCCCTTATGATACTGTGTCAGTCGCTGCCATGTCATTCATGCATTTTATGCTTTAGCAAGGGAAGTCGTCCATTTACTACTCAGTCCCCTCCATTCCATCATCATTGGTATTAGTCTGTCCGTCGCTCTACTATTTTCTCTCGTGCCTTAGTTGAGGATCTCTCATTGCCTCACCTATGGTGGAACTCCTTCTGTTGACATCAGCTCCTTCATTCCAGAAGACAGGTCTAAAGGGCAGTGTACCTTGGTTCCAGCTTCCTCTCTTGTTCGGTGCCTCGGATCAGGCAAAGGGATCTCTCATTTCCCTTTGACTTGATTATTTATCCACTCCAGCTCCTTTCAGCATGATCGAGATCCGTATGCTTGATGGTTCAGTGATGCAGCAGTAGCTTTTGGTGATTCCCGGGTGTGTGTGAGATGTCTCAGCCCTCATGAGGGGGTGGCCCTGCAAGTAGCCCCCCACATGCCCGGACACCTTCACGTGCTCTTCAGCGTGGCTTCCACAGAGATGGATGATAGGCCTAAGGCCATGCTCTATTTTGATTTTCATGTATCATGATTTAGAGCCCTTTCCCCGCATATACGGGTATCAGTAGTTGTATTTGTATCTCATGTACTCGGGACATTATTGTATAAGTCCTCCGGCCGCGACATCCAGGCACAGCATGTATGTGAGACTCTTCATTGTATTTTTATCTGGCCTTTGTTTATGCCAGCTGTACTCTATGGTTCGGTCCCTTGTTTACTGGAGACACTATTCTTTTGTACTTTGTCACGGCGGGCATAGGTATGCCTCCCCCGCCGCCTTCAGCACAGGTACCCTCTCATAAAAAGAGACTTGTTGCACCTGTAAGTCTCGTCTCCTCAGGGTCTAGTTCTTCAGCACATTAGTCTACCTCACATTTCTCTCTCTGACTTCCCTTTTGATGTCCGGTGATTGAGTTCTTACAACGATTTCACAAATATTTTCCCTGAATACCAATTACCGGGGCAATCAAGTTATTAATTCATTTCAGGTCACTAACTACCATTATTAGATGACCCAGTATATTTGATGTAAGATTCAATTTTACCCTAAGTAAAATTGCTTTTACTATGTAAAATAACTTAATAAAACACATTTATTAGGTTGTTTATGGTCTAAACAGGAAACCCCAAAAGGAAATATTAAACAAACCTATATTTGTTTGATTTTCCTCAAGGAATAATTAATTAAACAATAATTTAATTATTATTCCTGGTCATGTTTAACCCAAAACAAAGAAATTAATTAGATAAATCTTGATTTATCTTATTATTTTCTAGGAATAATTATTTAAATCTTATTTAAATAATATTCCTTGTTAAATATGACTAAATCACCCATAAATAATTAAATAAATCATTATTTATTTGATTATCTTTAAACCAATTCCTTAAAATGATAAATAAATCATTTATTTATTTATTATTCACAAATAAAGGGATTTGACCCAAGTCAAATACTTTTTCCCTCCAACAAATATAATAAAATATTCCATAAAAGGTGGATCTAGATTTGGTTGATGTTATTTTAATCATGCACCAAGATCTAGAATGACCCAATATTTTGTTATAAATAGGAGGGTTTTTCCTACCATTCTTCACCTTTTGTTGCCTATTAGATCACTCTGGATCTAAACTCTTGGTCTGACTTTGAGCCATTATCATTGTCATATTTTCCATTATTTGTTGTGTGAGCTCCCTTTGAGTTCTATCTTTTTCTGGGTTTTCTACACCAACAGGAGAGAGAAATGCTAGATCTGAAGTGCTGAGGACTTCCAAGAACCCATCCCATTGAGGAGAATTGGAAACACCTTCTTGTTTTCCTCCCAGGTGCCCTTAATACAAAAAAATCTTTCAAAAAAATGTGTTTTCTTATGCTTGTCTGCTTTAGGATGTACTGAGTGATCCACTGTTTTTCTTGCGCCACTGTCTCTTTATGCATAGATACGCACACCAGAGCCTTCTTGATACGACTACTGGGATCTGGGAATATTGGCAGTCATATTTGATGTTAGGGCTATAAGTTATGGGTAGCTAAAGTGGTCTTTTTTCGTACACTTCGACAAAATATTCATACTAACATGGAGCGTGGGCAAAGTTCCCCATAACAGTTAATGAGTTCATGTGGCACGTGGAAGCCCAACTGGTTCCATATGTCATCCCATCGCCAACTAATACCTTGAGAATTTTAAATTAAATATTAAATAATTTGTTTCATTTATTAAATTTTCTCTACTATAAATATTTTCAAGAAAAATATTGAGAAATTCTAAAAACTTCCCATATCTAATATAAATGGTCAATATTGATTATAATACCTAACTTGTTAAAACATTAATACATGATTAAAACTAAATATATCTACAAACCCATAAATATACATCATACAATTAAAAAAAAACATATAAATGTACATCACAAATTTAATATATATATATATATATATATATATATATATATATATATATTGGTATTCTGAAAAATACATAATTTAAAATTGACAATTTAGCCATAATTTTTATAGACATGTAGTTTAATATTTAAAATTTTTATGCGCATCCCAATATCAAAGATTCTTAAACGTCTATCATTCGATCCCGCCCCTCTATGCAGAAGTCCAAATCCGTATGTAATAAAAACACAAAAGGTTCTTCATGTCTAAAATTCACAAAATGAATTGTAAGTAAGAAAATCAGAATACAAATTAAAATTATTGAATAAACGTTAGATTGGTGGTGGCATGTTCGAGGCATAGAATTTTAATTAATGAGCATATATATATATATAAAGTAATAGTCAATATAATAGAGTAATGGTACTTCAAAATACATGTTCTATAAGGGAGAGGTCTTTCGCTAACCTTTGTCATCTATCCAAAGCCTATGGAAAAAGGCATGTGTTTGCATAAGTGGCCACATTCTGCAATGTCGTGAGTCGTCTCAGCACCACCACTATCTATTCCTCTCCGCTCCATCGAGTCCAACGCCTCACTCAACTTGTGAAGCATTGAATGGAAGGATTGTGTTCAAAGCTATTTCCATGGCTAGGTGGGGTGAACTAGTGAGAAATATGCTCATGAAGCAAATATGCAAAGCTAGCAACCACTCTGCCCAAGGAAAACAAGCATGGAGGTATTCCCCAATTTAAAATTTTAATTTTAAATTAAAATAAAGAAATTTTAATTTATTGCAAAGAGATGTTCTATTGGGGCACTCTAAAATCACTATAAAAGGACTTGAACTTCTCATTTTTATATACACTTAATATTTATTCATCATTCCAAAGAAGAGGCTGAAGTTTCTAACTAGTCAAATTTCTCACACAATCAATGTTGACTAATTGTGCACTAAACAAAATCAACATGGTATTAGATCTTTGGTGGAGAAAGGTCTCAATGGAGTGTTAAATTTTTGGATTGTTACAATTTTATGTACAACATATTTACTTTTACTCTTATCTAAATTTATGCAAAAAATAACATAAATTATGGCGGTTAGTAATTCTTGGTAAATATGTTTGATTAGATGTACTACATATTTACTTTTTACTTCTACCTAAATTTATGCAAAAAAACACATAAATTATGGAGGAACAAATTTAACAAATCCAAACACTATATGGGTGGATTATAACCTAATTCCAATGGAGTAAAATACAAATTTTGATATGAGGAGAGATTTAATCTCATAGCACCAATGAGTAAATGGTTAGAGAATATGTGTGGGGTGAATAGTGACATAGATCCATTAGTGTTCATAAGAAATTAACCTAAGATATTTAAAAGGCATCTCAAAGGATTCTTCCACTATCAAACATAAAATTAGTAAGAGTGCTTTGTGTTTGAGAGGGAGAAATTGTACACCATGCCAGATGATCAGAAGAACTTCTAGTTCAGAGGGAGTAGACAATCAAGTAGAATGGAATGATGAAACCTACTAGAGATCCAAAGGGTCTCTCATGATGTTGAGGAGCAGAAGGCTATGAAGGATGTGGGTTCAGGTCCTTTTGTACATATGGAACATGGTTTATATCATCAGGAAGACCAAGAAGGACCCATTGAGCCAATGGAACCACTTAGGGTCGTTGCTCTAGAATCCAAGAAGAGGCCGACATGGCTTCAAAGTACAATGAAGGATGTAGAGGGGCATGCAACTCCCCGTGGTACCTTTAGGGAAAGCAAACATTCTTGGCAGTATTAGGGATATGTAGCATTGATGAGTCACATCGTTGATTTCGAGCCATCAAACTAAGAGGCAATAGGCCAACATGTTTGGAAGGATACCATGATGGAGGAATATCGGTCTTCCATGAAGAATGATATGCAGGAAATTGTGTTGACACCTGAGGAGAAGTTCTTGGTGACTTCCAAGTGGTTTTACAAGATCGATCATGTGGTAGATGGCAACATAGAGAAGTACAAAGCAAGATTCATGGCAAGAGGGTTCTCCTAGAAAGAGGGAGAAGACTATGAAGATATATTTTCTCTAGTCGCCAGATACACTTATATTAAAACTATTATTTCTAATGTTTCTATTATGGGTTGGAAACTGCATCAGATGGATGTGAAAACTTCTTTTCTCAGTGGAGTGATTGAGGAGGAAGTGCACATAGAGCAACATCAGGGCTTTGAGGTACATGAGAAGGAGTCTCAAGTCTGTAGATTGAAGAAGGTTTTGTACAGACTGAAGAAGAACCTTGGGTTTGGCATTCTCAGATTGATGGATACTTGATTGAGTCTTGGTTTCACCAAGAGTGATGTCGATCTTAATCTTTACTACAGGGTTATTAAGAGTGAGCCTGTGATCTTGTAGTTATATGTTATTGACTTGTTTTTTGACATGAACATGAATTCTCATTGATTAGTGTAAGAGGGAGTTGACCTCTTATTTCGAGATGTAGGATCTAGGTTTGATGCATTACTTCTTGGGATTAGAAGTGTGGAAAAATCCAAGTGAGATATTCCTTGGTCAAGGGAATTAAATTATTACGATCCTTCAAATATTTGGGATGACAGTTGCAAGTCCATGGCCACTCCCATAGTGACCAATCTGAAGAAGTTGAGAGGCTTTGACTTAGATTTGGTGGATCCCTCTATGTATCAATAGTTGATCAGATCCTTGATGTATTTGGACATTGGACACTCAGATCCAGCTCACGATGGAACCTAGGCATGTACAATAGAATGAGAGAAAACATGTATTGAGATATATGCATGGTATATTCAATGATGGTTTGAGATATGTATCAAATGGTAAATTACAACTACAGAGGTACACAAATTCCAATTGGGAAGGAAGTACCAAAGACATGAAGAACACATCATGACATTGCTTTAGTTTGGGTTCTGCTATGATATCGTAGATGAGTAGGAAGAAGAAATGTGTCACACTCAACACTGTAGAGGTTGATTATATTACAATGATTTTGGCGAGTTGTCAAGTAGTGTGGCTTCAGAAGCTACTTGTAGGATTGTTTGATCAAGTGTTGGAGACGACCGTGATACACTTTGACAATAAAAGCTATGTGAAGCTTCCGAAAAATCTAGTTTTCCATGATAGGTCAAAGCACATTGAGATCAAGTACCATTGCATATGAGACATGGCACAAAAGGTAGCAGTGAGGCTCCAATACATTTCTATGGATGAGCATATTTCTGACATTATCACAAATCCTCTATCCCATATGAATTTTGTTTAATTCATGGACAAACTTGGAGTGGTTGAGAATGCGTCCCTCATTGAGAGGGAGTGTTGATGTTGTAGCATCAAGGCTGAAATTCTCCGTAGTTCAAGGGTATTGATTGGGTGCCATGTAATGTGGTTAGGGAGATTGTCCTTGATAGAATCAAGGCCCAGAGTACTCCTCTAGTTAAAGGTTTTGGCCATATTGCCAAGGGTTACTTGGCTAGTGGGTAGAGAGAGTTCCTTAAAGGACCAACAAAGAAATTTTACCATTCAAATGCTATGTGACAACACGAGGGAATGGTAAATGGGCCCAGGGTTTCACCATTGGTCAGGGAAAATTGACATGGTTCCAAGTGGCAACTTGGTTAGTTGGTGACCCAAAATTATTTTTGTTTTTACCCCAATCAAGCAGTACCTAACCATATCACCAAAGGGTCTTTGGCTAGTGGGTGACTAGATCCTTTGCATGATGCTGATGCAGGATGCTTTCCACATGGTTTTGGAATGGAACATGAAGTGGATGGATACATTAACATAGCGTGATCATTCAACATTTTCTTGGGATGGAGAATTTTTCAGCTAAGTGGACAACTTGAGCAAGTCAAGTTGAATACCTCCCTAGCTAAGAGGGAGTGTTGATTTTTTGGTAGTTGTGGGAGGTATTCCCCAACCATAAGTTAAAAGAAAGAAAAAATAAATTTTACATTAAAAGAAAGGAAATTTAATTTAATTTTAAATTTTATTTGCAAAGAGACGTGCCTCTTGGGGCACCCTAAATAACTATAAAAAGACACTTGAACTTCTAATTTTCATACACACTCAACATTCACTCGCCAGTCAAATTTCTCTCTCTCTCTCTCTCTCTCACGTGGGAAGTAAATATGACAAAGAGGTTGAAGTTTCTAAGGAGTTGATTTTTTGAGACAATCAATGTTTGACCGGTTGAATTTTCTCGGTGTAATTACTTAATGATTTTTTGGAGTGTGTTAAAGTAATAGCATATATCATTGGAAGTAGTAATCAGTTACAAAAAGTTGTGTTTGTCTAATCAACACTAAAAAAGTCAATAGGTCCACACCACTTTCAGAAACCTAAAGCAGACTTCCTGTACGATGGCCTAAATCTCATCTCAACCAACAAAGGTTTCAAACTCAATTGTGTGACTATGCTTGAGAAAAAATTCATGAAGAAGAAGAGTTTAAGATTTGATGATATGAAAGTGATTTTGGATGATATGGTTAAAGATTCCAAAGTTATGTGGCCACAATTCAAGAGTTTCTATGACTTCTTTAATGTCGACAACGAGTATCTTTGATGCAAGAGAATTTCAACTTCCAAGTCAACAGGGTTTTGGAAAGCCAAGTTCCAAAAGAGGGAGCCTTGAATTTTGAGAATAATTAATATTCTTCTATGTAAATATTTATTTCCATTGATGTATTATTTGTTCTTCTAGAGAGAATGATTCATAAATCTATAAGTTTGAATGGATATATTTAGTTGAGTGAGAATTTTCATTTTTAAGCATGAGGGAGTGTAGGGATAGATATTAGCAATATTTTAGGATAATATTCACATGAATATAGGATCTAAAACCAATTTTTTATTATTTATAAGTTTTAAGTACTCATTGTAAGCCCATGGGAAATTATAGAGACAAAGAGGCAGAGTGAATATGAGGGGAGAGGAGAAAAAGCGAGGGATGCATATGCCCATATTGTACATTCAATCGATGTAATGTATTTTCAAATTTGATCAATGGAAAACATATTTTTTTTGTTTGTTTGTTTGAATTATCTCTGTCTAAGTGTTAATGAATGATTCTGCATGAGTTTAGGGTATAATCTGGAAATTACACATGATTCCTGTGATGGAGTTCTGAATGTAGGGGTTTGGTATTGGAACAAAAAATTCTAATAGGAAATAACTACAGGTATCTGCAATTCTTGTAAAGAGGATTTGAATAGTTATGGAGAATTGAACTGAGGATTTGATTATAAAAGGTTGAGTTGATGGTATGGGTGTTAAATCAGTTCTCGATGTTATCAAGATGCTATTGGAAGATGGAAATAAAAGTGAGACATCAAAGTGAGGGAAACAAATTCCTCATATGGTGGTTAAATGGGTTGAATTAATTTGTGCTTAAATACATAACTGAATTATGTTGAGTGTGTTGAGAAATGGGCGTTGATGATGGTAATAAATTATAGCATGGAATTGCGACACGCATCTATGAAACCTTGAAATATAAAGCACATCGTGAAGATGGTGATTTGACCCAGCGTTGAAGTAGACACTCTCATTGTTTCCTTTCTAGAAGTGAAGGTTTCCTTGAACTACCAAAAAAAGGGTGTTGTCAAGTGGTTTCGATCTCTTGGAGAATTGAGATCTATTTTCAATAATTGTGATGTGGGGGAATCACCTTTGAAAGAAAGAAATTTCCTCTAAAATAGGGATTTGATCCTTTGGAATGAGATCTAGTGGTAATCTATGTAAGAAATTGATGACCAATCATGTTATAAGTTTCTAACTATTTCCCTATATTCTTGGGATAATAGCTAAGATTGGTTCCTTTGGATTGGTTTGTTTTTCCTAATATAAGTTGTCAGACATACATGCACAAAAAAGAATATATGAAAGATAATTGTGAGATTGCATTATTATTCACATGTACATTTATAATACATTTGACATGACCGTTGGATTCCATATTCCAAGTTATCTTGGACTCCCTTTGATCGTTCAACTCCCACACCTTAACTCTTGGCAGATTAGGTGTCCAACATTCCCCCCCTTAATTCGAAGGGGTATGTATGAGTCTAAGAAGAGAGTTGTAATACAAAATGTGCAAAAACACATGGCAACACTATGCTAAATGTGCTCTCTGAAAGGTTGGCATAAGGTGGTGATTTAAGGATGACCAAAAACACTGGAACACTTAGTGCAGTTCTAAGAACTATTTCGTCTGGAAAGAAGATGAAGTCATCTACTAGAGGAAGTTCTCCTAATGATTGATCAAAATCTGGATCAGGGAAAAAAATTCGCTAAAAAATGAAAGTGCTCAGAATAACACCAAACTTGAATGACAATTACCAGCCTGTCGCAAGAAATCCAATGCAACTCGTTTCGTTGAAAACCGAGTTCGGATGAGGAAGTTATGGTTTACTGATTGTCGTTCAAAACATGCAAATTTTTTTTAAAATATTGCAGAACAGGTACAACTGATGATATGGCAGTCCAATCAGCGTGCAGAGAATATTCTTCAGTTTTTTTCCAAGGGGACTGTGACAAGTGTCACTACGGGATTCGCCAGTTTGGTTTGTGAAAGTAAAAATTGCCCAATATCCTACAAGGTTGAATGTGGGTTCATGATGAAATTCGTGTTGGAATTATTTTTATTTATTTATTAAGATTATATATATATATATATATATATATATATATATATATATATATATATAATGTTTTATATCATATAATATATTATATTATTATATATATTAATATATATAACATTAAAACTCCACATAACGTTTCAAACCTTACATATATATTAATTCCGCATATGTGAAAGTCTTAACCATATATCACATGGTGGGAAATTTAATAAACGGTGGTGGCATTAAAGTTAATTTAATACTACGGAAAATGTTTATATCACGGTGGTTTTAAACTATATTATGGAGCGCGTATTACATATTTTGGCTATGTAACAAATTTCAAAGCATGGGTTATATAAAGACTGGGACACATTATATGGTTTTTATATGGTGCAAAAACGCGTGTGTGAGGGGTGAGGTCGGGGCTTGACCCCATGACACTGGGTCTTTCCACCAATATGCCATCGATTGAAACCTTGTTAAGGATGTTGCAAAACATATATTTGAATGGTTGCAGCGTTAGATGGCAGGAATGGAGCGGGCTAGCCCTCCTCCTAATGAAAAAGCAACATGAGTCCCGACCTTAAGCACCGAGTTAATTACATTTAGTGCATGTTAATCACAGTTAAGCCATTAATTAACTTCATTTTTAAGTTGGTGGGATTTTTGACAATATCTCCAAATTTGGCGCCACTTCCAAATTTGTCGGAGTTAATTGGCAGTTTTCTAGATTTAGAGGTAGAATCTAGGGAAAACTTTAATGAAACCTATCTTGGTCAATTTTTGACCAATTTTGGCTCAAGAATACTCATTTTTAGCATATTTTCATGCTATGAATCCATTGGAACAACTTGCAGAGGTAGAGGAGTTCATCTACATGTTTTTTTGTTCACTTGAAGAATTTTGAAGCCAAGGGCCACTAAGAGGGAAGGCCATGCCCAAATCAGCTAAAGGCCAATTTCAGTGAATGAATAGTCAATTTTTGATGTATTTTATGATATGAACACAGTGGTATAGTTTATAGAGCCATTGGAGCACATATGAAGGTGATTTTGTCACTTTGGAGATTAAACAAGCCCATGGCCACTAAGATTGGAGGTCAAGCCTAGAGGAGTTGTGTACCAAATTCAGTGATTGAATAGTCATTTTTGAGGTATTTGAGTGTTTTGAAGCCAATGAAATAGTAAGAAAAACCATTGGAGCAATACTGGTTCTTGTAATCATACATTTTAATCTTAATCCCAAGAGGGCCTAGCTAGTTAAAGCAGACCCATGGAGATGTAGCCCAGTAGGGGTGAACTCCATCATCATCCATTGTGTTATGTGACTACTGTGAGTTGTATTTCTGCATTTCATTTTCTGTTCATGAGTTTTTAATTGTTAATTAACTCAAAATTTGATCATTAAAGACACATGAAACTACACACATAAAACCCTTCACAAATGGTTAACATGAGCCAATCCGTAAACACATTTTTAATAATGATGAGGGAGCTTGCATAGCAATAAAAAGTTTTCCCATATTCATATCAAGTTGGTATCAGAGAAAAATTTAGCTCATTTTAGCCAAGGTTAGCTAATTCTTCTATAGCTATTGGTTTTTGAACTTGCACATAGTGAACTTACAAGTTTATGTGTGAAGAAGAAGGTCAAAATTGAGATTTGAAGTCTCAAATCACAACAAAGAATGTTTGTATGCATTGCATGTGTGATGGAAGCTTCATTAAGTGATGCTTCTATTCAATCTTCCTTAGCAAAACTCTTTGATAAATAGATGTTGAAAAAACTCTACATCATTATTGATAGGATGCAAGAGAAGTATGAAGATAAGAGGGAGAGAAAAATACGTCAAGAGAATTTGATTGCCATGAAGAAGGAGAAGCAAAATCTTCTTGAAAAGATGCATGAGATGGAGACTCAGCTCCATGATGCCAAAGAATCCTTAGCCATGTATGAACATGAGAAAGAGGTATGCAATTCAAGTTTATCTTCAATTTCCTCTCAAGATGAATGTGTAGGTTCTTTTGAAAGACACACTAGAGGAATAGGGTCCAAATTATTGATGAATATAGGCTATGAAGGTAAAGGATTAGGAAAATATGCACAAGGCATAATTGAGCCAATTGTTGTTGAGGAAAGGCTTAGTAATTTGGGTCTTGTTTATGGACAACATGATGGAGAAAGCTCTAAAGCCAAGGAGGCACATGAAAGTGTTCCAAGAAGGACTTTCATTTCATATTCATTACCTCAAGCTTCTGTAGATTGTGTTCATGGGGAATGAAAAATTTTTACACCCACTTTGCAAGAAGGTTCTCATAAGCATGCGGATAATGAAAATGTCGAACAAGAGGATGTTGAAAGCTCTAAAGACTTTGAATTCATTTTTGGCATTCTGAAGAGAGCCACTACCTCATCAAATTCACCTCCTCAAGAAGGCGGTAAAGGTGAATGTTCAAGGTATAAATCTACTTTTAATCAAGTTTCTTTTGATTATGATAAACATGGAAAATTATCACATAATATTTGGAGAAAATTTGCATGTTCCTTTTGTGGTTTGGATAACCATAATGTTTCAATATGTTGGAAGAAGATAGCCATGCACAGGAAAATTTTAAAGAAAAGGAGGCAGAAAGCCAAAGACAAAGCAAACAATGTCAAAAAGAAGAGGCAATTGTTTTGAACTCATTGCCATAAGCAATGTCATCTTGTAGACAAGTGTTGGACTTTGTATCGAGCAAGTCATCTACGACATTTGAAGAAGGTGGAGAAAGAGAATGGCAAGAATGGAAAAGAAGATTCCATAATTGATGTGGGTCAAGATGATTCACATGATGATGATGTGCAGCTGAAAGAAGCGCCATTGAAATGGTTTGGTAAGAGATGGTTAGATTTCTTATCTAATTAAGACTTTGCATGTCTTTTGATGTTGATGCATTTCTTTGCCAATGGAATTCATGTTGCATGTTTACGCCAAGAGTGTGATCGAAAGTGAAGTATGTTGACTCACTTTATTACGACAAAATTTGTTCATTTCAGCTTTAAGTACATGTACATATGAATGGGGTTCTTGTACTTATGATTGTACTTATGAGAGAAAGTTGAAGAATTGTATACATGCATGATAGTTTGTGTGTATGAACAATGGAATTTTGATGGTTTCATTGTGCTTGAACATGAATGAGTAATTAACTTGTGTTTGTCGATTTATTTATTTAACATGTATGTTGTCAACTTGAGAGTGTTGATCATTTGCACATGCATGATTGTCGATTGTGTTGGTCGATTGATTTTTGCTTGCATGTCATATCGACTTGAAAGAGTTGATTTTGTCTCCAAGGATGGAAATGAGATGTTGACGAAGTGTTTTATGATATGTGAAATTCTTTTTGTTTTGGGAAAAGAATCGTCAAGTTGTTATACATGCTTATGCTTGACTTGAAGAGTCAGTATTTTGAAGAGGCATTTTTTTTCGACTTGTGTTTGGTCGATGAATTTTGACACCAAGATGTGAGAGTACATGGTGATGTTCACATGATGTGAAATTTGTTGATTTGAAGGAGCAAGAGGATATGTTGTCAAGTTGTTTCTTGCATGATGTGTTCTTTAGATTGATGGTTGAATATGAATATATTATGTTTGTTATTAGATGTCAAAAACAATTTTGCAGCCATTGTAGACATTTTATGTGTTGACGCCAAGAATAGAAGGAGATGGCGAATGCATTCTTCCAGATGTGGAATTTTGAACCGTGGAGGTAAAATAATTGTCATTTCTTTTCTTGTTTTTTACTGATGTTGGAACTTGTTGTTGTAGTTCACTCATTGTGCAAAGGAGGAACATGATTCTCAGTGGGAAGGCACTGAGGAATCGATTTGGTACAGCAAAAGTGTTATATTAGCAAGCAGCCAACAAGTGTTGGATTGGGTCAACAACAAAAGGAGAACAATGGTCGAAGAGTCAAGCCATTTGCAAGGCATATTAGTGACGAAGTGGTTGTCATGGTGAATTTTCCAAGTAGAATCAAGATGATAGAACTTGGGAAACAAAAGAGTGTTCAAATATTATGAGATAACCATATTTTGTGGGTCCAAAAGAATTTCAGTTGGAAGGAGTGATTAAAATCTGGATTAGGGGCAAAAATTAGCTCAAAAATGAAAGTGCTTAGAATAGCACCAAACTTGAATGACAACGACTGGCCCGTTGCAAGGAATCCGACACAATTCTTTTCGTTGAAAACCGAGTTCGGACAAGGAAGTTATGGTATGTTGATCGTCGTTCAGAATAGACAAATTTAAAAAAAAATTGCACAACAGATACAACTGATGACATGGCAATTCAGTCAGCATGCAAAGAATCTTCTTTAGTTTTTTTCCAAGGGGATTGTGACAAGTATCACTGCGGGATTCGCCAGTTTGGTTTGTGAAGGGAAAAATTGCCCAATGTCCTCCTAGGTTGAATGTGGGTTCATGATGAAATTATGTGTTGGAAATATTTTTATTTATTTATTAAGATTGGATATATATATATATATATATATATATATATATATATATATATATATATATATATAATTTTATATGGTTTTTTATCATATAATATATTATATTATTATATAATATTAAATTCAAATCTTAACATTAAAATTCCACATAACGTTTCAAACCTTACATATATATTAATTCGGCATATGTCAAAGTCTTAATTATATCTCACATGGTGGGAAATTTAATAAACGGTGGTGGCATTAAAGTTAATTTAATACTATGGAAAATGTTTATATCACGGTGGTTTTACACTATATTATGGAGCACGTATTACATATTTTGGCTATGTAATAAATTTCGGAGCATGAGTTATATAAAGATTGGCGCACATTATATGGTTTTTATATAGTGCAAAAACGGATGTGTGAGGGGCAAGGTCGGGGCTCGACCCCATGACCTCCCCCATAACAGTGGGTCCTTCCATTAATATGTCACAGATTCAAACCTTGTTAAGGATGGTGTAGAACATATATTTGAACAGTGGCAGTGTCAGATGGTAGGAATGGAGTGGACCAACCCTCCTCCCAATGAAAACGCGACATGTGTTCCAACCTTAAGCGTCGAGTTAATTGCGCTTAGTGCACGTTAATCATAGTTAAGCCATTAATTAACTTTAGTTTTAAGTTGGCGAGATTTTTGGCAATATCTCCTAATCCGACGCCACTTCCAAATTTGTCACAATTAACTGGCAGTTTTCTAGATTTAGAGGTAGAATCTAGGGAAAAATTTAATGAAGCCTATCTTTGTCAATTTTAGACCAATTTTGGCTCAGGAATAGTCATTCCTATCAGATTGGAATGATTTGAATCCATTGGAACAAATTTCAGAGGTAGAGGAGCTCATCTATAGGTGTTTTTGGTCACTTGAATAATTTTGAAGCCAAGTGCCACCAAGAGGGAAGGCCATGCCCAGATTAACTGAAGGCCAATTTTAGTGATTGAACAGTCAATTTTTGATGTATTTGATGTTGTGAACACATTATTACAATTTATAGAGGCATTGGAGCACATATTAAGGTGATTTTGTCACTTTGGAGATTAAACAAGCCCATGGCCATCGAGATTGGAGGTCAAGTCTAGAGGAGTTGTAAACCAAATTCAGTGATTGAATAGTCATTTTTTGGGTATTTGAGTGTTTGGACGTCAATGGAACAGTCAAAAAAACCATTAGAGCAATATTGGTTCTTGTAATAATACGTTTTACTCTTAATCCCAAGAGGGCCTAGCTTGTTAAAGCAGTTCCATGGAGATGTAGCCCAGGAGGGGTGAACTCCATCATCATCCATTATGTTATGTGATTGTTGTGAGTTGTATTTTTTCATTTCATTTTCTATTCATGAGTTTTTAATTTTTAATTAACTCAAAATTTGATCATCAAAGACACATGAAACTACACACATAAAACCCTTCACAAATTGTTAACATGAGCCGATTCTTAAACACATTTTTAATACTGATGAGGAAGATTGCATAGAAATAACAAGTTTTCCCATATTCAGATCAATGATTTGAAGAGGGAGACATTTAACCTAAAAAAGGGAGGTCTACAACTTGCATAAAAATGGAGAACCTCAACCTGAAAAGGGAGGTCTCAAACTGTGTTGGTTTAAGGATGACTGCCAACTCTGGAATTCTTAATGCAATTATTTGAAGAGGGAGAGGATCAACCTGAAAAGGGAGGTCTCAACCCCGCATATATGGTTTAAGGCTGACCACCAACCTATGACTTTCTCAGGGGAAAATTTTTCTTTGGTTACAACTCTAAATCTGGTATGGTAAGTTGTGGCTCAGGCTCGCTTGAAGTGGCTTTGAAGCTTGTATATGACCATCACTTAGCCCCCTGTCAGATACAAGGTGAGATGATTGCGAAAAATTAATTGCAATACTGTTCAATACTCTAGAAAAAGTTCTGACATATGCCTAAATACCTTCTTGGTTGTTGAAGCCCATTGCCAAGAAGCGATCCATCCAAGATGAATCTTTGTTCTTTTAGGAGGCTTGTTTTTGAAGAATATGTGTGAAGAACGAGTGATTTTATGAAAATTATCACGTGTATGAAGATCAAAACAATGATCTTCATATGGCCAACTCGGTTACAATGTTGGCATATAACAATTTGTCGTGGCTTCTGTGAAAGAGGAGCAGAATCTGGAACAATTGAAGGTGAACTGTCATGAAGAAATCCAACACTTTGAAATTGAATGGGATTTGAGTAATCTGGAATATAAAAGGACTCATCCTTGTCATATCCAAGACCATTTATGTGCTTGTTATGGGCAAGCTCTTCCCAAGGTCTGATGATGGGCTTGGAAAGTGGAACCTGGACATTTACATCTACATGCAAATATTCTCCTTCATTGGGCACTAGATATGAATCATCTTCATATTCTTGTTGCTGATGGGAGTCTATATCAACAAGTTCAAAATGATGTATATATTGTTGTATCTCTTCTTGCTGAAGTTGTGATTCAAGCTGCAAAAAATCAATCTTTTCTTGTGCATGCTGTAGACAGATCTTAATATTAGAAAGAGAGGTTTTGTTTATCTTAACCATCTCATAAACTATGGAATTTATTAGATTATTTAGTAGTTTTAATACATCATCAATTTTATCCATTTCAAAACAAATTAATCAGATGAATGGTGTTGGCTTCAACTAAAAATGCACCTATAAGATGATAAATAGCTTCCACTACATAACTATAACTATTAGATGAGTAAGAAGCTACCAAAAAAAATGTGAAAGATTAATCCAAGTCACTACATCATACAATGCAATAAATGACCCACTGCTTCAATGCACTCACTTCTCAAATTATTCAAACTACTCACACTCGATGATGAAATGGAACAGAGCGACCTTGTTGAAGACCACTATCATAAATCCTTCTGAAATCGTTAAATCAACCACTGCCTGCTCTTCCTAAATTGTTAAATACTTATCTAAATAAATCACATTTCAATAATAATTAACCACTAATATTTTACCGTGGCACAACAAACTAGCATGTATAACACTTTGTTGGCCGCTTACATAAAACTAGGAGCTTCTTAGTGGATGATTTTGTACATAATGGAAATTATTCAAACGATCTAGAGAGAGGGAAAGTAATCATATGCAAATGAAACCCCCTCGATGAAAAATTATACCACTATAGTGAATATGATATTGGAGCATTGTAGTGCAATATTTCATGCCATTAAAATCTTCAATATTTCAAGATAAAGTGTTGTTCTACAAAATTATGCATAGAGGCTATCAAAAAATATATTCTTCCAACTAACCATGCTTTATCTATTTGCATGTAGATGATGAGGGCCTTCTCATATTGGAGAAATTTGGTTACATAAAATTGAAGCAACATGTAGCAGTTGTGAGGACGTGAAAAATGAAAAACTAACAAAACGTTGTTGTGGAGAAATGGCCTTGATGAACTAAAATATCGGTGTAATGTCTATAATATTCGGTTCAGTAAGATTGGTGGTGGCTCTCAAACCTTCATAGATGGTTCTGCCTCCCGTGCCACACTGCTTTTGATTTCCCAACATACCATTTATGAAATAGAAATTGCCTAGCTGAGTTCAATTGTATCATGTCAATGATGTCGACATCCTTGAAGCCCGTATGTCCGACAGTTTTGAGAAGCTCACATCCATAAGCATCAATCAAAATTGGTGGTACTATAGGTAAATGGGTTATCTTATATTCTCGAATAACCTCCAACATTCTAACAAAAGTAAAATTCCCATAGAAACCACAACATTACCTCTATGAATTTTTCCATATGTAACACATGACAGTCTGTATAAAGTTTATTCTAGAGCTTAAAATATGGTTTAAGCCCTACTCTCACATGGATAAATCCTCTGAAAAATAGCATTTCATGCGTAAAATAATTAATTCTTCTATTGCAGCCTTGATAGAAACTTCAAGAACTCAACCTTGCACAATCAATTCCTGAGGTAAAAAAAAAACCACATTCATTTTGACTCGAGGAAGCAATATTGCAAATAAAATTTTGTTAACGTCAACTGGTTTTTGATTCAATCTCTATCCAAGAGATTTTTTACTTTGTTTTTGGACATGAGGACAAAGAGCATAACACTTAAATCTTCACACAATATGGAGAGAATTTCATGGAGACAACTTGGGAGACTACACACATTTATTGGACTTCAGATTCATAACTAACGTTATGCAACGGTCAACTTAGGAAGATTATTTTTCCACCATTCAACACATTCATAAATGGTATGGTATCATTAATTCAACATTTTATCGAGGTGTTTCAAGAGTTTAACGACCAACACAAATATTATATGCACATAATGCACTCTTCATTCATTTGGAAGGAGTACAAGTCTGAAGACGGAGCGAGCATTGTCAGGGTCCGTTAGCAGTGTGAATTTATGACTACTAAAAGAATGAAGGAATGGTAGGAGTAAAAAAATGCACTCGAGGGAAATGGCCACAAAGGTTTCTCACTGAGAAAACAGAGTTAACAAAGTTTGATAAAATGGCAGAGTGGGTAGGTATATGTTGAGTGTTTTAATTGCCTTTAAAAACCACTTGATATTAAATTATTGACTAAGGAATCGTAATCTATGAGCTACAATGCGTATTGGTTCATATTCAAGATCTAATTACATAGTAAATGACTTTATTTCATAATAAACATTTAAGTACAAAATCATATTTATCTAGACTCTTTATCTATTAAAGTATTCACTCAAGGATCAAGCTTACTGATTCAAAGACTCACTACTTAATAAGCTCACTCACTAAGTATTGAAGGAATAATTCATGAAACCCTATAGAATCTATTCCTATTTTAACTCTATTGGTCATTTGTTGAAACAAGAATACTACAACGCAAACAAGATTACTGCAAAACTCAAACAAATATTTTCAAACACTTTTCTTCCTAACAATAAAATTACTCTGATCTAATTACAGAATTCAGATTATATTTGATGGAAAAAGATCATCCAACTATTCTAATACTGATCACAACAAAAACATGAATCTAAACTAAACTCAATAAATTTTGAAATCTCAACCAAACTGTTGAATACAAAACTGAAATTAAACTCTGGAGTTCTCTAATTTAATTTAATAAAAGACATTCCCAAAGAAATATAAATTAATGACACTCAAGGAAACTGAACCTTACTATTAAGAAAAATAAAAAATTGACTACCTTATTCAATGCTAGAAAGAACCCTAAGTGACAATTCAACTTATGTTCCTAATTATAGTTTCACTTCTTATTCACAATCAAATTTGAAATGAACTTTAACTACAGTTCTAAAAGGAATTTCAACTTCTATCTATAATGACAATTTTAAGAAATCCTAACTAATATATGTAAATGAAACACAATTAAAACAATTGCATACACTCTGAAATCGAAGGCCTAAATCATAACAAAACTTCTACGAGATTTCACAGCATTCACCAATCCTGCACTACTAATGAAATTCGAGAAACTAAATAGGTATTCATAGAAATCTTATAGATTCAAATCTCCTGAACGAAGCTTGAGAAATCAAACATTCTTCTCACAAAAATCACAAGAATTCCATAACCTTGTACGTGATTCCGATGCAAACAATCATGTACAACATAATCAATTGAAAATCATAACATGGAAGCATCCATGTGCACTGTCAGGTTTAAAGAGTTACAAAGCATAAAGTTCAGAACCCTATCCCAAGTTCTATGGGTAACTCAGATCAGATCGATTCTTAATATGATAAGGTTCTATTAGAAGAGGCAATTAACCATTTAATTTTTTCTTAGTGTATATGGACCAATCAACACAATTCAATTTGTTAACCCAATCTACAGAATTAAAATAAGATTTTAAGAACATAATCAAATAAACCATTCAAAAACTGATCAATCGCACGATATGTTATGAGAATTCAATGCAATAAACTAATTCTAAATCTAGACTAACTATGAACCTGGTTCCAAAGGTGGTGGGCCCTTGTCAGGCCTGGAGCAAGGTGAATTAACTCAGTGAAACGAAATTTAAAACACAACCATAATTACTCAGAGTAGAACAATGCTGGAACTTGAATTAGATAAAAAGCTTAAGCGTTGGCATACATAATCTGGAATAACATAAATCTTCATGATTAACAAGTTTGGAGCATTACAACGATATCATTACTCGAAAACCCCTAAACTCAACTCATCGGGCCTTTTAAGAAGACAATCGATGGAAACTAGGCTAAACTAACTATGAACTTAGCATGGAAAGCTATTGATCGATGACTATCACGGGATCATAAATTCAATTCTGGATTAGTTGTGCATGACTTGATTAGACTTCAGTTGGCTGTGTTCAATATTGAAGAACCACTTTCTATCCTCAGCCACAAGGATATCGGTGTATGATATGCTCAAAGATCCCATAAACCGTTGTTATCTCATCAAAAGAATTTATCCATCGTTGACTGCCAGCTTAGGTACGAAATTGGAAATGAGGCTTTAAGTATAGAATGAAAATAACACCCAAGTGATGAAGTGTCCACCTCCTCATGCTTTGACCAGATGTTTTTAACTTTCCTTTCACTTGCCAACAGTCTTCATAGCTACGAGTTCAATTAAAATAGATAGTTAGAGATGGCCTAATAAGAATGATCCTATAATCTATCCAAAATTAACCAAAACATCGAAATAATGCTAGGTAAAATTCTTTTACCTCTAGTCATATAATGAAAGGGTTTATCAGTAAATGACATAGTATAGAAGGTACAAGATAGGTAAAACAAGTGCAAATATAGGTGAAAAGAGTAAAGGCAAGAGTAAATATGGGGGGAAAAGTGGGCTTCAACATCCCCCCATGCCTGTCAGAATGCATGCCCTCATGCCTCTACTGCTATTCTACAAAAAAAACAAAACTGGAGGGACTAGTACTAAAATCCTTTGATTAAAACCTCCACACCATGATGGGCTGGAATTGAGGATTTCTAAAAACATGATGCAAATTTCTGAGAATCCATTTTCTTAAGAGGTTTGGGTGAGGCTTCCTTCCAATGAAGTAGCTTCTTATTTTTCAACTTCAATGCATTATTCTGAGATGTGAGAGACTGATTGGAGTCTTGATTCTCTTTATTGGTATCATGGACATAATGAAATAAAGTTTTATACCTGTGTGCGCATTCCCGCAACTTTGCATTCTTTTTCTGCAGTTTAATCACAAGGGCCTGCAGGTATTCTTCATTAGTAACAAGAGGTGTTTGGGTTGGTGTTGCAGACTATTGGGAATTACTTCCTCCTTGAACGTGGATATTGGTATTGTTATCAGTGGTAGTGCATTGTTTCTTTCTGCTGGTAGTCTTACTGATCACAGGATGGGGTAGAGATAGGTCCTCTAAATCTTCAACAATATCTTGGGGAATGTTACCTTCATACAAGGGGGTATTTATTTCTTTACTTCTTGGATTTTGTCTTCTAGTATTTCGGTCAAGGGAGGAAACAACGTCGACGGGCTCTAGATTTAGGATCTTTGTTATAGGGCATTCAACCTTAACCATGCTTCTAGTTCTTCTTCGACCCTGAGCTGAAGGTTCTGTAATGGGAACGGATTTCAAATCGGAGAAAAATAGTTTCCGTTTCCGCTTGAGGATGGTATTGGCATGTGCATGTTTTTTAGGGGTTTCAGGGGCCAAGCCTTCCATTTCGGAAAGAGACCTTTCCACAACATCAATTCGTTCAAGCTACTTGGTGTGCTGAGGTTGGTACCCATGACCCTTCCTCTCCTTTTGTTTCTTCCCTATCTTCCCTTTGTTTTTATTCTTTACAATCCTCTTTTGTTTCCTTTCTCCTTTCGGCTTCACGACTGGTTCTTCCTCAAGAGTGCGGGATTTGAGTGTTGATTCATAGGGGTTTTCTATGGAAGTGGCTTCAGTGAGAGGGGTCGGTTCAAGTGTAGGGATAGACTTAGAATTGGAGCTTTGAGGAGTTTCTCCCTTCAGACTTAGTGATGTCGGAATGTTAAGCCTTTTTCGGCCTTTGAACTGCGTCCCTTCCCCATGGAAATTCTCAATGAGAAATTCCTCCTAGGACCTACACCTTGTACTTAATTCAACCACTATAATCATCTTAATCAAGCTATGATGATAGAGGGAATTTTCAGGGTTTTTACCAACAGACTGAACTCCTTGGGCCATCTTATGCAAAATTTGTTGTAAATAATACGGAAAATTATTTTCTTGATGCTCAGAGAAATGTAACAGTAGTCGAATATGATATAGGAAAACAACAACATACCTGCCCTCACATGTAACAAACCTCTGCGAAACTGTGACTAACAGGTGACAATTGTCCTCCAAGCATCTTCCAAATACTCCTTTGGACCAACTAAGTGTATGGTAAGCGAGCTTGAGGAACTTGGTGAAGTCTGAAGCATCCATGTGGTGTCCTTTGAAGAATATCTCACCCGTGGAAGGCAACCCTATAACCCTAATAATAGACTCCTCAGTGATTTTAAATTCCAAATTGCCAACCTTTACATTTTCCCCATAAAATCTCTGTGCTAAAACTAATGCATCTCTGTCATTAAACCCTTGGAATTTCTGGAGAAAAATCATCCACGCTCTGCCTTATGGTATCTCCTTGCGCTGCTCCTACTCTGGGCTCTGTGCGAATTGCTTGAAATTTGGTTCATGCCTGTTGGCCCCCATGCCAATACGAAGCTAGGTCTCCCAATTTTTAGCTTTATTTTTTTTATAGTTGATTGCATGTATCAAATGGTCACGGTGTTTCTGATTCGGCCTTACGAATTTTAAAAAATTGCCTCAACGATCGATTCGACGACTTATACTTTACTTTGTGGGAATGGTGAATGGGAGGAGGTGAGGTATCAAGAATTGGGTATCATGATGGCCGCTCACACAATCATCATTTGATTTGATAGAGGGATAAATCATCGAGGGTGAAATGAGGGATTGACATGCATGATCATGATTAGGAAGGGAGTGGGGGATAAGAAAGGACTATTAATCATGGAAAGGAGAGATGTTATAGGATAAATGGTAATGGTAAGTAATAGAGGTAACACATTTACATAACAATATAATCAAATTTTTATGATCTAGTCTAGATAAATCATAATCACATACCTTTAGTTCTGACTTATAATAATTTGAAGCTCGAAATTTGAATAATCATGCTCGGCCTGACTTAGAATAATAACATAAGAATTAGTCATCAAAAATGATATCTCTGCACCATATTAACCAGTGAAAATTTTACACAACCTTTCTTTTGCAAATTTCATAATAAAAAATCACATTATTTGATGACAACGATCAAATAATTACATGTAGTTAAGTACATGAATTTTGAGTACAAGAAGTTTTTAAGTACAGAATGAGTTTTAACTGAACTAAAAACAAAACTCTTCTAGCAATATCATCACACAATCTTCTGTAGTTTGCCTCTGAATCATGAAACAAATTCTGAAACATCATCCCGTGGATTTTGACCAGGCCTAGGTGATTGCTACCTAGGGAATTTCATGTTTAAAGAGTCTGAAATGTTCTGAAAGAAGACTCCAGTGGGATTCTTTTCCGTATATATTCTCTTGAGCCCAGAAAAGAATAATTATGTACTCAATAATTCCCTAAATTACTATTGTTCCATTAAATTTTTTACGAGCCTAGATCAGTCACTGTTCGAGATTTTTAGTTTTTGAGAGTCTGAAATATCCAAAGAAGACTCCAAAAGGTCCTTTTCCATAATTAGTTTGTCAAGTCTTGTTAAAGGAATAAACTTACCCAAGACAAATCTCTCCTTTATTCTACATGAGCTGTGAGGAGAACACCTAAACATATGGAAAATATGTCAGCTCACTGTTTATTTATATTCTATATGTGTGTGTGCATGTGTAAATATAAGAATAAAATTAGTTTGAAGGGCTGACAGAAGCCGGGTCCTTGCTTTGAACTAATTCTATCTCCGGATCTTGCATTACTTGTTGTAAAAATTACTAGCGAGAGAGACGTCGATTGCACAATTTTAACTAATGGCCATTTACTACAAATGAAGTTTGCTCATCATCCATAGTTTTAATGCGAACATAGCCATTATCAAAGAATTCCTCTACTTCATAGGGTCTGAACGATCTGGTTGAAAACTTAACTTTGAAATGTAATTTGAACTTACTGTCGTAGATTAAGGCCCAATCCCCTGAGTGAAAAATCTTTTTCTTGATAAATTTATCATGCCATCGAACTCATTGATCCTATACTAATGTGGTCCTGTGAAATGCATCTTTCTTGATCTCATCAAGCTCATTTAACTGCATCAATATTTGTTCTTGGGTAGTATTCAAGTTCATTCCCAATTGAATGGCTGTTCGGAATGTCTTTACCTAAAATTGAATTGGAAGAAACACTTGTTTTCCATATACTAATTCATAAGGGGTGTGCCCTGTTACATTCCTCCAAGTGATATTATAGGCACACAATGCTTCAGGTAACTTGTCAATCCAATCACCATGTTGCAGTTGAATGGTTTTGGTGAGGACAGACTCCAAAAATTTGTTTTTGGATTCCACCTGCTTGTTTTCTTGGGGGTGGTATGGAGTGGATTTCCAATGCTTAATATGATATTGTTCAGTGACGGCCTTCACCAATTTGGATGTGAAATGTGTGCCTTGGTTAGTAAAAATTTCCCAAGGCACCCCAAAATGGGCGAATATATCTTCAAAAAGGAAGTCCACCACTACTTTCTTGGAAGCTGAATACAAAGCTTTGGCTTCTACCCACTTTGTCACATAATCAGTGCAGACCAAAATATATCTCTTCTTCTTGGAAATGGGAGAAATGGGTCCTACAATATCCAATGCCCATTTTTTGAATGGTTCTATTGATATTTGTATTTGGAGAGGCATCTCATCTGTTGGAACTAGTTTCCCTATCCGTTGACAGGCTTCACAACTCGAGACAAAATTTTTGGCATCTTTGAAAAGCGTGGGCCAATAGTATCCTGCATGTAGGACTTTGTAAGTTGTTCTTTTATCTGTGAAATTCCCGACACAAGGCTCACTATGGAAAGCATTTAGTACATCGAACATCTCATCTTCCCACACACACCTTCTCATAACCAAATCAGGTCCTGTGCGGAATAGGTCCCCATCTATCCAGGAATAATTTGTGCTTCACTGAAAAATATTATTTTTCTCCCTGGTAGAAAGATTTTGTGGAAGTTTACCTATTACCAAGTAATTAGCCATATCAGCAAATCATGGAGTAAGAGTCGATATTGCAAACAAGTTCTCATCTGGAAAGTCATCCGGAATTGGTGTTGAAAATGTTTCTTGATCGATGTTCATTCGAGATAAGAAATTAGCAGCCAAGTTGTCTTTCCTAGGTTTGTTAATCACAATAATATTAAATTCTTGCATTAAAAGAAACCATCTAGTAATTCTTCCATTAGTAATAGGTTTTTTCATTAAAAATATAATTATAGAATGGTCGGTATAGACAAAAGTCTCATAACTAGTAATGTAATGCCTAAACATGCTAATAGCATGAACAACTACTAATAATTCCTTTTCAGTAAATTTATAGTTTAATTCAGTGGGTGAGAGGTTCTTGCTAACAAAATATATAGCGTAAGGAGATTGATCTTCCCTTTGACCCAACACAGCACCAAGGGCAGTGTCCGATGCATCTGTGCAAATGTGAAATGGGAGAGACCAATTAGGCCCTCTCAATACTTCAACATTTGTTAGTTTCTCTTTAGGTTCCTAAAAATAAAAATTAGACATCCTTAGAAAGATATTTAAACATTGGTTTTGCAATTTTAGTAAAATTTTCAATGAACCGTCTATAGTCTCTAGCAAGCCCCAAGAAACTTCTTACCTATTTCTGTGTGGTGGGAATCTGGATATTTGATACTACCTCTATTTCTGCTGGATCCACTTTTATTCCTTCTGCCGACACGTGATACCCTAAGAAAAATCCTTTACTTTGCATCATCTTGCATTTGACACTGCTAAGGGCCAATTGAGCTTCTTGATAACAGATCAACACTTTTTCCAAATTTTCCAAGGCTTGGTCAAAATCATACCCATATACTGTGAAGTCGTCCATATAGACTTCTACATAGTCATGGATCAAATAAAAAAAGATAGCCAACACAGCTCGCTGAAATGTGACTAGGGCATTACATAAACCAAAAGGAAGAACACGATAGGCATAGGTACCCCATGGGCAGGTGAAGGTGGTATTTTCTTGATCCCCCGTAGCTATTTGAATCTGGTTATAGCCACTATAACCATCTAGAAAAGGAAAATATTTTTTCCAAACAATGTATCAAGTACCTAATCAATAAAAGGTAAAGGAAAATAATCTCGCAAGGTGGCCTTGTTCAACTCCCTATAGTCTACGCGGATTCACCATTCCCTGTTTTTCTTTGGAACTACCACCAGTGGCGATAAGCATTTACTATCGGAAATAGGATATATGAAATCTACACTCAGGAGTTTCTGCAATTCATCTTTCACTATATCTTTCAAAGTTGGGTTCATATGCCTCCGAGGCTACCTAATAGGTCTAATTTCATCATTTTTATAGATATGGTGTATACATGTGTCTAGATGAATACCTTTCATGTCCAAGTAATCCCAAGTGAATGATTTTGACTGCTTTCAAACTGTGTTCAATACTCAACGTTTATGTTGTACACTTAAATCATTGCCAATGTACAATGTTTTCACGTCATCGATTTCAATAGGCTCCGTGTTTCCTTCACTGCTACCTTCCAGTACTGCCATAGTGAATGTTGCAAATACAACTCGATGACAAGTCTCTTGAAACTCATTATTGAAAACATGCTGATAACCATTAAAATAGATGGGATAATTGATGTAATTAATGTCAAACAAAAATTGCTGCAAAACATTCTTCTGATTGTTCCTATAATCCCCGTGACTGTTCCATAGATAATAGGGGCAACATGTAATCCTCATTACCACAAGGAATTTCCAACCAGAGGGGTACCTCAGCAACCACTTGGGCAGGTGGAAAAATATTCATAGTTTGATTATGTGATCCATTAGAAATGACCATCTCTCCATTCCTACACCCAATGACTACATCAGCGGTGGCCAACCATGGTCATCCCAAAACAACTAGATGTCCTAGTCTTGAGGTTTTTGGAGAGATCAAAAAAAAATCAACAAGATATTTCTAGAAAGCTATGGTCAATACTATGTCTTCTAATTTTCCCATAGGTTTGACAACAGACTTATCGACCATTTCAAGCATTATAGATGTAGGACTAAATCCCTGTAGTTGTAATGATGTCATAGTATCTACTATCATGGCGTTGATAGCTGCCCCCAAATATACGAGGGTGTTTGGTAAGAGTGTGCCATTAATTTCTATTGTTACCATAGGATTTCTTGGATCATTTTATTTTAGTGACAAATCAGATATCATTTATGTTATTTGACTTACCACCTTAACATTCTGGTTTTTATTCCTCTTTCTTCCTAGTTTCTTGATACAAAGGTCTTTGATGATTTTGGTATATATAGGAATGTCTCTAATAGCTTGTAACAAGGGTATATTTATATAGACATTCCTAAGTTCAGTTTCAAATCATATTCTTTAGGAGTCTCAGTTTTCTTAACAAGTAATCTTTCCAGGAAAGGAGGTTCTTTTGATTATTTTTCATCTTCTTCATTTTTTTTGATTTTCTGTTTGTGGGTGAATTGTATCTTCAGAGTTTTTTTGCGGATCCTCCTCTTGAATTATCATAATTGATTTTACCTTATTAACTATTTTCCCTGACCTTAATTTCATTTCATTTATAGGTAAAACAATAATAACATAAGTAGGATAAGGTTGTAATTCTACATTTTGCATTGGTTGAGGAGGTTTATTATTGGGGTTACTGATGGGTTGTGCAGGCAACTGTTGGGTGTGGAGCCTGATTATCTTGTTTATTTTGTATCACAGCATTGGACCCTTGTACCTTAATAAGGCGGCAACACCACCCGTAATTAAACACTGTCTGGGGGGTCCAGGGTGTAAAATTGCCTTGTAAAAGTATAGTAAATTCTAGTCAATCTAGGTCGTTCATTAGGTGGATGATTTGATGGTAGAAGTTATGTTTAGTTTAGGGTTTTTTTCCCTAGAAGGAAACCCCTCGCTTGTATGAGGGAATTGTATTGCGACTATGTATTTTATGTGCATTCTCAGAGCGAGAAATAGATAGGGAGACTGTGAGAGAGAACAAAGGATATTACATCGAATCTTCTGTAGGTTGTGTCTCTTCATTTTGATGGATAATAGAAAGGAAGGACTGGTTGTTCGGGGTGGACATAGCCCAAATTGGGTGAACCACATATATCTGTGTCTCTTTGGTTCTATATGTTTTGTGTGCTTGTGTTTTCCACATATTTTATGTGTTGCATTGCTCTAAGTATAAAATTTTCTAACATCAACAAAGTAGGATGAGGTGGATAAAATTATTGTGGTGCCTGCTGAGGTGGTGAGTTAGAGCTTGAGGGTAAAAGTTGACGTAATGGAGGTGGAGGCAGCGAGGGTTGCTGATAGTAATTTGGGTTATACCCTTGCTGAAATTGAGGAACATTCTGCATGTAAGGCATGTTTGACATGCCTTGGTATTGAGGATACGACTAATTTTGAGACTGAAATTTTTTTCCATAAAAATCCCCCTCCATCCATAGTTCCATGATGAATTTAAAGGTTGTTGACTGCTCCAAAGAGGGTAGAATGGTTGAAAGTTCCATGATTGGTTTTGGATAAAACTTTGTGGATTAGGGTCTTGATATGAACTTTGGTTTGGCCCTCTCCATGGAGGCTTTTTGTTTGCTTGTGATGGGTCATTAGCCTCCATGCTATTTTTGTAAATGGCTTGGAAACTAGGAATGGCTGGGAATTTTTCAGTAGCATGTTCTAATGCACAGATCCTGCATACTTCATCCATATTGACAAGGCATTCCCTTTCCATGTGTTTGCGCCTACATTTAGGACAAAATATTTCCATAGCAAATTTCTCTTCTTGTTGTTTTCTTTTTATTTCAAGGTGTCTAGTTGATCACTAATGGTGTTTATAATTTCAGTTTTAAATTTTTCTAGAAGATTTCCCAGTTCGACTGTAATTTTAGACACAATCTTGTGAGTTTTCCCAGAGCCTTTTGCCTACTTTGGCTTGACTTCTAGAGTAGGTTCGACACAATTTAGCTATTTCAGCAAAATGTTTCTTGTAAATGTCACCGCCACTTAGGAGATTGAGTGTGTCAATACATTATTCCCTTAACACCTTCAAAAATACAGTCCTAATGGTCCTTTCATCTAGGTTCCCCTGTCGTGATTTATGGTAATTGTAAGGGAATCTCTCTAGATACTCTTCTAGAATTTCATCCTCCATCTGTTACATCCTTAAAATTTGATTGACATCCCTACTTTTACAGTAGTCTTGATACTTTTTAAGGAAGACATATTTCATGTCATCCCAGGAGTAGATAGTGTGCTCTCCTAGGCTCATAAACCATTTGAGGGCGAATTATTTTAAGGTGGCAGGGAATAATTTGATTTTTTGTGCATCATCATAATAAGTATAACTTCTGCATAAAATATTAAATTTAAATAGAACGCATCTGGGTCTTCGGAAGACATATCTTGAAAGAGTGGGAGATATTCCGTTGGTATGTTCTTCATGGTAACATTTCTGGTCACATCCATGATACACTACAAGGAAAAGACCCTCTAAAAGATGTTTTTGAGGAACCCCTTATAAAAATACCCCCGACATCTGTTTCTAGCGGAGGTTACTAGAGGAGGTTGGTGGGCAGAGGTGTTTGTGGATGTATTTCGTCTGGTGTGCTGATCACCATAAAACGCATCGGTGCATTCAACATAAGAAAGCATCGGTGCACACAAAACATTGGCACAGTGGACATCGTGTGCTCCATAAACACCTGCCCGGTGCGTTTCGTTTCTGTAGTGCACCGGTCCTTTACAACACTTCTGCACCGGTGCCTCATAAAAATAACGCGAAAACAGAAACCGCTCGGTGCAGAATGAAGAAAATGCACCGGTACTCCCTTAAAATCCCACACACCGGAACAGGGTTAAATAAAAAAAAAAAATTACGGCCAAAAAACCACACAAAAAATTGGCACACCGGACACCAGTGCTCTGCACACACCTGCCCGGTGCGTTGTGTTTCTCTAGTGCACCAGTTCTTTATAACACTTTCGCACTGGTGACTCTTAAAACGCGCGCGAAAATATAAAGCACCTGGTGCGGAATGAAGAAAATGCACCGGTGCACCCATAAACTCTGCGCACGGGAACGAGGTTAAATAAAAAAAAAATTTACGGACAAAAAACCACACAAAACATTGGCACACCGGACACCGTGTGCTCCGTACACACCTGCCTGGTGCGTTTTATTACTGTAGCGCACTGGTGCTTTATAGAGTGTCTGCACCGGTGCCTCATAAAAAGCATGCGAAAATAGAAATCGCCCAATGTGGAATGACGAAAACACACCGATGCGTCCATAAAACCCCGCGCACCAGAACAGTGTTAAATAAAAAAAATTATGGCCAAAAAACCACACAAAACATTTGCACACTGGACACTGTGCACTCTGTACACACCCGCCTGGTGCATTGTATTACTGTAGCACATTAGTGCTTTACAAACCGTCCACACCAGTGCCTCATAAAAAGTGTGCGAAAACAAAAACCGCCTAGTGCGGCATGAAGAAAACTCACCGGTGTGCCCATAAAACCCCGTGCATCGGATCATGGTTAAATAAATAAAAAATTATGGCCAAAAAACCACATTTTTCACTTTTTTCAGTGCTACAAAGCTCTCAAGCACCGGTGCAATTTATCCTTGTTTGAGCCGCCCTGACATCGATGCTCCCATTGCACTCATTGCACGCACTGCTGCTGTGCATTGCCCACCAGTATCCAGCTTGAATTTTGCAAAACGGTGGACAAATTTTCTTTTGCAAATTCTACAGCCAATATGCCTCCTTGACGAGAAAATGTACAGGTTTTTTTCTTGTTTTTTCATAATCAAGCCTTTTAGCGGATTAGAATTTCAAATAACCTTAAAATTAACCATTTAAAAGAAAGAAATTTTTTTTTCAGGTGGTGCGCTCGAGCCGTTTGGCTCGCAGCATTTGCGGTGCTGCATGTAAATTTACAGGTCGCACCGCACCTAGTGCTAACGATATCTGCACCAGTTCCGGGGTGGTACCGATAGGCACACCGTGTTATTTTAAAAAAAATTAAAAAGTGTGGTGCGATTGTTTACCAGGACGCACCGCTGACAATGTGGAATAGCGGCAACACGGTGCGTTGACTGAATTATCCGCCTCAGGGTGGGTAATGTTTTCAGCGCACCGTGTTGTCGCTATTCCACATTATCAATGGTTCGGCCTGGTAAACCAGTGCTAACGGTATCTACACCGGTTCGGGCGGTACCGAAGGCACACCGTGTTATTTTAATTTTTTTTTAAAAGTGCAGTGCGGTCAGTTACCCAGCCGCACCATTGACCTTGTGGAATAGAAGCGACGCAATGTGTTGACCAAAATAGCAACCCCGGGACGACTATTTTTGTTAGCGTATGGAATTTCGTATTTCGCCTACGTCAATGGTGCGGCCTTATAAAAGGCCGCACTGTTCACTATGACATGATGGCAGGAGGTCGGTCCGCTGACTTAACTATACACCCCGGGGTGTAGAGTTTAGTCAGCACAGTTCCCTCCTGACACCGTATATAGTCAATGGTGTGCTAAATTTTTTTCTGGAGCACCGTCTTCTAGGCACTTAATATTATTAGGTGTACCGATGCCGGTGCGCTCCATAGGGAGATGCACCGAGACCGGTGCGTGACTGTGTTTTAGGCGCACCAACTGTTTTAAAAAAAAATAAAAAAAATTATATATGTATATTTCTAAATACATGTCTCATTTAATAAAAAAATTGTGTTTAATATTTCAATCATTCAGAGATGTGAAAGGAGAGAAGAGGGGGAACAACAACAACAACAGGAAAAGTAGTATAACATGGTTCAACTGTGGGAGGCACGAGAGAGGGAGAGAGATGCGTACCGTCGCCCTATTATAGCAGCTACGCCAGGGCTCCTAAGGCAGGTAGGCCTCCTCAAGTTCTATGAAGAGGCTACTTCCCTAAAGGGCCATATTTTGTTTTTGAGACATCTTATCTGAAGGTGGAATGCCCAGCAACAGGCTTTCTGGGTTGGTATCAACCAATGGTACATGCCCACTAAGGAGGATATATATTTCATTATAGGGCTATCGAGGAGAGGGGTGGATTTTCCCTTGTTCCTAAAGGTTCCGGTTGGTTGTGTAGCAGGAAGTCAGTTAATTTACTCCCAGAGATACATTGGAGCAAATGTACTGTCTCCTGTAGAGTTTTAGGTCGTTGGAGGTTAGTTACGTATTGGTGCATTTGGTAGGGAGGAGGTGCAGTGTCTCTCACTATCATTTCGACCATTTCGCACAACACTAGTGATGGGAAACACATTAGTTGCTCACTTCTATATTATGTTGATTCTTTAGTACAGGAGCCACGACTTGTTAGGTGGTTTGCCATTTTTTTGTGGCAGTTTTTTACAGCCTTAGATAGATGTCCTGCTCATGCACAAGGGAGGGTGAACTTCCCTTTTGCTTCAGATCTTTTTTGTTTATTTTTTGAGAGGTTTCCAAAGACGAGGCCTACTTTTCTTTGGCAGCCTCGTAGGCCGACGTTTGAGGCACGTATGCACATGTGGGGGCAGATGATGCCCAAGGGGGGCGAGACTCTGTTTCCAGCGAGGATATCATAGGATGCACTAGAGTTGCTAGCCAGTGTTGATGAGCATCCCTTTTTTATGGTCCCATGTCGATACGCAAGTTTGGATTGGCGAGGGTGCGCCAATATCCTCTTCATAGCTGATGAGCAGCCAGATGATAGAGGTAATATACTGTTTTATTTATATTTAGTCTAACATGTTTTTTAACTTGTTTTTATTAAATTGTGTAATGAAATTGTCTAATTATTGTTGTGTACTTGTATATATTTTGCAGACATTGGCTCTTTTGATGGTGACGAGATACCGGCACCACCACATGTTCCAAGTGTGGATCCTGATGACGGTCAGGGCATGGCAGATGCCGAGGATCATGATTAGGAGGCCGGTGCAGAGAGACCTGCTCCTGCTGGTGCGTCGTTACCGCCTTTTTCTAGGCACGGTCGACTTGATGCTAGATACCGAATGGTGTTGGGTGACCAACTCAGTGCATTTATTGTTGAGGCGGGCATCAGGCCCGCTCATTACAAAGACATACAGGACGATGATAGGCTATTACTGATGTGGAGAGGCATGCCGCGTGACATGTACAGCTTGATGCGGCATGTCGTAGGAGTTACGAAAACTGTTACGTGACTAAGGAGGAATGTTGCACGTTATAGGCATGGTCGAGCCGCAACACGTGATGGACAGTCTGTAAGCAGTGACTCATCATCTCATGATCATTCACCTCGCGCCACGCCAAATGAGCATGAACCTCCACTAGCATCTAGTAGTAGTCATCATGGAGATGAGGTTGGACCATCGGCCACGTCCAGTCAACAGCCTGCAACATCCATCAGTACTCATGATCATGAGCAGGCTGGACCATCGACCATCGAGGCTGCACCATTGACTGAGCAGGCCTCCACTAGTACTGATATTGATGTTGTACTACCACCAGCTGATCCATGACATTTATATTACAGTTGTATATTTTTAACATTATATATATATATATATATATATATGGTCCATGTATTTTATGTTCGTGTTGCAGTTATACTTAATTTACATGTTGGTGATTATTATGATGTGTATATTGTTAGGTCATGTTAGATATGGTCATTTAATGTGCAACTTGCAGATAGATGTGTATGTGATAGCATGAGTTATTTGACATGAGATGTATATTTGATGTTTGTGTTTTGATGATGTTAATATATAATCTTAATTGTGTTTTGTCAGATGATCATGATCACGATGATGTTAGCGATTTTGAATGTGTTTTTTAGTCAAATATGATGTTTGTACGATGGTTATCATGAACGTGATGTTTATTAATTAATTTAATATTAAATGATCATGATATTGTAAATTTGTAATATTTGTAATTCTAATTGTATGTAAAATCCTAAAATTGTAATTGTCATGGTATATATGTAAATTTGTAAAATTGTAATTGTAATTGTAATTTTTTAATTTGTATAATTGTAATTGTATATATGCAAAATTCTAAAATTGTAATTGTAATTGTACGTGAAGTTGTAAAATTGTAATTGTAATTGTAATTCTAATTGTATGTAAAATATTTGTAAAATTTCAATTGTATTACTGTGAATTGATTGTAATTGTAAAATTGTAATTGTATGTAAAATTCTAAAATTGTAATTGTAATTGTATGTGAAATTGTAAAATTCTAAAATTGTAATTGTAATTGTATGTGAAATTGTAAAAATGTAATTGTACTTCTAATTTAATTGTAATTGTATGTAAAATATTTGTAAAAATTTAATTGTATTAATGTGAAATGAATTTATTAAAATTTGTAAATTTGTAAATTTGTAAATTTTAAATAATTGTAAAATAATAAATCTAGAATAATATGAATTATTGTAACATAATAAAGTTTAGAAAATAATGCAAATAAATTCATGTACTTTAGAATTATCATTATTTTATTATGATCTTAGATACAAAAAAAAAACTAATTTATATAGAACGCCATTGTTTTTGAGATCAACATAATTGCAAATTATCAAGTGAATTATTGATTTTAACATTAACACAATGCAAATTACCAATTAACTCAAAATACATATTATAATGTTTTGAAAAACCCATCTTAAAAAGTATAAATATTGATAAAATAACACATGTACCATATCACTCTCGGTTCTCATGATCACTCTCATTATCTTCCAGCTCGCATGGCATGGTAACATTATTGTTCTAAAAAATATGTTTTGATCTAGGGTCATGTGTCAATACGAACCACCAATCCCTATCCAACACATCCGGGTAAAAAAACACCTGGTTCCAGTGTTTCGGGAAAACATAGGGCTCTTTAGCTTCATCCCACATCTTTCTAGAATTGATACATATCAGCCTACTATCACGATCTTACTTTACATTATTCTGATCAAAGGTGTCCCACCACTTGCACCTAAAAATATCACATTGGAAAGAAGAGAAATCCACTTCAATGATCTCTTGTATCTTTCCGAAGTAACCTAACATCCCTCGTACTAGGTTTTGATCACGGTCGCTAGATTGTAATATCCCAAATTGGGAACTGCTAGCAAGGCATGACTGGAAAACAAATTTTCCAGTAATGGCTACTACAATAATGAAAACCAGCACTTGGATCCCTTAGATATGAGTATCCAAGTCCTAAATCCAAGTGTGCATCAGAAATAAATCCTCCTAGGTGGGTTAAACAGATCTCCCACACCTAGTTGTCTTCAGAAATGCCTCAAAGAGAGACTGCAATAATAACACAGAATTCTACTTGGAAAAATAACGCAGTTTCTGTAGAACAGTGATAAGAGGCTCATAAAATATGTTTAAGTAGTATTTACAGCAGCAAACAAGTCTTACAATTCAATCCATCAAGTGCATATCTGAAAATATAAGGCATAGACAGAAGAAATCTCCTCAAAAGAGGGATACAACCATATGTTGACAAAAAGCTGCCTTGACAGCGTTATTCTTATTGAGATACATTTCTGTATGTTACATGTCAGATCTAGAGCAGATCTGTGCATAAAATGTTAGATCTATATCAGATCCATGCACTAGAAAATCTCTTCTTTCAGATCCCCTTGGAATTTCAAGATTTGCACCAAGCATGAGTAGTAGATTTGAGATCTAAGAAAGCAGATTTGTAGAAATATTCAGGATTACTGAAGCATTCAGATTATGCAGATTAGATCTGAAAATTACAAGTATAGATCTCCTCCACAGGATCTAAAACTGAAGAGTGGATCCTCAACACTCCAAAACCAACTCTCCAATTGATGCACCCAAACCCCTTACATCACCTCGTATAGGAATAACGCAGATCTAGAGCAGAAACTGTGCTGGAGGGGTTAGGTAGCTGATGACCCCAAGCCAAGATCAGAAACTGAGGCTCATGCACTCCAATACACTTCCTCCAATGGATTAGAGGCCTCCTCCACTAACAAAGAGCACTGAAATGACTTAGATCTGAAGAGATCTAATCTCCATGAAAATAACGTAGTCTCTCAAGGGAGACTGTGCTGCAGCTTGATTAACTGTGTTGGCCTGATACCAAGATGCAAAACTGAATCTCAACAATGGATACACTCTTCCAGGAGGCTAAAAGACACACTCATTGAGAAGAGGTTCCTATAAAAGCTAGATCTAGACAGATCTAGTTCTCCACTTGCTGCAGCTTACAAAAGCAAGAAAACCCTCACTGGATCTACGTTGCAGTTGGAAGTAGAAGCTTGGTCTTCAACCTGATAGTGGACAAGAGAAACAAGGCTCCTCTAAGAGCTGCTCAAGTAAGGAGGTGGGAGTTCCTAAACAGGAAGTCCCAACAAAGGCTGTCTATGCAGACAATGCCTTCAGAAAATAATACATCCAAAAACTTCTCTTGTTGTCCTCCTCCTTATTTTATAGGATGAATGCCTTGCCAAACCCTGGACCACCTCAATGAGTTAACCCCTTTCACATGTGGAGCCTCCATGTAGAACTGCGCTGTGTATCCATGAGGTTCATTGAACCTAGACTGTGTTGTTGATTTGGTCAAGGTTGACCCAATCTTGTGATTTAAGCTCATTCACACCTGCAAGATATTATTTACATGGCCCAGATATGTCTCTGTTTACACGGGCATTGATTTATTCATGGTGTTTAGGAGTTTTACATGTCCTCCTTCACATTTTACTCATAAACATGAAATTCAAGATAAAATAAGGCAAAATAAGATATTCCCATAGGCTGGGCCTAAATGGGAATATTATAGTCCTCCCCTCCAAAATGTTGCTTGTCCTCAAGCAACTGAAAAGGTGAGTGCTGCAAGACTTCTCCTCCATTGGTGACATCATCAAAGATCAGGGAAAATTTTAGGGGCGAATTTTAGCCCAAAGGCAAATTTTAAGGGATTTTAAATTTTATTAGGGCGAATTTTTTATATAAAACCCATTTTTTATTGTTTAATAACATTAGCCCAATAAATATTTTAAAAATAATTAATTATTTAATATTATCCCACCAAAAAAAGGGCGCACAAAACTGGAAACATGAAATTTTCCCCCGATTTTCCAGATTTCCATGGCATTCGCCCCCGATTTTCCAGATTTCCATGGAATTCGCTCCATTTTTTCACTGGTTCGGAGAGGTGGCTGGGATTTGTGCAAACCGATATTCTAAGTTGTTGCTGGATGAGCGAGGCCGACTCTCTCTGGTCCGTCCCTCTCTGGTCCGTTAGGGCCTCCCATAGTTCTTATATAGCAGAGAATCGAGATACACTTCGAAAGAGATGGTGTTGTGGGAGATAACACTCGCCACAGCCTACGTGCTCAGCCTCAAGCGCATGTACAAGCTTGCTTTCAGACTCCAATGCCGACTAATAACATAGAGGCACCGCGCTTTTCGCCAGTTTGTTCAACGATATGCACCTTCCTTCCCTTTCTCGATTTCAAGATCTCTGTTTCAAGATGACGTTGGTAAGTATTTTCAGCAAAAGATATTTCACAATTTTGATGTGATGGTAAGTATTTCTGAGTTCATATTTAAGTGTAAAAATATTATATATGTTGCTCACAAGAGACGTGATCCTTAAATGCAAAGAGAGTATGACAGAATGGTTGCATCACTAATACTGGATCTTCATATATTAGATTGATGGGTTCAAAACTAGATGATAAAATTTTCTGGGTTCAAATAGTAACATTTACACTGTTGATAGTATGCTTTGATGCATTAGATGAGACCTCTGTGGGCACACTCTCTTGCAATGATGTTAGAAACCAAAGATTTCAACCAAATTATCCTCACCACTATCAACGCCAAACAGATAAGGTTATGATCTACAAATAAAAGGTGCTCTGCCATGTATATATAACAGGTTGAGTAAATAGAGCCTCGAGGTAATGAGAACATTGTTACGCATATATGAGAAGAATTAGGTGATCTTTCTGTGATCCAGTCCAATGGGTTTTGGCTTAGGAAGAGAGGGATCACCACACTGATAAAATTGCTAAGGGATACAATGAAGATACACAAAGTTTCCAATGATTTGATACAATTGCTGTGCATACACATGTTATATATGTGGATATCCGATATGCAGTCAGGACAGGAGCCTTTTCACCTGAAAAGAAAATAGCTTAAGTTTCAGGTCTCTGTTCCTGCCTAGGATAACACACATAGAACATATTTAGAATAAATTTGGATGTTTATCCTTGGCCAGAATATGGGCCTTATCCATTCCTCAATGCTATGGTAAAAACTAGGCATGAAAGCCTCTATTCAAGCCCTTGTGCCCTCCATATTTTTCAAAAAGGAATACTGTGGTACTCTCCCCTCAAAATCCATCAACCTGTCTTCGAGCAGGACAATTCTTGAAATTGGTTCTATACAATATTAAGGTTAGGATAACTACCCTAATGAACAGAAATTGAACAAGTGCAGGAGAAAAGAAGAAGAGAAATAAAATACCCTGCACCATGGGGGAACGTCCCATTCACCAAAAATAGTAACAAAAACCCCTTCATTGCTCTCCCAGTGATCTGGATACTCAACATCTTAATTAACAGTGCATAGTATCTGAGAGACAAATTTAAAGTAACCCTGAACCATCTAAACCTGGGTTAAATCTCATGGTTACAAAGTTGGAAGCTGAATATATTAAGTTTTAACTTCACAACCTCAACCTCCAGATGCATATTAGAGAAGAGTTTAGCTGGGTTTGAAAGTGTTCGAATTCAATGAACCCAATTCACCATCTAGATTCAAACTAGTATTACATAGACACAAAAAAGAGTTGATTGCACTGAGAGAAGCAAGATGCTCCTATAGCCTAGGATAGGAGAGAGTTTCAATTCTTGAACAGTGCATACAATTCAACTGAGATGATAAAAATTTGTACAAACCCAGACCCATCTAAACATGGGTTTGTTATGGAGCTTGCAATGCTGAAGGTTACATGGTTTTATAATAGTATCTACATTCAATGCACACAATCCATCATTTATATGCAATGCATTGTTAATGCACAAACAAAGAGTTGATTGCACCAAGAGAAACAAGGTACTCTACAGCTTTGGGAGTGTAGATCTTCAAAACTGTGTCCATGAGTATAAAACCGAAAAATAAGCTAATTAAAATTGTAAAAAGTTAAACATCATATGTATTTGACGTATTTAAAAGAAAACAATAAAAATTACATATTAAAAGATAGCAATAAACGAATTGCATATTTAAATAACAAGGTTTTTATATTGACAAATCAATGAAAAGCTTAACTCTGCATTAAGGGAGTATAAATACTCATTTGACATGGAGAGAGAATACCAACTTTAATATGAAGAAATAGATTCATACATGGAAAAAACTAAAGGGGACATGAAAGATTTATGCACTCTACAATGCTCACAAGAGACGTGATCCTTAAATGCAAAGAGAGTATGGAAGAATGGTTGCATCGCTAATACTAGATCTTCATATATTAGATTGATGGGTTCAAAACTAGATGATAAAATCTGATGGGTTCAAACAGTAACATTTACACTGTTGATAGTATGCTTTGATGCATTAGATGAGACCTCTGTCGGCACACTCTCTTGCAATGATGTTAGAAACCAAAGATTTCAACCAAATTATCCTCACCACTGTCAAGGCCAAACAGATAAGTTTAGGATCTACAAATAGAAGGTGCTCTACCATGTATATATAACAGGTTGAGTAAATAGAGCCTCCAGGTAATGAGAACACTATTACGCATATATGAGAAGAATTAGGTGATCTTTTTGTGATCCAGTCCAATGGGTCTTGGCTTAGGAAGAGAGGGATCACCACACTGATAAAATTGCTAAGGGATACAATGAAGATCAAAGAGAACCCATAACACATGCCATGCATCATGGAAGTAGGTATGCTACTGGATCTAAAGAAAATAAACAAGTTTAATATGAAATTGAGAGTAAGATCTCTTGTGACTCTTGGGATTTGAATTTGTAGTAGATTTTAGTTGTGAATAGGTTAATTTCAAGTCTTGGAAACCTAGTGCCATTAAAAGACCTTGACTCAATTATCACCTTATACAATGGTAGGAAACTACTCTGCTCAATCCTTGAATTTCTTGAGTTGATGTTGATATGGTGGACTAGTTTCCAATGATTTGATACAATTGCTGTGCATACACATGTTATATATGTGGATATCCAATATGCAGTCAGGATAGGAGCCTTTTCACCTGAAAAGAAAATAGCTTAAGTTCCAGGTCTCTGTTCCTGCCCAGGATAGCACACATAGAACAGATTTAGAATAAATTTGGATGCTTATCCTTGGCTAGAATATGGGCCTTATCCATTCCTCAATGCTATGGTAAAAACTAGGCATGAAAGCCTCTAGTCAAGCCCTTGTGCCCTCCAAATTTTTCAAAGAATACTATCATTTTCTGCCCGAACTCCATCAGCACTTCTTGAGCAGGGACAGGTATGCAATTGGTTCTATACAATATTGAGTTGGGATGCTTACAATGAACAGAAATTGAACAAGTGCGAGGAGAAGAGAAGAAGAGAAATAAAATACCTGTAGAGACGTCCCATTCACAAAAAATAACAAAAACCCCTTTGATACATCTCTGGTGATGGATACTCAGCATCTTAATTAACGATTGCATAGTATCAAGAGACAAATTTAAAGTAACCACCGAACCATCTGACTTCGGGTTAATCTCATGGTTACAAAATTTGGAAGTTGAATATATTAAGTTTTAACTTCACAACCTCAACCTCAGGATGCATGAGAAGATTTTGGTAAGGACAGTGTTCGAATTCAATGAACCCAATTCACCATCTAGATTCAAACTAGTATTACATAGACACAAAAAAGAGTTGATTGCACTGAGAGAAGTAAGATGCTCCTATAGCCTAGGATGGGAGAGAGTTTCAATTCTTTAACAGTGCATACAATTAAACTGAGATGATAAAAATTTGTACAAACGCAAACCCATCTAAACATGGGTTTGTTATGGAGCTTGCAATGCTGAAGGTTGCATATATCAAGTTCCAACTTTACAACATCAAGGTGATATCAGAGCAAGGTTTACATGGTTTTATAACAATATCTACATTCAATGCACACAATCCATCATTTATATGCAATGCATTGTTACTTGCACAAACAAAGAGTTGATTACACCAAGAGAAACAAGGTACTCTACAGCTTTGGGAGTGTAGATCTTCAAAACTGTGTCCATGAGTATAAAACCGAAAAATAAGCTAATTAAAATTGTAAAAAGTTAAACATCATATGTATTTGACGTATTTAAAAGAAAACAATAAAAATTACATATTAAAAAATAGCAATAAACGAATTTCATATTTAAATAACAAGGTTTTTATATTGACAAATCAATGAAAAGCTTAACTCTGCATTAAAGGAGGATAAATACTCATTTGACATGGAGAGAGAATACCAACTTTAATATGAAGAAAGAGATTCATACATGAAAAAACCTAAAGGGGACATGAAAGATTTATGCACTCTACAATGCTCACAAGAGACGTGATCCTTAAATGCAAAGAGAGTATGACAGAATGGTTGCATCGCTAATACTGGATCTTCATATATTAGATTGATGGGTTCAAAACTAGATGATAAAATCTGCTGGGTTCAAACAGTAACATTTACACTATTGATAGTATGCTTTGATGCATTAGATGAGACCTCTGTGGGCACACTCTCTTGCAATTATGTTAGAAACCAAAGATTTCAACCAAAGTATCCTCACCACTGTCAATGCCAAACAGATAAGGTTAGGATCTACAAATAAAAGGTGCTTTGCCATGTATATATAACAGGTTGAGTAAATAGAGCCTCCAGGTAATGAGAACACTGTTACGCATATATGAGAAGAATTAGGTGATCTTTCTGTGATCCAGTCCAATGGGTTTTGGCTTAGGAAGAGAGGGATCACCACACTGATAAAATTGCTAAGCGATACAACGAAGATCAAAGATAACCCATAACACATGCCATACATCATGGAAGTAGGTATGCTACTGGATCTAAAGAAAATAAAAAAGTTTAATATGCAATTGAGAGTAAGATCTCTTGTTACTCTTGGGATTTGAATTTGTAGTAGATTTTAGTTGTGAATAGGTTAATTTCAAGTCTTGGAAACCTAGTGCCATTAAAAGACCTTGACTCAACTATCACCTTATACAATGGTAGGAAACTACTCTGCTCAATCCTTGAATTTCTTGAGTTGATGTTGATATGGTGGACTAGTTTCCAATGATTTAATACAATTGATGTGCATACACATGTTATATATGTGGATATCCGATATGCAGTCAGGACAAGAGCCTTTTCACCTGAACAGAAAATAGCTTAAGTTTCAGGTCTCTGTTCCTGCCCAGGATAGCACACATAGAACAGATTTAGAATAAATTTGGATGCTTATCCTTGGCCAGAATATGGGCGTTATCCATTCCTCAATGCTATGGTAAAAACCAGGCATGAAAGCCTCTAGTCAAGCCCTTGTACCCTCCAGATTTTTCAAAAAGGAATATTGTGGTACTCTGCCCTCAAAATCCGTCAACCTGTCTTCGAGCAGGACAATTCTTGAAATTGGTTCTATAAAATATTAAGGTTAGGATAGCTACCCCAATGAACAGAAATTGAACAAGTGTAGGAGAAAAGAAGAAGAGAAATAAAATACCCTGCACCATGGGGGAACGTCCCATTCACCAAAAACAGTAACAAAAGCCCCTTCATTGCTCTCCCAGTGATCTGGATACTCAACATCTTAATTAATAATGCATAGTATCTGAGAGACAAATTTAAAGTAACCCTGAACCATCTAAACCTGGGTTAAATCTCATGGTTACAAAGCTGGAAGCTGAATATATTAAGTTTTAACTTCACAACCTCAACCTCTAGATGCATATCAGAGAAGAGTTTAGCTGGGTTTGAAAGTGTTCGAATTCAATGAACCCAATTCACCATATAGATTCAAAATAGTATTACTGTTACACAGTAATTTGTCACCGTCCCTACCATTCCCCATCCCGCACATTGGAGGGCCCATCATGTGACCTGTGAGCAATGTCATGCCTTGAAACCATCATCATTGCATTCCTCTAAACATGAGCTTCAATTTCCCTAAATACATCTCGTTGCAGAAAACCATAAAACATCCCTTTTTGCATTGGCGCGGGTATCCAGTTCATCACTCGCGCCAATGAGGAAAATCCTACTAAGAGGCCGTGCCAACTGGCGCTCTGTCCCAGAGTCGCAGTCATGCCAGCCAATTTAAGGAGTGTTTTTTAAATAAGAAAGGTGGAAGTTTTGTTTCAACAAACTCAGAAACTGCTATCTATCTTGAGTTGGGAGGTTTGGCTCCGGGAATTCCATGGAAGGGAAGTGGTTTTCCACCTCTCATGGAAGCTTCCTTGATGATAGGGCCAATCGCACAATTATAGGGATCCCAACTCCCCTTCCTCCTTCTATAAAAGCTTTCTCATTTCCATTGCAAGCTAGTCTTGAAGTGCCTAAGCTTTGAATCTCCAAATTCCCAAGAGCCTTCATGCTGCAAGAGCCCTCATTTTTCCCTTAAGGCCGACTCAAGCAAGGAGACTATCATCAAGAGACTCTAAGAGAGGCTTGTCCCATCCCTGGCAGGCTTTGCGAGACATGAATGACTGGAGACCCTTCCGAAGGAGACCTCAGCGTCAGAACATTGGTTGTACTCTCTTTCGATTGCTTATTAATGAATGACTACTGGTTATGGTTCCACTCTGTTTTTCACTTATGATAATGATGAGTTATATCCTTTCTGACTGATATATAGTTGCGTATTCTGGATTTTATGCTTGTATTCGTGTTGTTTCTTGCATGTGCAGGTGTCCATCCACGGAGATCGTGGGGATCATGATCTACCGAGGCTGAGGAATGGGAATGCTGTCTCTTCTACGAATCATAGCAATGGACTCCAGGTAGGCCTCCATCGTTGCTCTGTTTATTCGCAATTAGGAACTTGTCCTATAGCATTTTATGATTGTTGCTAGACCCCTGTTGGACTACTAGGGATCGCCTCTGTCCGCAGAGGGGATTTACCTCCTCAACAATTTGGCGACTCCGCTGGGGATCGTCTAGTTTTGATTGTCTCGTTTTGATTGTTTCGTGGTTTTCCTTGCTTGGTTAGCCTTCTGGGCTGGGTTCTTTTGCTGTTTTTTGCTTCTTGGTTTGCTTGGATATCATTGATCTGCTTCTGGAGTAGTTTTTTTTTTTATTTTTGGCTGAGGAACTCGACTGGCGCGCTTTTTAGCTCGACAGTTGCGCCAATTGGCGCATGTTGCATTTGCATTGCCCGCGCCAATTGATTTCTGGCGCCAGTTACAACCTCACAGTCGCGCCACTCCTGTGAGGCATTAGGGTTTGCTTAGTTTTGAGCTCTCTGGGTCTGGTCAGTGTTTTTCTTTTTGGTTTTTCGGCTACCTGAGTGTGTTGGAGTCCTGTTTGACTGGGAATTTGCCTTCGTCCTTTGGTTGTTTGCTTTTCTCCATCGATTTCACGTTTTAAGCCCTAGGGCATCTAGTGGCTTTGTGTATCGAGCCCTCCTTAGGAGTTTTGGTGTTTTGTTAGTCCAGTCAATTCTCTGATTGCTCCTCCACATTCTCTTAGTAGTTGTTCACCATTTTGTTGCGATTTTTGGGTGATTTCTCTTCTCTTCATTCAAATTTCGTTTGGTCTTGCTTTGGACCTAGATCACACGGTCCATTGGAGCCTTTGAGACTTTTTCTTGGTTTTGAGAGACTTTGGTCGATTTGAGATCTGATTGTTTGTGTCATTGAGTGAAATTTGTTTGTTTTTGCTCTCTTAATATCGTTTCTCAAATTGCTTCTCTTTTGTTTTCAGTTTGTTTAGTGCATCTAGCCATCAAACATTGAAAATTTAAAAAAAAAAATCTCTTTTGCTTTTGGTTGATTAGTGCAAATTGTAATCTTTTCGATTTTACTAGTAATTAGTGATTTGAATGAAAAGTTTTCAATTTCATTAGTTGCATTAGAGATATCATTGTTTGTCTTCCGATCATTTTGTTTGTGTAAAAGCTCTCAACTCTTCTGTAGCTAGTTTTCATCGAACGAAATGATGTACTGTGGCATGTAGCTTTGCATTTAGGAATTTTTGAGACGACACATTCGTTAGGGCCTGAAAACTGAAATGTAATTGAAGATCAACTTTAAAATCTACTCAATTTACACTAAGGCAGCATTGAAATCTAATGAAACACATTTAGAGGTCTAGGCTAGAGACGTGTTTCGGCGTCTTTAAACCTAGTAGCTGTCGCTCGCCTTTTGGCTTTAGACAGCGTGAGTACGGACTTGTGCTCCCCGTACCGTCGCGTATATAAAGGGATACCCCTCTAGGTTTTCAATCCTTTATCCATAGGAAGCCGAGTCTGCCGCCCTATACCCGTGATACACCGAACACAACATTCGGGGAGATTGCCTGCACGTACGGAAAGTCCTTGGTCGATTTCTCTTTCATTATTGAAACCGAGGTGTATATTGCAGTTCACAGTTATTTGGTACACCCTTTTGCCTAGTATTCCTGAGCAGTCATTTGATCTTTTCTGACTCCCTAAATTTGAAAAGATCGCCAGGCGCTTGTCCTTTCACGCTTGTGTCAAATCTGAAAGAGATAGAGTCATATTTTTTATCGTTTCTCGACTCTTAAAACATGAAACGGTAAAGTTTCTTATTTTTCAATGTGGTAAAAATTAATCACCCATGATTACACGCCCTCTTAGATTTTTGTTGTTGACCGTTTGATCGTGTGTCTTGCCTCTTTTTCGGCCCGTGTGTGGTTTTGAGTCTTGATGGCAACTTTTCCGGAGTTTACCAACCAAGGAATCCCCTCAGAAGGGAATCCTGGTCATTTTCCTCCTTTTGGGAATGTTGGTGCTCCTTACATGGCAACGTTGTCCCTTCCAGGGTTAACTGTTGGGTTGCCTGTTTGGTTGTTTTCAACCTCTGTGGTCTCAAATATCTCCACTACTGTTCAATCAGTTTCTCCACCTGAACAACATCATGTTGATTCCAAGGTGGACCTCTCCCCTTCTTCGCCTGTTTCTGCGTCCTCATCTTCTACTTCGCCTGGTGAAAGCCTAGATTCGAGTAACCAGGTGGTTAAGAATAAGAAGAAGACAAAGAAGAAGAAGTCTGATAAGCGAGAGGCTAAAAGTGCAGCCACTGTTTCTGAAATATCTCCTCGTGATAAACCTTCCAACCCTCCATGGAAAGTCAAGTTCCCTTGCATGTTGTGCACAAGAGACCATCTTCTTCGAGACTACCCTGGCATCCATAAGGTGCTCGAAGCATGGTCCGACGGCTGTCCACCGTTGTCTTTGACTTCCGGGAGCCAGGTTGGGGGCACGTCTTCAACTGGTACTGATAAGACTCCTAAGAAGCAGGGTAAGATCACCAATCCCTGTAAGCTGTGTGAAGGGCACCATGCCATTCACCTTTGTCCTTATATGGATGAAGCCAAACGAGTTTTGGACAACCCAACCGGTTCTACACCACGCCTTCCACCTGGTTATAATCGGCTTCCTTTGAGTCCTTCGCCAGCTGATCCTACGATTAGTCAAGAGTCATCTTTGGTCCTTCCCACTCCCTCAGAAATTCGAATTCACGAATCCGTCCCTGACCAACCATTGGTCGTAGGATCGGTTGAACTGGCCCCGTCTGCGGTGCACCAGGTCTTTTATGTCGAGAGTGGATCTCACACCCCCCATGTCCTTCTGATTTCTTCAGATTCTTTAGACTTGGAGAAAGATTCTCCTGTCCCTGTACTTCAAGAAGCTGCTCCTCCGCCTCCCATGATGTAGGCTCCGGAGGATATCCCTCCCGCCTTCGAGATGGAGGTTATGGAGGATGCTCCTTCTTCCGTAACACCAAGGGAAGACCTTCTCGGTTCGATGGTATCCCCTCCGAGTAGTCTGGTCGCCTCCTTTGATTGGAGTCGATTTACAGGATTCCGCCTTCCGTCTTACGTGCCTTTCGAGATCACAGTATAGGCTCTTGGTTTGGTCGTACCCAGCACCATTATAGACGAAGGTGCCTCTGTTAGTATTCTATCCTCAACTACCTGGAAAGCTTTCGGTTCACCGCCGCTTGCGCCTGTTACGCAGAATCTGTTGACTTTTAACAGAAGGACGAGTCAACCATTAGGGATCCTTCCAAGGTTACCTATTACTTTGGGAGGTAAAACCGTCCATATGGACGTGATGGTCGTTCTAGGCCCCTTGGATTTCAATCTGCTCCTGGGGCGCGATTACACCTATGCCATGGGAGCGCTCGTCTCCTCCCTTTTTCGTGTGGCCTGTTTTCCGCATGAAGGACGGATCGTGACCATTGATCAGCTTTCGTTCTTTGGTCCTAATGTGGCAACTGGTCCGCCATCACCCCCTCCTGGTTTTTATCCACCCGTTGTATCTGCCCCACCGCAAGTCAACTATGTGGCTACCTACCCCGTGCCTATGCTCAGTGATGATGCCATTGTACATAATGTGCTAGGGGCATTGGGTCCTGACTTCCAGGATGTTTTCCTTCCACCGAAAGTGGAACTCTTGGAAGCACCGCCTTCTTGTTCATTTTGATGTAAGTCAGTTAGAGCACGGTTTCTTCCCTGTGTCAATCTCTTTAAAAAATGAAACCAGGTTCTCGGAGCATAGTTCCTCCACTTGTGTTGAGATCCTAAAAACAATGAAACAAGTTGTTTGAGGATGGTTCTTTAAGTGTGTCAACCTCGTTAAAATAATGAAACACAAGCATGTTCAATTTGACTTTTTGTTTTGAACCTTCACTCCATTTTCAATGGACTGAAGCTTGGGGGGCATGCACCTCGAATTGAGACACCATGCTGGGGGGCATGCCCATCTTCCTCATTTCAAGCATAGTTTGCATATGTGTGTGTTCATGTGTGCTTTTAAGCTTGCATAAAAATGAAATGTGTGAGTAGATACATTGTGTGAATACATTTCGCATCGGGTCGTTTGTTATGTAACTGATACATTAGATTACATTTGTATTAGACATTTGCATGACATATAGAAAACATCATCACATGTAAAAGATCCATCCAAAATAGTCATATGTATATATATGTGTGTGTGTGTGTGTGTGTGTGTGTGTGTGTGTGTTGAAATGTTTACACAGTGTGCGTCACATAAGGTCAAAAAATATACATAATCGTCTTAAATACATTCGGAGACGATATGTCTCTCAAAAATATGTGTGGTAAAAGCCCTAAGAGTTTAATCCGCATGGTGCTCATGATAACATGTAACTGCACGCACTAAGCGTCTCAAAAGTCGGTGGATTCGACTAGGTACTCCCACCATATGTCGCTGGTACGCCATCGGTACATCCGCCAGCCGAGCATAGTCCGGGATCCCTCGGGCAATATCCTCGAGATTCTGGATCAACTCCTCCCCTCCTGTGACCTCTGCCTGAGGATCAGGGGCGAGAAGAGTCCTCCGCACAATTGGAGACATACCGGCTGGTCTCTCGGGGCCCACATCTGCATACACATAAAATGTGTTAGGACGAATGTGTATTAACAAAAAAAATCATAAAACATAAAATCAAAAGAGATGAGGTCATACCCAACTCCTCGTCCCAGTCATCTCCTTCTGGCAGTGGGAGATCTGGGTCTCCGGTGAAATCGGTTCCTGCATATGGCCAGTCCTCCACTACAATCAACTGGTGCCGCAACCACCCAAAAAACTCTGGCCTCCACGACATCTATTGGCCTCCTCCAGCTTTGGGCATTAGTGCTGCCCAGCGAGCCATTCTTGGCTCTCGTGGAATCGGCTCAACTACAATGGCCCCTTGGCCTTGGAAGATTGGTAATCGTTCCAGAATAAACAATACCAGGATGGAACCGTAGCCAAACTGTTTCAGTTTGGCTTGCTTGCATTTCGTGAGCTGTCTCTTCATGTTTATTGTTACTGCTGTAGCCCAGTCAAACAATAGGGGACGCATGCACTCTGAGGCCAACAGGAGTTGGGCCTTTGTGGCCTCGTGCAGTGCCTGCGACCCTGTAGCCCGCGTGATGGTATGTAGGACGACCCTCAATGCCAGATCGGGGATGGTGTGAATATGCACCTTTTTACTCCCTGATCCCATTTATGCCCTTGGGCACACTCGTGCCATCACCTCTTCCATCTTCTCGCCGGATGGTCTGATCCCAGTCAAGATGGGCACCGGACCTCTGCGAGACAGTCCAGTTATAAAATACACATCAGAGACCTCCAGTTCCAACACCTGGTCTCGTAACTTGAACACTTGTTCCTGTTCATCCCAAATATTGATCAGGTACTGGAGGAGCTCAGGTTGAGCTCAGGTTGAGCTCGTAAGCACGGTGTTAGGAAGAACTTCTTTAGCCCACAGTTTCTGAGGGCATTCATGCAATCCTCATTTTCTATGGCCTGTTCATCCTCTTCTCCATGCTCTCTTTATTTCCACTCAATCACCATTTTTCTTGATTTCCTGCATCCACATGGTCAAAAACCCTTAATTAGAGCTCTGTTAGGCTTCAAAATTCATTCAAATTGGTTAAAATCTCGAATTTTTAGGCGAAAATTTGGGTTCGGCCGCTGGCGCGGCTATTTTGTGAACAGTCGCGCCAGGTGGCGCGAGGCCTTTACATATAAAAGCCCATTGGCGCAGGTCCGTGCCCGATACCCACGCCAATGAGCGCAGCCCTAAAAATTTAAAGAGTGGCCACAGAGGGCTGATACATGAGGGAAAACTATTAAAAAGCGGATTGAAATGAAGTACAGGGAAGCGCCTCTTACCTGTAACAGACAAGAATCTGAATGGTAAACTGGATCTGTTGCAATCACCGTCAGAAGTTTTGCACACCAAATGGACCACTGCTGCTTTTCACCAAGGTAAATAGTAAATGTAATTTTGTTTTTACCATTTTGGCATATTTATAACTTTTTCGACACAGGATAGGTTTTAAAAGTTATTTTTCCTAAATATTTTAATGTGTTATGTCGAAAATGGGTTTTACGCTTGCTTGGTATGTGCAGCAACAGGTATTTCCCCGACTTTAACGGTGAAAACGAGTTGTATTTTATACTTTTTCGGACTCGGTAAATACACGAAAAAGTCACTTTGGAGTCATCTTTCAGCTCTTTTCTGATTCTCTAAACATGAAAATATTGTCGAGGCCCTTGTTGTTTCTATCTCGTTAAAATGGACACGAATCGACATCTACCCAGTATACGTTTACCCCTTTTTCGGGCTGGGACAGATTGATTACAAAAAAGGAATACCCTAGCCTATCGCGACTAGGAGGTTTTCCCTGATATTGTTTTCTACCTTTTCGGATCTGGGAAACTATTTACGAAAAGGGACTTTTGGAGTTTACTTTTCTGCTGTCTTTTCAAACTCTCTAAACATGAAAAGACGTCGAGTTCTTCCTTTGTCAGACTTGTTAAACCCTGATGACATCGGATTCAGTTGAAATGACGTTCTCCGAGTTCCTCCTTCCTAGGGCTCGTTAAATGTACTAGGATGGATTCGCCCGAAGGGCAGACTTATATTATAAGCATATGCTATCCCCTTCAAGCTTGTTATCAAAAATAATTGGGGTACTCGCCAGAAATGGTGGGGGAAAAATGGAACCATTATCATTGTCGTGTCGGTAGTATGTCGCTCTTGAACATGGCACTTGTCTGCATTTGTGTCGGGTTGGGGACATCACATCTCGTTTTTTCACTTGCTTCCATGGGTTTGGGTAATCCTTTTTGACCTCTCCTCTGCTCATTGCCTCGTCACCATGACCTCTGATCCGTTGATGTCAAATACTGCCAGAACCACTATTTGTGCCGTTACATGTTCAAGAGAAGTTGACCTCTGTAGATATCAACCTTCCTATGATTCTCATATGATCCTGATTCACAACAAAACATCATGTTCCTCTGTCTCGTGTCGATGATGTGGGAAACATTATGGCCCACCTTCGATCAAGGTCACTTCCTGTCGACTTCAGCTCATTATCCAGGAAGCTGATCTAGAGACTCCTTTATGGTACCTTGGAGCCTGCATGCCTCAATAGCAGGTTCGTCGCATTCGACGTGAGGTTCTCATCATTGGCCTCCGATCGAGTGATTCTACGGGTGCTTGACACCAGCTCATTGATTCACATGCCGTATATTGTACCTGTAGTACCTTGAGGGCCATCGTCATTATTGGTGGTTCCTCTCGCGTCTGTTAACAACTCTCATTATTGGCTGGTAATCAGACGATGTTCTTGCATGTTCGACTTCAGCTCACATATTCGCATGCTTGAACTTGTACTTTTTTCGGGTCGAGATGGAGCGCAAGACCCTGGATTGTGTCTGTTGTAATTCAGGCTGCGATATTGTGGATTATTATTTACATGACTTATTCACTGGATGGATGCGACCATACCCGAGTCTATTTATCGATCCTCACTGGATGGCTGCGACCATACCTTGGATCTGGATTATTGTGTACTCTGTTTTGGATGGCTGCGTCCATACCACATATACATCATGTACTTGAGATATCAGTTTTATTTCTCCACGCAGGTTTTCCGACGGCGGAGCTTCAGTTGGACACGTTCTCGTAAAGCATTTCACCCCTCTCTCTCTCTCGGGCCTCATGATTTAGGGGGCATCTGTTACACAGTAATTTGTCACCGTCCCTACCATTCCCCATCTCGCACATTGGAGGGCCCATCATGTGACCTGTGAGCAATGTCACGCCTTGAAACCATCATCATTGCATTCCTCTAAACATGAGCTTCAATTGCCCTAAAGACATCTCCTTGCAGAAAACCATAAAAACATCCATTTTTGCATTGGCGCGGGTATCCAGTTCATCACTCGCGCCAATGAGCAAAATCCTACAAAGAGGCCGCGCCAACTGGCGCTCTGTCCCAGAGTCGTAGTCGTGCCAGCCAATTTAAGGAGTGTTTTTTAAATAAGAAAGGCGGAAGTTTTGTTTCAACAAACTCAGAAACTGCTATCTATCTTGAGTTGGGAGGTTTGGCTCCGGGAATTCCATGGAAGGGAAGTGGTTTGCCACCTCTCATGGAAGCTTCCTTGATGATAGGGCCAATCCCACAATTATAGGGATCCCAACTTCCCTTCCTCCTTCTATAAAAGCTTGCTCATTGCCATTGCAAGCTAGTCTTGAAGTGCCTAAGCTTTGAATCTCCAAATTCCCAAGAGCCTTCATGCTGCAAGAGCCCTCATTTTTCCCTTAAGGCCGACTCAAGCAAGGAGACTGTCGTCGAGAGACTCTAAGAGAGGCTTGTCCCATCCCTGGCAGGCTTTGCGAGACGTGCACGACTGGAGACCCTTCCGAAGGAGACCTCAGCGTCAGAACATTGGTTGTACTCTCTTTCGATTGCTTATTAATGAATGACTACTGGTTATGGTTCCACTCTATTTTTTACTTATGATAATGATGAGTTATATCCTTTCTGACCGATATATAGTTGCGTATTCTGGATTTTATGCTTGTATTCGTGTTGTTTCTTGCATGTGTAGGTGTCCATCCATGGAGATCGTGGGGATCGTGATCTGCCGAGGCTGAGGAACGGGAATGCTGTCTCTTCTACGAATCATAGCACTGGACTCCAGGTAGGCCTCCATCTTTGGTCTGTTTATTCGCAATTAGGAACTTGCGCTGTAGCATTTGATGATTGTTGCTAGACCCCTGCTGGGCTAGTAGGGATCGCCTCTGTCCGCAGAGGGGATTTACCTCCTCAAAAATTACATAGACACAAAAAAGAGTTGATTGCACTGAGAGAAGCAAGATGCTCCTACAGCCTAGGATGGGAGAGAGTTTCAATTCTTTAACAGTGCATAAAATTCAACTGAGATGATAAAAATTTGTACAAACCCAAACCCATCTAAACATGGGTTTGTTATGGAGCTTGCAATGCTGAAGGTTGCATATATCAAGTTCCAAATTTACAACAACAAGGTGATATCAGAGCAAGGTTTACATGGTTTTATAACAGTATCTACATTCAATGCACACAATCCATCATTTATATGCAATGCATTGTTACTTGCACAAACAAAGAGTTGATTGCACCAAGAGAAACAAGGTACTCTACAGCTTTGGGAGTGTAGATCTTCAAAACTGTGTCCATGAGTATAAAACTGAAAAATAAGCTAATTAAAATTGTACAAATTTAAAAATCATATGTATTTCACGTATTTAAAAGAAAATAATAAAAATTACATATTAAAAAATAACAATAAACGAATTTCATATTTAAATAACAAGGTTTTTATATTGAAAAATCAATGAAAATCTTAACTCTGCATTAAAGGAGAATAAATACTCATTTGACATGGAGAGAGAATACCAACTTTAATATGAAGAAAGAGATTCATACATGCAAAAAAATAAAGGGGACATGAAAGATTTATGCACTCTACAATGCTCACAAGAGACGTGATCCTTAAATGCAAAGAGAGTATGACAGAATGGTTGCATCGCTAATACTGGATCTTCATATATTAGATTGATGGGTTCAAAACTAGATGATAAAATTTGTTGGGTTCAAATAATAACATTTACACTATTGATAGTATGCTTTGATGCATTAGATGAGACCTCTGTGGGCACACTCTCTTGGAATGATGTTAGAAACCAAAGATTTCAACCAAATTATCCTCACCACTGTCAAGGCCAAATAGATAAGGATAGGATCTACAAATAAAAGGTGCTCTACCATGTATATATAACAGGTTGAGTAAATAGAGCCTCCAGGTAATGAGAACACTGTTACGCATATATGAGAAGAATTAGGTGATCTTTCTGTGATCCAATCAAATGGGTTTTGGCTTAGGAAGAGAGGTATCACCACACTGATAAAATTGCTAAGGGATACAATGAAGATCAAAGAGAACCCATAACACATGCCATACATCATGGAAGTAGGTATGCTACTGGATCTAAAGAAAATAAACAAGTTTAATATGCAATTGAGAGTAAGATCTCTTGTGACTCTTGGGATTTGAATTTGTACTAGATTTTAGTTGTGAATAGGTTAATTTCAAGTCTTGGAAACCTAGTGCCATTAAAATACCTTGACTCAACTATCACCTTATACAATGGTAGGAAACTACTCTGGTCAATCCTTGAATTGCTTGAGTTGATGTTGATATGGTGGACTAGTTTCCAATGATTTGATACAATTACTATGCATACACATGTTATATATGTGGATATCCGATATGTAGTCAGGACATGAGCCTTTTCACCTGAAAAGAAAACAGCTTAAGTTTCAAGTTTCTGTTCCTGCCCAGGATAACACACATAGAACAGATTTAGAATAAATTTGGATGCTTATCCTTGGCCAAAATATGGGCCTTATCCATTCCTCAATGCTATGGTAAAAACGAGGCATGAAAGCCTCTAGTCAAGCCCTTGTGCCCTCCAGATTTTTCAAAAAGGAATACTGTGGTACTCTGCCCTCAAAATCCATCCTTTTGTCTTCCGAGCGGGACAATTCTTAAGTGTGGTTCTACATCAAGGTTGGGTAACTGCAATGAACAGAAATTGAACAAGTGCAGGAGAAAAGAAGAAGAGAAATAAAATACCCTGCACCATGGGGGAACATCCCATTCACCAAAAATAGTAACAAAAACCCCTTCATTGCTCTCCCAGTGATCTGGATACTCAACATCATAATTAATAGTGCATAGTATCTAAGAGAAAAATTTAAAGTAACCCTGAACCATCTAAACCTGGGTTAAATCTCATGGTTACAAAGCTAGAAGCTGAATATATTAAGTTTTAACTTCACAACCTCAACCTCCAGATGCATATCCGAGAAGAGTTCAGCTAGGTTTGAAAGTGTTCGAATTCAATGAACCCAATTTCACCATCTAGATTCAAACTAGTATTACATAGACACAAAAAAGAGTTGATTACACTGAGAGAAGCAAGATGCTCCTACAGCCTAGGATGGGAGAGAGTTTCAATTCTTTAACAGTGCATATAATTCAACTGAGATGATAAAAAATTGTACAAACCCAGACCCATCTAAACCTAGGTTTGTTATGGAGCTTGCAATGCTGAAGGTTGCATATATCAAGTTCCAACTTTACAACATCAAGGTGATATCAGAGCAAGGTTTACATGGTTTTATCTTGGTGTCATTCAGTACTGATATATCATTTATACAGAAGGCATTGTTACTTGCACAAGCAAAAGGTTGATTGCACCAAAGCTTGGTACTCTCTGACTTTGGGAGTGTAGATCTTCAAAAGCTTGTGTCCATGAGTATAAATTTCCCAGAAAATAAGCTAATTAAAATTGTAAAAAGTTAAACATCATGTATTTCATATTTAAAAGAAAACAATAAAAATTACATATTAAAAAATAGCAATAAACGAATTGCATATTTAAATAACAAGGTTTTTATATTGACAAATCAATGAAAAGCTCAACTCTGCATTAAGGGAGTATAAATACTCATTTGACATGGAGAGAGAATACCAACTTTAATATGAAGAAAGAGATTCATACATGAAAAAACCTAAAGGGGACATGAAAGATTTATGCACTTTACCAATTGTTCATGAGCTAACCCACTGCATAGTTAACAAATAGTAAATGAACTAGTAAGATAGATGAGAGGGAATTGGTAGTTTTTCATTTCAGGGTTTAATAGATACACGATTAACATGGATCTATGCTAGTGGATCCCCCACCCTAAAACTGATATTTTAAATAAGGGAAAGATAAAATGCAAGGAGATTATGTATCTAATTTAATAGGTAAAGATTTAAGATGGGGATCCTCCACCCAAAAACTTATATCTTATATTCCTATATCTAATGTAATAGGTAAAGGTTTAAGATAGGATTTATGTTAGTGGATCACCCCAAGCAGAAAACAGTCACAAACCCTACAAAACCATATGGAGAATCAACCAATAAGAAAGCTAATTGAAAAATTACAATCATAACCCATAATTACAAACATGGAGTTTTGCATTTCAGGGTTTAATAGATACCATGAGTTGGGAATGTGTATCCAGTAAAATTACAAACATGGCATTTTGCAATTCAAGGTTTAATAGATAGAAGAGTAAGATGGATCCAAGCTAGTGGATCATCCCCCCAAATGGGCCATGCTAGTAAATCACCCTCCCCAAAACTAATATCTTAAATACAGGAGAGATAAAATACAAAGAGATTTCCATCTCTAACTTAATAGGATGGATTTATGTTGGCGGATCTCCCTACGGAAAAAAAACCCAAACCCTACAAAAACATATGGAGATTCAATCAATAAGAAAGGTAATTGAAAATTTACAATCATAACCAGTAATTGAAGGCAATACATAGAGTGCAAAGCTGGACTTAAACCCAAACTCTACAAAACATATGGAGATTCAATCAATAATCAAGTTATCAAAGTTATTGTCAAAGATTTTAGCAAGAATTTTCAATCCTCCTTCAAGAGTTACAGTGTCTTCCTCAATACTGCCAACATCATCCATATCTTCCTCACAACCTTCAACTTTGCAATCATAGTCTGCTAAATCTGAACCTTCTTGCTGTTTATTCCCATCATTATTTTTTTGCAAGATGTCTTCTACCAAAACAGTAAAACCATTAACTATTAGGAAAAGCTAGATTTCTAAAGGACAAAAAAGTTTCAAAATATTTTCAACTTTAGTAAGATAAAGTGGTAATCCTGAGAAGATTGATATTTATAATTTTGTTCTAGGTTTCACTCATAGTTTACATTGCAATATTCCCTATAACTACATAGAATTGTCATATCCCAGGGTCACCAATCACAATAAGGGAGGAAACAAAGAACTTGCAAAGCACGGTGATCAACCACTTCAAGCACATCTTCCAGACAAATATAGGACATTAACCCAGATGACAGGACTGCTATCTCTTGTTTTGTAGTGTTATCCCAGTATAGGAGATAATATAGGCAGAAGACTTTTCTCTGCTGGATTGTTTATCATCTTTTATTTGATATCAATGATTTGAGCACCTTCAGAAGGTATCTTTCTTCTTGAATACAAAATTACAGTTTTTTCCTTAGAAAAAAGAATACCAAGACATCCACACACACAACACACACCATGTGCAATTAAATACATTTATTTTTATATTGATACTTATCGTAAAGATACTGGTGTAATCTATTTATAATATGTATTTATAAATATATACAGCTGAAAATATCTACAAAATATATATATATATATATATATATATATATATATATAAACTTAATTAAAATATATCAATGTAAAGAATCAAGATAGCATTTTTTTGGTTAAATTTTTGTTATTGGTTTGTTTCCTTCTTTTATTCCATTGGATACTGTGTGGGATTTGATTGAGGATTTATCCAGAATATAGCCCATATGTATCCAACCAATTTCCAAGATGAATGCATATTCCAGCTGGATTCAGACTATATCCAAGTTGTATCAGTATCATGAGCTGGACAGATCCAAGGGCCTGGTACCCAGATCCAGTAATGTAGATTTGAATATGTGAACATGATAGAAGGCATGGATCTATATGTTTGCCACATAAGCACACCTACAACATTATAAGAATGTGATTATGAACTCAGTTCTATATAAGTATCAAGTTTCAAAATACCATAGTATCATCTAGATGATTTCCTACATGCTTTGAAATAAACAAAAGATTTATGATCTGCTTGCCATAGCTTTCATGGTGATTAGAATCATTCCATGGCTCATCATCGCTTGATGAAACTTTCCTCTAGTATTGATTAGGTACAGGTCGTCTTCTTTGCTTTCTTAAATGGTTTGTTTGATCCTTTGGAAGTTTCTCAACCTTGTTGGATTCTGAATATTGATAGGCCTTCTAAGCCTTCAAAATTCATGCTTGGGAGGATTCAATTTAGGTAAATATGATACATCAAGCAACTTTGTTGAATGTCAAGCTATTGAGAGTGCAGACAATGATCTGGAAGATTTTGAGACAGAATTTAAAGAAAAATTGTCCCCATCATCCTCTATTGGGCGAGACCTTTGAACACGGCGTTCAAAACCTTTGACTTGGTGAAAAGGTGTCAACAGTGAACACTCCTTTATGGATAAGCTTATCACATTCCTGCCAAAGCAAATAATCGCTAGGTGTCTCATTCAAAGATTCAAAATTATGTTATCTATAGTACAAAACTATCTTCAAGATGCTTGATATAACACAGAAAAAATAGAACTTTTCTTACTGCCCCTGAATTTTACTCTTTTAAAATAAAGTTCAAAAGTATTTGTATTGCATTTAAGACATATGATACAAATACAGGACTAAAGGGCAATGCAAATTACAGTTTCAATGAGCCCTGACGTTGCCGCATCAAACTCATCATCCCCCTACAATGAAAAATTATTCCTTTTCCCTCTTGTTGGCTTATCCAACAGACGTCCACTTCTATTGATCATTGTTTCTTCTTTATTCTTCACTGAATTCAAAAGCATATTTTGTTCCTCAAGTTCCGGTGTCTTTCCATCTCTCTCAAAATCTTTCAGTTGTTCCTTAAGATTTCCTCTTTTCTGCTTAAGGCTTCTAAGCCTTTCAATAGCCAATGCTCGTTGAAGCACTCCTCCATCACTACAAAAGGCTTGTGTTCACTTAAGTCTTGATCATTTTCATACTTTTCACCTTCTAAACTCTCTGAATATTTGCATGCAATGTTTTGAACTATTTCAAGGCCAGCTGAAACTGCAGCTATTTCAGTCTCCACTACCCTTAATTGCGCATGAATTTGGACCTTTGTAAGCAAACTTTCTTGATCACCTTCTTCTCTTTCAGAAGTTTTTTCACCATCGCTTACATGTGCAGGTTGACTGATGTTTTAATGAGCTCTGTTCTCATCCTATCATACCAATAAGTACAATGAAAAGTGGGAAGCAGTACAGGAAAATGAGCTACATTTAACAAAAAAATAAAATGCATGTCTTACACTCTAGAAGACTAAGTACATATCAATTACAAGATATAAGATCATCCTGTAAGCTTATTAAGCTAATTTCACAAGAAGGGATACCTTGGCAAGTAGCTGGTGCTCAATGTCATCTGGGTTAGCGGATACAACACTTAAGCTAGCCAGCAAAAGTATGTCCTCCTCTTTCATGCTGTTTTATGTGGTACTCGATTTCACTATAAAAAGACTAAATTGGAAAAACATTAAAAGGAATTCATTTGTCATGCAAAGCATATAGGGAATAAACACTTAATTCTATCCTAAAAGTATTAAACAATAATAGAACTAACTACATTTTAGATCTCTAGTTGCACCGACAGAAAGTGAGGTGCATTAGAGCTTGGGTGGCAGAGACATCATTGTAATAGACATGGACACTGATAAAATAACATGGAAAGTATTTCATATTCGATGTTTAATGTTACAAATATATATAAACTAGCATAGATACACTTGACCCTATATTTTTTTAAGCCTGAGAAGTTATTTGATATTTATCCCTTTTGTTGCTTAATAGATCTAGAGCGCAGAATCTATACTAGTATTTGGATCATTTCTTCCCTAGCAAAGATCTATAGGCAATGGGACCATTGGTCTATGAGAGTTTATGTTTTTTGGAACAGGATTTTTATGTGTATAACTTCAAACCCCACACACTTCCATCTAATACTTCATCTAACATCTAAGGCTACATATTCACATCTCCTCCAACACGAAGATGCTATTTCCTTAACTATTTCACTTGATATTTTTGTTTCTTGCATCATGATGATTGTTTTATTTTCCTTTTTAATTCGATCTTTGAGATATCTCTTCTTAATCTAGTTCCTTGACATTTTTTAAATGGCATGTATATGGTGGCAATGATTGCAGTTATACAATTGTCGTTCATATTCTTCATTTCTCGAAAAGTAAAAAGCATTTGTTTGATGCACTTGGTTTCTTTTCTGCATTCATAACATTAAAGGAACTGAAAAGAAAAACATGCATTTCCATGTAGGATTGTGTTTTTTTTGCAAAAAAGGAACATTAGGAAATCTGCATTTAGTTTTGTGCTCAATGTTTTCTTTTTGTTCATTGATTTGTTTACACTCACAAAATTATTTTCTCTCTTCCCCTTTGTAGCTAGGTCTTTCAATATTGAAAAACTAAAAGTGAAAATTTTGCTTATCATTCTTAGTTTGCATTTAGGAATTTCTACATACATCATCGCGGTAACATTGAAAGGCAAATTGTTAAGCAAGATCAACATAAAATTAATCTCAATTTATCTAAAAACGCATTGGAACCATAACGATAACATTTAGAAGGCCTAAGCTAGAGACGTGTTCCGACGTCAAAAAACAAAGAGTCGTCGTTAACTTGTCCGCGATACATTCCGAGTGTGATATCTCACCCCACATACGTAAGTATATCATAGCACCTCCCTTGGGGCGGCGTTACGCACGACAAGTATAAAGGGGTGCTCTCACTATGCGGTTTTGCATCAGATAGCACTAATACGGACTTGGGCCTCCACGTACCTTCAGGTATATTTGGGAGGACAACCTTTAGGTGTTATCCATCCATAGTGAACCGAGTTTTTGGGTTTTAACGACAGACCGAACACGAAAGATTCGGGGGAGATTGTCGCCCGTACTTTCGAAGCTAAGCGAAGAGGTATTCTCAGCTTGCGCTATTGGTAAACCCTTTTGCCTAGAATTACCCTCTTTTTGTTTATTTATTTTTGGTTAAAATTAATCAGCAATCATGAAGAACATAATCCTACCCCCCGTCGTTCGCGTAGATTAGCTTTGAAACCACCTTTACCACCAGAATTTACTCCTGGTAGGCGAAGGCGATCAAAATCTGCCCAACAATGATGTTGATGTTGTGGATGATATTACTTGATGCTTCATGATGGGTGTTCTTTCTCACATTCACATAATATTTTTATAGCCTCTACTTGATGCTTTTGTTGCTATGGTTGTGTTAGGCATTAATTAATTGTCTTCAATGTTCAATGTGTGAAGAGTGCAAATGTTCCCTTGATGCGGTTTAAATTCAGGCACAATAGACTACTGTTATGCACCATGTTTCCCTGGCTCCTACATATTGGAATATGCCCAAAATGATTTTGGAGAGTGATATCCATTCACAGAAGGATATTTGCACTCGTCTTTCATTCTCTCATGAACTGAGTGAAATTTCTTGGGGAATTTCTAATCAACAAGTTTTAGGAGTTTGTGTCAGATTTGGGTAGACTCGTAGAATGATTAGCTTGTGGTTGCTATAAATTCTTTTTGTCAACCCATGGATGCATGGTTTAAATTTGCACTTGATTTGCAGTTTCCAATGATTTGACACTAAGAATCATTGGCTGACTATGATGATTCACTGACTTCTTTTCTTCTTTTTTCGCTCCTTTCCCTTAGATGGTCATGCATGGGAGGGGAAGTTCCTGTGAATGTATGATTTGTGGTGTGAATTTATCTATTGGTTAACTCTTTGGTAACATCCCATGACTGTTATTTCAATGTAATTTGGTTAAATAAACACTAAGTGCTAATTAGGAGTTTTAAATGTTTGATACAATAACTAATTTTGGTTTATAGGATCCCAAATGTGATTTTTTGGGCCTGAAACTTTACATGGCACCCCTGTGTTTACAAATCATGGAAAACATTTGAGTCTTTTTAGGTTATTTCATGGCCATACTGGATGTGTTTCACTATGGAAAGGAACCATGGTCAACAGGAGGACAATGTCTTAAGGGATTTCTTTCCATTGATAAGTAAAAGAATCACCGTAATCGACTAGTTTCCTTCTCACTTTTATCATGGAAAATGATACAGAGGATATGTTTCAACTTCTATAGCCAATTTTTACAACTTATGAGATGTGTTTTTGCAAGGATGATTAAAGTTATTGTAATATTTTGTTGTTTTGTTTAAAGCTTTCAAGTGTTCATTAGGTGATTTGGAGATATGATTTAATTTAGTGGGAATTTTTTTATATTTTATATTTGAATGATGTTCTTTGTTTTATAGATGATGACTCATGATGTTATTGTTTTTTGTATAATGATTTATTTTTGCTTTCGCTTGGGCCTTGGTGTTGAGCCTCAAAATTGTGCTTTCCTTCACTTCATTTTACCTCATTTTCCCTTGTCCATTGCTATCTTAGACCCAATTGATCAATGAATATAGTTAAAATTACTTCTAGAATGATTTACATGACTGAATTGCTAATTTTTGTGATTTTTTCCATTGTAAAGCATTTTGACCGGAACTAGCTGCAGAATGCAGACATTCCGTAGCTAACCGGCGATTCTGCAGCTGCCTTCATGTTTGAGTATGTTCCAGGTGGCCTCTTGAGAAAAACCGCATATGGGCATGATCCACGTCATGTCTACATGGTTCGTTGCTCATCAGGGAGGAAGAAACGAATTCTGGGTATGGTTTTGAACGTGGGGAACACATTTAGGAAGGAAGACTTCTATTAGGACTGTCTCAGTCCAGATGTCTTTTCCTCTTCACGCAACCACTTCAAAGAGTCCTAACGTGATTCCAATAAGGAAAGACAGTGTTCCTGAATTATTGCAATTATTGTTATGTGCATTTGCTTTATAAACGCTTGGGAGACCGAGAGCTATGTTAGAGATTTTATGTTAGATTTGCTGCTAGATTTTGTTTAAACTCTGTGCTACATTTCTGAAGACGCAGAGTGTTATGTTCAAACTATTTCATCTTTAATGGAGAAGACCGTGTTGTTCTGAAGCGTGATTTAATTTGGAGTTGAATTCCGTCAAGTGGTAGAGGGCCCCTGCCTCTTGCACGGATTTATTTTGCGTAAATTAGATAAGTTTCCTAGCTGCCTTTACGTTTTGCATTTGAATTAATAGTTGTTTTAATTAGCTACTGTAGTCGTACTCATTCTAACTCTTCCACAAGAAGATGCTCTTCCAAAAGACTATAATGATGAATGTTGAATGACTATAGTATTGTAGGATTAGGAGTTGAATTTATAGTTGTTTTGACTAGCTACTGTAGTTATATTCATTCTAACTCTTCCACAAGAAGACACTCTTCCAAAAGATTATAATGATGAATGATGAATAGCTATAGTACTGTAGGATTTAGTTGTAGTTTTTGCTGTTCACTATCACAGTTACACTTGTTCTAATCACTCTTCCACAAGAAGAAACTCTTCCAATAAATTCTTAAGAAGTTCAAGACATGACTGTGATAATGAACGATTTAGTTGTGTGTTTGTACTAAGTATCATCTATGTTCTTGCTCTTAAACGCTTGCCCAAGACATCATAATGACGAGTAGGGTATGGACATGATATCTTAGTTTTTCATTTGCTTTCAGTCTATTTGCTTACAATTGCACTCAACTACACAGTCAGAATTGTTCTACCTCTTCCAAAAGAAGGAACTCTTCCAAAATATCACTAATGATGAACAAACAGATTGTGTAACTTCATAGAATAATGCATGTTAGCATAGTTAGAATGCTCCGGAGTTTCATTGCATTTAACTCATGTTCAATTACTTTGTTTCGAGTTTGATGATGACTTATAGTTCAACATTGTTCTAGATTAGTGGCATCTTAGGTTCATTCTTAGATTAACTCATTGCACTTGCACTTCATATTCAAATTGTCATCCATTGCACAATAGATTACTTCAGTTGTTAGGATTAACAAGGCAACCTTCATTATTCAGAAACCTCTTCTTGTTCTAAAAATTTACAAATGATCCACAACCACATGAACAGAAGACAACATCACTATAAGGCCTGAAGTATCTCTGCAATTTCCTTATCATTTTATAAACAGAGTCCTCCCTCAAAAGCCTACTTTGAAAAGAAATCAATAACTCTTGAGTAAAGGTTTTGTGAAATTCAATTAAATTGCAGAATAGAGATAGGAGCTAGTTCTAGAATAGGAGATCTTATGATGATAACAATGTTTTTCCTCTAATTATGTTTCAAATCTCTAATCAAGGACAAAAGTATTGCATCATTGTAAGTTAGTTATTTCACTGTTCATCTAAAGGATTTGCATACTTAGTGATCATTTCTCAAGTTTAGTTTGTGTTTTGAATCATTTGTTTGAAAGTCATTATCAAGCTTTGCTTTTATTTAGTCATAGTATAGATTTAGCTTCAGTGTTTCCAATTGCATTTGCCATTTGTCATTCCATCAATTAGGCTTAACTCTGTTTTTAATCACCAGCTTCTTTCCACTAGCTTTCTAGGCATTTTCATGCAAACATAAAACCACCAAAAGACCAAAAACATCATAAATCATCACAAAAGACCAAAAACATCATAAACACTACACACAACGCATTAGGAAACAAGCACCTAGGTACATACAATACACTTCACTTCAGCAGTTTACAAATCCTGGTTGACAATTAAATGAGCTCAGTTTAGGAGACTAGATTGAGACCAAACATTTTGGCGCCGTTGCCGGGGAAGTGAAAACTAGGTAACCTTTGTTTCTTAACATCCAAAAACAATTTTATGCGTAGGGAGAGAGATTCAAGGGGAAGATTTATAAGCAACAGAGGCAGAAGTTTGATTTCTAGAACACCACTTGTTTCATCTAGATCCAAAACTAGTACACCTTCAACTCAAACCCATCTTCCATCCTTTACTGATCCTGGACTTCTAGAAGATCTAAGGTCACCTATTCCATTAGAGAAACCTTCCACTTCATCCAATGAACCTGCCATAGAAGAAGATCTAAAGACTCCTGTTAGGGACACAAATCTTTCTACTTCCATAGGAGAGTCAACCATGGCAGAAGAAGGAGGAGGAGGAGTTGTTAATGGAGAACACACATTATTTGGAGGAGGAGGTAGAGGTAGAGGTAGAGGAGAAGGAGGAAGAGGAGAAGGAGGTAGAGGTGCAGATGGAGGAAGAGGTAGAATAGGAAGCTCTTTTGGGTTCCCTATACTTGATGAAGAAACTAATACAACCATGAAAAACATTTCACCTTCTGTCCTTCCGAACTTCTATGGACTTAAAACTGAAGATCCTGAAACTTTCTTATTCGAATTTGAAGTGCTGTGTAGAACTTATGACTATCTACAAGATGCTCAAAAATTGAAATTATTTCCTTCAACTCTGAAAGGAGCAGCATTGAAGTGGTTTATGAGTTTAAACAGTAGTTCTATTAGAACATGGGAAAACATGAAACAAGCATTTCTAGAGAGATACTTGGATTATTGTATGCCGGTTAATCATAAGGAAGAAGTGTTCAAGATGTTACAAAAAGAAGATGAAAACTTAGAAGATTTGTTGAAAAGATTTAAATACAACATAAAAAGGGCACAAATGGAAAACCTAGATCAAGACACTTTAAAAGCTCTTTTGTTGAAAAAAATTAGGGATGAATGGTTGGATATCCTTAACATGATGGGAAAAGGGGATATATCACAACTTACATTACCTGAAATATCTGAGTTATGTATCAACCTTTCAAGAGGAAAATCTAAAACTGTCAAAGGTCCAAGAGATCCTGCTCTTGCAAGGGCAAGTAAGTCTGCTTCTGGGACAGTAAGTAGATCAGAAATAGGACACATGCTTGATGATTTTAAGTCTGACATCTTAGGGAGTCTTAGTGAACAAATAGACACCCTTAAGATACAAAACAAGCAGAAGGCTGAATCTGATGCTTTGGCAATCTTTTGTCCCAAATGTAGAAAGAAACATGCCTTAAGAGAGTGTCCTTTGGATGTAAAAGTTATAGAAACTTGTGTCATTTGTTCTGAGAAACATGAGACCAAGAATTGTCCTTCTCTTCTTGGTCTCAAGGCTATTTTTCAGGAAGAAAATCCTACAGACTCCACAGAATCTCTTAACTTTGTATCTAGAAGACCTTGGCAGGGACCTCAGACACAAGGGTTCCATGATCAAATGTATAGTCAACTTCCACCTTGGAATTCTCGGCAACAACCTTGGCCCCAATTTCAAAATCAATCGCAATCTTGGGCACAAGGAACACAAAGTCCCTATGGAAGATACTTTCCATATTATCAGTATCCACCATCCTATCCACCATATCCACATTTTTATCCTCAAAATTCTCAACAAAATTTCCCTCAAAATCTTCAACAAAATTTTCAACAAAATCCTCAACAACATCATCAGAACCAACCACATCAAAATCAACCACTTCCATTACCATTCCCTCAAAAATCCAATCAATTTCCAGCTCAGCCCATACCAAACCCCAATAATAAGAACCCTCAAAATACATACATGATAGAAGGTCAACAGTTCCCAACTTATTTAATTACTCCTCTAGACCTTAGTGATGTTCAACTTAGGTCTGGAAAGATACTTGAAAAGAGGAAACCTTCTGTGATCATACAAGAACAAGACAATTCTGAGGAAGACTCCCTTCGGGTTAATAAAAGTCTTGAGGAAGATACATCCTTTCAAGATCAAAACATTGAAAAATTGAAACAAAAAGATCCAATAAATCCAACTCCAGTATTAGAGCAACCATCCACATCTACTTCTATACCTCCCTTCCCGGAAAGATTACAAATTGATAGAGGTGTAGAAAAACAAATAATGGTGCTTAATTATGATTTCTTAGATGAATTGAAAAATGTTTGCATTAAAATTCCATTATTGCAAGCCATCAAGGAAATCCCAATTTTAGCCAAAACAATAAAGGAGTTGAGTATGAAGACAACAAGGAAAAGAATAAGAGAAACCAAGAAAATTCAACTGGTAGGACAAATAGCAGACATTATGATGGGCAAGATTACTATTCCAAAGTATCTTGACCCAGGAAATCCAGTTGTCAAAATTCACATCAACGGAATTGAAATTCAAAACACACTCATTGACTTAGGAGCAGCAATAAATATCATGAGTAGCCAAATCATGGACAAACTGAAACTTCCTAATCTTCTCTTTACACCCACACTATTACAATTAGCAGATAGATCTGTGATCAGACCAGATGGGGTAATAGAAGACATTCTAGTGTCCCTAGACTCTTGGGAGTACCCTGTGGATTTCATGATCCTAACACCCAAGAATAATCTAGGAGGCCATCCTGTTATACTAGGAAGACCTTGGTTGGCTACAGCTGATGCCTTTATTAGTTGTAGGTCCGGTGATATGTATATTTCTGATGGTAGTTCAACAAAGAAATTCACTTATATCCTCCAGCTAGGACAATTACAGATCTAGATGACACTCAATGGATAGAGGATGAAGAATATTTACAACCACTCTTCACAATTTCAGAAATTAGTGAAGATAATCAAATTCTGAATACTCTAGAAAACTTTGAATCCTCTCCAGAACACAAACATAAATCATTTCAAGAGGGATCCAATATTGAGTTTTTGTCATCTAGGCAGATGTCTCTTCATTCTATGGACAAATTTGGTAGCTCTACAAGTGAAATTTTTCTAGGCAAAACTTTGAACATAAACAAGAACCTAGAAAAATCTCAACAAGAAGAGTTAGTCAAAGTATTACAGAGACATTCTTCTGCATATGCATGGGAATACACTGACATGAAAGGGATAAGTCTCAAGACTTGTACTCATCACATCTATATAGAGGCAAATTGCAAACCAATCAGACAGCCTCAAAGACGGATGAATCCAAATCTTAGGGAAATTGTCAAGGAAGAATTGCAAAAATTGTTAAATGTTAATTTCATCTATCCTATTTCAGAGAGTCAGTGGGTTTATCCTTTGGTGATTGTGCCAAAGAAAAATGGAAAATGGAGGGTGTGTGTTGACTACCGAGAACTGAATAAAGCTACTCTTAAAGACCATTTTCCTTTACCTTTCATAGATCAAGTATTAGATACATTAGCTGGCAAAAAGTACTTTTCATTCCTAGATGGGTTTAGTGGTTACAATCAAATCCAAGTAGCACTTGAAGACCAAGATAAAACCACATTTACTTGTCCCTGGGGTACCTATGCCTACCGAGTATTGCCATTTGGATTATGCAATGCACCTGCAACATTCCAAAGGGCAGTATTAGGAATTTTTTCGGATCTAATACATGACTGTGTAGAGGTGTACATGGATGATTTCACAGTTTATGGGGACACATTTGAAGAGGCTTTAGAAAACTTGGAAAAAGTCTTAAAAGATGTCAAGAAGCAAACCTTTCACTTAGTCATGAAAAATGTTTTATGATGTTCACTGAAGGTATTGTTTTAGGGCACCACATTTCAGGGGATGGGATTAGAGTTGATGAGGCGAAAGTTGAAGTCATTTCTAACCTATCCATTCGAAGTTGTCAAAGAGATGTTAGAAGTTTTCTAGGATTTACAGGGTATTATCGGAGATTTATAGAAAACTTCACCAAAATAGCATCTCCTCTCTTCAAATTACTCACCAAAGATTGTGAATTTAAGTGGACTTCTGATTGCCAGTTAGCTTTTGAAACCCTGAAAACCAAAATTTCTGAAGCACCTATATTAAGGGGACCTAACTGAAAGTTACCTTTTCATATCTCGACAGATGCTTCCGATACAGCTCTAGGAGCAGTATTAGGACAAAAATATTTGATTCCCTATGCCATCTATTATACCAGTAAAAATTTGACTCCTGCAGAGTTAAACTATACTGTAACTGAAAAAGAGTTTTTAGCTGTTGTTCATGCCATAAACAAATTTAGACACTATATAACAGGCTATGAAACTTTTGTTCACACTGATCATTCTGCAATTAGATACTTAATGAATAAATCAATCACTAATGGTAGAGTTATAAGATGGTTGTTATTATTGCAATAATTCAACATTACTATTCTAGATAGGCCTGGAAAACAAAACACTGTGGCTGATTTCCTGTCTAGAATTCAAAATATCAAAGATGACACTCCAGTTGAAGATCAATTTCCTGATGAATATCTTTTTGCAATCTCTACTCAAACTCCATGGTTTGCTGATATTGCCAATTATTTAGTTTCGGGAAAATTTCCTTCAATTATGAATGCAAGGGATAAAAGAAAAATCATTAATGATAGTGCAAGATATTCATGGGTCGCTAATGAGTTGTACAAGACAGGTCCAGATTTGATCATTAGAAGGTGTATTCGTGAAGATGAGATGCCTGAAATTCTCAAGGCATGTCATGATGAACCTTGTGGCGGACACTTTGCAGATAAGAGGACAGCCTATAAGATCCTTAATTTAGGATATTATTGGCCATATTTGTTTAAAGATGCAGAGTATGTCAAAAGGTGTGACAGTTGCCAAAGGGTAGGGAAACCTTCTCCTTCAGGTGAGATGCCATTACAACCTCAGGTACACATTGAACCTTTTGAAAAATGGGCTTTGAATTTTGTAGGACCTATTAGTCCTCCATCAAGACAAAAGAAATACATATTAGTTTGCACTGATTATGTTACTAAGTGGGTAGAAGCTAAACCATTACTTGTTGCTAATGAATCATCCGTAGTTACTTTTCTTTTTGAGGATATTTTTACTCGTTTTGGTGTCCCAAGGGAAATTGTTACAGATCAAGGAGCTCAATTTACATCAAGGCTAGTGGAGCAAATGATGGAGAATTACAAAATCAGACATATAACATCTACTCCTTATCATCCACAAGCAAATGGTCAAGTGGAATCCACTAATAAAGTCATTGAAGGGATCCTAACAAAGACTGTTCATCTACATAGAAGAGATTGGGTAGATAGGCTTCCTGAAGCCTTGTGGGCCTATAGAACTACATGGAGAAACACAACAAGCCATACTCCTTATGAGCTTGTTTATGGGAAGCAAGTTTTGTTTCCTATAGAGTTCCAAATTCAAACATTCAAGATGGCAGTTCAGCTAGGACTTGATCTAACGGAGGCACAAAAGCATAGACTGGAGCAAATTAATGAGTTGGATGAGATCAGACAAGATGCAGTTCAGAAAACAAGTCTAGTCCAACAACAAAGGGCTAGATGGCATGACAAGTACATCAAGAATAAGAAATTCAAAGAGGGTGACTGGGCTCTCTTGTTTGATTCAAAATTCAAGGATTTTCAAGGGAAATTTCAGACACATTGGCTTGGGCCATATGAAATTATTTGAATTTTTGATAATGGGGCAGTAAAAATCAGAACTATAGATGAAGAAAAGGTCACTTTTCTTGTGAATGGTCATAGACTGAAGCTATACCACAAGCCACTCTCAAGAGAAGAGTTTGTCAAGAAGTTCCAAGAAGACAATGATGTGAAGTTAATGAAGAAGAGTCTCTCTTCTTCATCAACTTGATTGAATTTTCTGAAGCATTTCTCTTTTGAAAAAAATAAAAATAAAAATAAAGGTATAAACATGAAAACCAATCATTGATTGGCATGTTTATACAGAAAAGATAGGGTGAAAATCAGAGTCTCTCTGACACTCTAACTTTTCCCATTTTTTTGTTTTTATAAGCAGCTGTTATAAAAATCATAAGTTCAGTTCCATAGTGCTTATGATTCATTTCATTTCACTCCATCCACTTATTCATCCATACTCCATTTCATTCCATCATTCATATTTCACTCCATTCCACATTTCATTCATCTCATTCCATCTTCCATCCATCTCATTTTCATGTCAAAATACAAAATTTGATATCTTGCTGTAAGAGAATAAAACATGTCATGAATTCCAGTACAGTTCTTATGTTCTTTCACTCCATTTCATGAAATGAATCCATTCCATTTCATCATCCACTTCATACATATCATAATTTTTCATTCATACCATTTAACATTTCACCCATACTCCAAAAACATTCCATTTCATGATTAAAGTGCTCTACAGGAACATTCTGCAGCTCAGTGGACATTCTGCAGCTGATCAGCCTTTCTGCAGCCAGACAGTCTTTCCGCAGCTACAAACCCTGAAGGCATCAACCAACAGACATCAGAATTGCAACAAAATGACCCAGTGTATCCATGAATCAAAAGCATCAAGAAAATTATGAAGACTCCTCCAAAGGTGAACAAGAAGACAAAGGCTACAAAAATCAAATGAAAGGCAGAGGTAACAAGTTTAAATTATAATGGCATTTCATAAAAGTTTAGCATAGCTTAGTTATGGATTGTTCGAAAAGGTTGTTTTAATTGTTTTTATTGATCAAACACCAATAAACCCTCCACAGACTTTGGATTAAAATCTTCCATTTCAAATTTCATATCCGATATCATTTAAGCGGTTAAAAATGGCCGAGGTATTTGAATTCTCCACGTCTCTTAACCAAATCATTCAATGATGATTTCCTCTGCCGTCGTAAAATCCTCCGCCGTCTCTTCAATCATTAATACATTCCCTCCACCTCACTCCACTACTTCATTCCGTGACCACTGCCATAACTTCATTCTGTAGCCGACATTCCATTCCGAAGACAGAGATATTATTATCATCAAGAGCAGAGCCAAAGGATATCAGTTTGAATAGCGTTGAACATTGTAAACTCAGAGCAGAGCAAAAGGGTAAATTTGGAAGCATAACAGCGTGAGAATTTGAAGCCATTTGATTCCGTGGGTATACAGAGTATCACTGTGGCAGAGTTTGAGCATTTTTACTATAAACACAGAAGTGTAACAGTGTGGAGTTTGAAGTCTTTTGCTACCAGAGACAGAGGTGTTGCAGTGATTGAAATTGAAGTCTTTTTCTACCAAAGACAGAGGTGTTGCAGTGTTGAATTCGAAACCATTTGCTACCAAGAGCTAGAGGTATTGCAGTGAAGAAGTTGAAGCCAATTGTCACTGTCAAAAAGAGACATATCAGTCCAAAGTTCAATTGTCAATAGAGGCATATCAGCCCGAAGTTTTGAAGCTGTTGCCACTATTAATCAAAGGTATGTCATTCTAAGTTTGAAGCCATTTCCATTCAGAACTTAAAGCCATTTCAATCCGAAGGTGAAAGTCATTGTTTTTGTGGATAGAAGAGTGTTAATTTGAATATTGAAGAAGCAATCATGGGTTTCATCGTAAGGACTGAACCAGTGGGTTCAAAATATTTAGAAGGCTACCCACAATGCAAAGAAATGTTACAACAAATAGGATGGCTTCAATTTTTGGGGAAATTTAATGGCTTCCACAAGGAAGTCACTAAAACATTTGCAAGATCATTTCAAGGAACCGAAGTTGAGGTGGGTGATGTAAAATTTACTGTCACTGAAGTTTTCATTGCAGAGGCTACAAGGTTGCTCAGAACTGGAGAGAGATGGTTTAAAAATAAGAGAATTCCACAATGACTCCTGGAAACAAATTTTAAAATCACCAGGTATGGATGTCAGTGTATTTAAGAAAGGAATTCCCAGTTCTGCGTTGAAAAACAAATGGAGAAACATACTACTTCTTTTGCAAAAATTTATTACATGTGAGGGTAGATATGGGACATTTTATGTCTACCACATTAGACTAATGATGCATTTTCTGGGAGAAGACTTAAACCTACCATATTTCTTGCTTCAAAGTCTGAAGAAGATGGCTTCCTGTGTTCAGAGAAGAGTTCAATTTTTAGAGACAACCCTATATCATCATGGTTTGGTCAAAATTTTGATTGCGCATCATCTAGCTAAAACAAATGATACATGGGATGATTTCTTAATAAGAAATCATTTTGAAGAAGAAAAAGAACCATCACCTGAACCACAACCTACAAAGAGAAGTAGGAAATGGAGGGCTTCAAAAGTTGAAATTGACAAACCAGTCCAAGAGAGCAGTGAGGAAATCATTTTAGAGAAGTTGACCCAAATCAAGAGGCAACTTAAGGAAGGAAAGATAATCAAGAAATCTGCCATGGAGAAAGGAGAAGGATCTTCTCAGCCTAGGAGAAGCCACAGACTCAAAGGGAAACTGAAGAAAACATTAATCAAACAAACAGGGGTGATTGATATAGAAGACGAGGAAACATCCATGGAAGAAGATATTGAAGAAGAATTTTATGAAGGTACCCCTGAAATTGACCCTGCTCAACAGGAAATTTATGACTATGTGGAAACTTTGGAGAGGAGAGCTTCAGAAAGCAGAGAGAGAACCCCCAGTCCTCCACTGTCTGAAATAGATATATTAAGAAGGGATAGGTATGAGTTGGAATTACTGAATAGACACATCAAAAATGAGAATGAAATTCTCAAGGATCAAATCAAGCTCAAAACTGATATGAACTCAACCTTATCCCTGTATATAAACAAAGTGGAGAGGACCAATGAGAAGTTGAAGACAAAGAACAAAAAGCTGATCAGGGCACTCACCAACCTAAGGTTCAAACTTGTTATTAGGAAACCCAGAAGACCTCTAGCTTCAAGACAAAGGAGAAGAAGGGGATTAGATGTCCTTGCAGAAGCCTCTGAGTTCATAGGATAATTTTCATGAGGACGTGCAAAGAGACAGCAGTGGGGGTATGTTGAGCCTCAAAATTGTGCTTTCCTTCACTTCATTTTACCTCATTTTCCCTTGTCCATTGCTATCTTAGACCCAATTGATCAATGAATATAGTTAAAATTACTTTTAGAATGATTTACATGACTGACTTGTTAAATTTTGTGATTTTTTCCATTATAAAGCATTTTGACCGGAACTAGCTGCAGAATGCAGACATTCCGTAGCTAACCGGCGATTCTGCAGCTGCCTTCATGTTTGAGTATGTTCCAGGTGGCCTCTTGAGAAAAACCGCATATGGGCATGATCCACATCATGTCTACATGGTTCGTTGCTCATCATGGAGGAAGAAACGAATTCTGGGTATGGTTTTGAACGTGGGGAACACATTTAGGAAGGAAGACTTCTATTAGGACTGTCTCAGTCCAGATGTCTTTTCCTCTTCACGCAGCCACTTCAAAGAGTCCTAATGTGATTCCAATAAGGAAAGACAGTGTTCCTGAATTATTGCAATTATTGTTATGTGCATTTGCTTTATAAACGCTTGGGAGACCGAGAGCTATGTTAGAGATTTTATGTTAGATTTGCTGCTATATTTTGTTTAAACTCTGTGCTACATTTCTGAAGACGCAGAGTGTTATGTTCAAACTATTTCATCTTTAATGGAGCAGACCGTGTTGTTCTGAAGCATGATTTAATTTGGAGTTGAATTCCGTCAAGTGGTAGAGGGTCCCTGCCTCTTGCACGGATTTATTTTGCGTAAATTAGATAAGTTTCCTAGCTGCCTTTACGTTTTGCATTTGAATTAATAGTTGTTTTAATTAGCTACTGTAGTCGTACTCATTCTAACTCTTCCACAAGAATATGCTCTTCCAAAAGACTATAATGATGAATGTTGAATGACTATAGTATTGTAGGATTAGGAGTTGAATTTATAGTTGTTTTAACTAGCTACTGTAGTTATATTCATTCTAATTCTTCCACAAGAAGACACCCTTCCAAAAGATTATAATGATGAATGATGAATAGCTATAGTACTGTAGGATTTAGTTGTAGTTTTTGCTGTTCACTATCACAGTTACACTTGTTCTAATCACTCTTCCACAAGAAGAAACTTTTCCAAGAAATTCTTAAGAAGTTCAAGACATGACCGTGATAATGAATGACTTAGTTGTGTGTTTGTACTAAGTATCATCTCTGTTCTTGCTCTTAAACGCTTGCCCAAGACATCATAATGACGAGTAGGGTATGGATATGATATCTTAGTTTTTCATTTGCTTTCAGTCTATTTGCTTACAATTGCACTCAATTACATAGTCATAATTGTTCTACCTCTTCCAAAAGAAGGAACTCTTCCAAAATATCACTAATGATGAACAAACAGATTGTGTAACTTCATAGAATAATGCATGTTAGCATAGTTAGAATTCTCTGGAGTTTCATTGCATTTAACTCATGTTCAATTACTTTGTTTCAAGTTTGATGATGAATTATAGTTCAGCATTGTTCTAGATTAGTGACATCTTAGGTTCATTCTTAGATTAACTCATTGCACTTGCACTTCATATTCAAATTGTCATCCATTGCACAATAGATTACTTCAGTTGTTAGGATTAACAAGACAGCCTTCATTATTCAGAAACCTCTTCTTGTTCTAAAAATTTACAAATGATCCACAACCACATGAACAGAAGACAACATCACTATAAGGCCTGAAGTATCTCTGCAATTTCCTTATCATTTTATAAACAGAGTCCTCCCTCAAAAGCCTACTTTGAAAAGAAATCAATAACTCTTGAGTAAAGGTTTTGTGACATTCAATTAAATTGCAGAATAGAGATAGGAGCTAGTTCTAGAATAGGAGATCTTATGATGATAACAATGTTTTTCCTCTAATTATGTTTCAAATCTCTAATCAAGGACAAAATTATTGCATCATTGTAAGTTAGTTATTTCACTGTTCATCTAAAGGATTTGCATACTTAGTGATCATTTCTCAAGTTTAGTTTGTGTTTTGAATCATTTGTTTGAAAGTCATTATCAAGCTTTGCTTTTATTTAGTCATAGTCTAGATTCAGCTTCAGTGTTTCCAATTGCATTTGCCATTTGTCATTCCATCAATTAGGCTTAACTCTGTTTTTAATCACCAGCTTCTTTCCACTAGCTTTCTAGGCATTTTCCTGCAAACATAAAACCACCAAAAGACCAAAAACATCATAAATCATCACAAAAGACCAAAAACATCATAAAAACTACACACAACACATTAGGAAACAAGCACCTAGGTACATACAGTACACTTCACTTCAGCAGTTTACAAATCCTGGTTGACAATTAAATGAGCTCAGTTTAGGAGACTAGATTGAGACCAAACACTTGGCACAACATTTTAATAAAAAATTGCATAATGGTTTTTGTGAACATTACACTTATTTTACTTTGAAAGCTACTTACAAATCTAGTAATTCTCAACTCTTGGAAACTATTGATGCAGGTTTCTAGATCGATTTGAAATTTTACTTCTGGAATATTCAGTGAGATGTCAAAATCTAATCCCGGGAAGAAACTATCAAGGAAAATTGATGTATTATCATACTTTAAAAAGTCTCAATCCAAGAATACACATTCTCTTCATGCTTCAAGCTCCTTTGAAGAATCTATTACTGAGAGAGATGTTAACTCTTGTGAAAATGCATCTGATATCCATATGATGGATGAAATAATAGGTTCCTCAAGTGATCAGGGTGAGATAAATGTAGTTTCAACAAAAATTAATGATGAAAATGTTAAAGATATTTCCTTGGAAGGTGACACAAACCATTCACGGAAAAGGAAAAAAGGCCAGTGGACCATAGGGAGAAAATTCCAAGATGATTGGCTCTCAAGTTTTCCATTTATTGAAGAAATACCTTCTACAAATGAGGATTTACGAGAAGTTAAATGTCTTGCATGTAGTTGGAAAAGTTGCAAGGTAGTGAAATTTCAGATGAAGCTAGATACAATACAAAAGCATGCAGGAAAGGTTTATGAAAATAAAATTGTAAATGGTAAAGAGAAATCTATTGTCAGATGGAAATCTTTGGAGGAATGTCGACATAGCCAATGTGTGGGAAAATACAAAAAATATTTAATAAATAAGCAGAAACTTGAGGCAAGTGGAGGAACCATCATATCTCAATTTGAAAAGACGATGGAAAGAAGTTTGTTATCCAAGATGATACAATTGAGCATTGTATTTCACATCTTATGTAAAGGTCGTCCTATGACAGATTATCCAGATCAGATGAAATTTCTATCTTTTCTTCACGTGCCAAACTTTCCATCTTCTCATTGGTCCGTAACTAGTGGTTGGGAATGGGCAAGATATCTAGCTCATGTAGAAATTGATGATTTGAAACAGGAGATTGCAAATGCTAGGTTTTTGGCATTGTCTTTGGATGAGGTTACAACTATTGATAATACTTCATGGATCTGCATGAGTATTTATATGGTTAATGACCATATTAGGCATTCCTATCTACTTGGGATTAAAAAGATGAGAGAGACTTCTACAGCTGAAAATATTTATGAACTTGTTCTTAATACTTTGAAGGAAAGTGGTATGGATCATTTAATGATTGCAAAAAAGCTGGTATGTCTTGGAGCAGATGGAGCATCGATAATGCAAGGACAAAGGAATGGTCTTTGTGTTAGACTAAAACTATCAGCTTCGCTATATATGATTAATATTCATTGTATGGCTCATAGGATGAATCTTTCATTTAAAATAGTAAGCAAGTTTCCATTAGTTTCAAAAGTTGAAGATCTTGTACGTGAGACTCATGCATACTTTTCTCGTAGTCCCAAACGATATTTAGAATTTCAACAATTTGCAAATGGTGTTACGGATGGAAAAAAACTACTGAAAGATGTTGATACAAGATGGATCTCATTAAATGGACCAGCTCAAAGACTATTTAGTGAGTTCAAATCTTTGGTAGGGTTGATGTATGAAAATCGCTACAATGTAGACAAAGCTCAAGATCTTCTTTTTCGACTAACTGATATAGAAACATTATTGACATTGGCTGGAATTATTCCTATGCTACATGAAATGAATGTCTTCGTGAAAATGTCTCAGAATCGCACAATGTATATTGCCGAATACACAAATGCGAGAAAGTCAGCATGCCTTGCATTGGATAATTTGTATATGATGCCAGACTCTTTTACTGGTCTAGAGTTTACAAGTTGGACTAAGATCATCAATATAGAAAATATTAAAAAAATTTTGACGTTTGATGAAAAAGGGATACTATGTATCACAGTGCATGGGTATATGGTCCCCTTTCATTATATTAGTAATACAGGACAAATCACCAAAGATTTCCCCATGTCAAGAGACCAATTTGATAATATTGTGATCTCAGTGAGACAAAATTTGATAGAATTTGCAAGATCACTATCATCAGAGATAAGAGAACGATTTCCTCGAGATGAATTGTTGGAGGCAATGTGTGTGGTATACCCTCAATATTGGAACAATTGTCAATGTCCAAGAAATTTAAAAGCCAATTTTCAAAAGAGATTAAAATGTTTAGTAGACCACTTTTTCAAGAAAGTCTCGATACATGGAGAACAGATTGAAGGTATTTTAGATTCATCAAAATTGTATCAACAAGGTGGACGCTTTGCTGAAAAAATGTGGAAGCAATATCCTTTTTTGGAGAATCCTAATGAAAATGGTGCTATAACAAGATTATGGAATACTTTAAGTGCTAGCCAATACCTGCAAGAAAACATATCAGAATATTTTAAATTAGCAGATTTGTGTCAAACCATGATTTTGGGATCAATGGAGGATGAGAGAATGTTTAGTGCACTATCATTTTTGAAGTCAAAGTTGAGGAACAAGCTTGATAAACATGTGGATACATGTTTAATATTATATGTACCAAAGTATGACTTTGACAATTTTCCATATGAAAGAGCACTAGCGCTTTGGCGATCAGATTGTGATAGAAGGGGAGAAAACAATATAACAAATTTATCTAATGAACTTGATACAGAACATAATGTTTTGGAGGCTCATAATGATAGTACATCTAGAGAAGATCATGTTCACAATGTAGAAAATTATGACCAAGATGAGAACTGGGAAATTGAAATACCCTAGGACTCTTATTTTGGTATACATGTTCCGTTGATCATGCAAGATTACTACATGTCAAATTCAGGTAAAAATGGGTTCTATATTTTGTATTTTTCATTGTAACATTGCAACTACATTTCTTTCATGTGTGTTATTTTAAGATTGATGTTTCATATTTAATCCTTACATTGTTTGTTTCTTATTTGTGACAGGAAATGAAGCTAGATTTGATGATTTTGGGACCTATTTCTTTTCACATAGATAGTGTTTGACTAGTATTAAATGATAAATAACTAATTTAACAAGACTAATGCAAAGCATCAATGGGCTCATTCAAGTACATGAAACTACCTTGATGTCTAGCTTTGACATCATGGAAAATTTTAATGGTATATATGTTGCTTATGTTTGGGGAATTTTGCTGAGTTTCGAGTTTTATATTTTCTTGGAAAATAATTATTGATATTTGGAAAATGTGTGATTTTATATTGGTATTGGAAACGAAGCTAGTTTTGATCTTTGATTGGAAATGAAGTCGGATTTGATGAAGTTGGGACCTATTTCTTTTCACATAGATAGTGTCCTAGTATTAAATGATAAATAACTAATTTAAGAAGTCTAACGCTAAGCAACAATGGGCTTATTCAAGTACATGAAATTGTGTTAATGTCTAGCCTTGATATCTTTGAAAATTTTAGTGGTTTGTTTGTTGCTTGTTTAGAGGATTTTGTTGAGTTTGAAATTAGTCTCTTGAATGCTTATGATTCTCATATCATGCATAGATCGATAGATCGATAGATCTAGTTCTATTATTATAATCATTATTGTTTTCTTTATATATTTGGTGGTTTGAGGAAAGATATTTTATTTCCGTTCACTTTGTGGCATGATTTCGACATCTTCACCTTTTAGAATATAGTAAAATATTTTTCTTATTATAGATTTTTCTTGGAAAAGAATTATTGAGAGTTAGGTGCAAATGCACAATGTTGTGTAGCATTAGTGTGATAAATATGGGATAGTGCAAAGCATAGTTTTGAAGATTAGTCTAAGTTGACTCGTACCTAATCAACTTAGTCAAGTTGATTGTTGGTTGAATGGCTAATTGTTGGTTCAATGGACAGAAGGTCTTGCAGGCACAAATACCAAAGCGAAAAATGGAGCCCATCATGGGGTACTCTTTGTAATTCTCCACCACTGCTACCTTCCATGCTTCCTCAAACTCCTCTCCAACCTCAATATCAGTGCTAGTAGTAGCATGAAAAACAACACTACGCTTAGCAGAACTAGAAGAACGTGTTTTCCAAACTACACGAGAACTACTTCCCTCACGAGTCACCATGTGCCATACTTGGTCTCGGTGGTTCTCTTCCTTCTACTCTTGGTTCAATTACCATATCTTCATTGGAACCAACACTCCGAACTCCACTAGACAACGATTCACCATTTTGTAGTAGTGATTTTCCATTTGTACTGGTGATTCGCCATGATTTTACAGGATAATATAATCTCGTGAGAGATTCAAAAAAAAATGATATATACATATTATATTATTAATAAAATCGCCTTCCATTTTTCCTATGTATCATGGGGATTCGCCTATTTATTATATATATAAATTTAGGGGGGTTCTTAAAATTTTCCCTGTCAAAGATCAAGCTTTCTGAAGGAGCTGAGTGTTCACCAATCCATCCTCCCATGAGTTGTCTCTCCAAGATCATTATGAGATGTTCATGATCCATCCCATAAGGTGTCAAGAATGCGATTGAAACAAACATGGCTGAACCTCTACTCTCCATAAAATATGTAGCAAAGCATGCAAAGAGAGCATCCATCCCATGTGGGACACACATTCCTCCTATCCTCCCTCCATACAATCCCAAAAATAAGAAAAGTACATCATCCATGTATGGAAGAAAAACTATAAATACAGTAACAGAAATTGGGACATGAAGAGGTGGATCATAATCCCATATATGGTACCAATGCAGGGCATCTCCTGCCTGCATCAGATCAAGTTGTGGTAAGTGGTTTTCCCACCACTTGCTTGCAGCCCATGCCATCTCACTGAAATTGAAGATGTGAGATATATTTGGCGCCTTAGGAAAGCTCCCATCATGAAACAGGATCTCCCTTTGTCCACCAAGGGAGTGGCCAAGTATAGAAATGGTTGTGGCCCAAAATTTTCCATGAGATTGACAAGATAAAACTCTCCTCCTTGGAGTCATGGCTTGCATAAACAAGGTGGAAGAGTACATATAATCGGAATAGAAAGTACATGTATGAAGAGCATGCTCTCCACCAACAATTCTCCTCCCATCAATGGAGTGGTGCATAGATCTACTCTCTCTCTCAAGAGGAGGAAGAGAGGGTTGATTTAATTCCATTTTAGAGCCATATTGCTGCTCCAACTCCACAGAATCCATGCATACATGGGGATCCTTGGAATATTCCATCAGATGTTGGAATTCCCAATAGGGATCTAGTGTGCCCCATAATGACAGCGCTGATAATATGCCAACTGAAGTGGCTGCCATGTTGCTGCTCCTCTTCTTGACATCCTCCATGTCCAAGGTGTATGTTGGAAGGCCATACCTCCCACTCTTCTTCTTCTTGCCATTTCCCATGCCAATTGTATGAGATGAAAGGTTGCTATTCCTTCCTTGCTACCCTCCTTGCTCATGCACATGCTTCAGAGAAGAAATAAGCCCTTGGGAGTTAGTCTTCCATGGAAGGCTATCATCTATCCAAGGCCTCTTTGTTTTGGCCACATCATGCATATGAGGCCACCATCTCTCTTCCAGCAAGGAAGAGTGTTCTTTAAACAATTTTGTCTTCTGGTTCAAATGTAGCCTTCCATGCTTCATGATGGTGTCATTTTCTTTCCTTGTAGCATACCTTCTCAACGCAATTTGAGAGGTGAGAATGGATAATGATGTCAAAGGAAAAATTCTTTTCCTTTCTTTGTACTTCCCCCACACTCTCAGCGTTGTGGCATGGTCTACTAGTGCTCCCTCCTTCCTTGGATATATGAAAGGAGTATCAATGTATGAGACATCTTCCATCAAATATGATTCAAGTGGCCTCCCGGATGGTACACCACAGGATAATGATGTCCCATGGTCCATTCCCATGTAAGCAACAGATGGGAACATATCATGACTGCTTTCACTGTGCAAATCCATCTCTGTTTTCTGTGGAAGTACCATGAAACTTGGAGACCCCTCTTAATGGTGTAAGAGTGCCTCTAATTGGAGCCCTTGCCCCATGTTCAGCTAGTGGATCAGCTGTGTGACCCCTCCTTTGTTCTGTCTCATTTCCTTTTTGCAAAGACACATGTTTCTCATGTCCTCCATATGGAAGATCCTCTAGAATTCCTTGCAAAGGTGCAAGAATCCTCTTAAGGGAAGTCATTGCCTCACCTCCCTTTGAAAATAAATCTCCTCTTGCTTGCACAACATTGGAGGATATTCTTTTCTCTTTCTCTCCCTTCTCGCCATTAGTGGAGAATTCTCCATCATTAAGAAATCATTTGCCTTGACTTCTTAGTGAGGAATGAGTCCTCAAGTTTTCTCTTTGGGAAAAGAGACCTTGCTGAATTGGGGCCTTTGCCTCTAGTACAAGGTGCAACAATTTTTCAACCCCTTCAACAATGTTTAGGACTAGAATAGGCTCCATGGAATCTTCCAACTCATGCAAAGATTCAGATTTCTTGGGCTTGATCTGCTCCCCCCAAGAAGTCTCAAAATGTCTATCATCAAATCTTTCCACTAACCTCCTAGTGAATCTTGCATAAGAAGAGATGTTCCTCCCTTTCAAGGAAGAAGACTCAAACAACCACTAAGCATAAGCCCTCCCTTGAAGGTGCAGCACTGCTACTTTCAAGGCTTCTTCTTCTGATACTTGATGTAGCTAAAAGTATGTGCCAATATTCTTTACCTAAGACTTGGCTGAGTCTTTAGGTGATCCATCAAATGTAGGTAGAGAGAATCTATCCAAAGTGTGCTACATGCACCCTTTCCTCCCACTGTAGCTGTAGGACCTTTCTTCTTTGAGTTGACAGAACTCTGGGAAACTAATATGCTCTTTGAATCCCTCTGATTGAGATTCATATTCTTGGAGACATTCACCAAGAGATCTCTCCTTTGGTGTTTCTCCTCTTCCTCCTTCCTTTGACAAGAAGGCAAGTGTGCTACCATGTTGTGGACCAGATTGTGTAGTTGGATGCTCACACACATCATATGAAGTAGTGGGGCTATCCTCTTGTGAAAACCTCATCAAGAGATCTACTGATATTCCATTCCTTACTCCCTTGATTTCTCCCTCCAGCTCATGCAAAGATTGAGAAACAATATTAGAGAACTCTCCTCTTTTTATTCTTTCAATGGTGTAACCATTTTTTTCTGTCTTTTCCCATGATACCTCTGCTCTCTGTCATTGAGAGGTTCTCCTCCTTCTGAAGACATATTGGCTCCAGTAATGTACAGGTTGTGCTAAATATCTTGCTTTGATTATATCTGAAATCCACAGGCTGAGCCAAGATGGAAGCTTTGATACCACTGTAATATCCCAAATTGGGAACTGCTAGCAAGGCATGACTGGAAAATTCATTTTCCAGTAATGGCTACTACAGTAATGAAAACCAGCACTTGCATCCCTTAGATCTAAGTATCTAAGTCCTAAATCCAAGTGGGCATCAGAAATAAATCCTCCTATGTGGGTTAAACAGATCTCCCACACCTAGTTGTCTTTAGAAATGCCTCAAAGAGAGACTGCAACAATAACAAGGAATTCTGCTTGGAAAAATAATGCAGTTTCTATAGAAAAGCGATAAGAGGCTCATAAAATATGTTTAAGTAGTATTTACAGTAGCAAATAAGTCTTACAATTCAATCCATCAAGTGCATAGCTGAAAATACAAGGCATAGACAAAAGAAATCTCCTCAAAAGAGGGCTACAACCATATGTTGACAAAAAGATGCCTTGACAACATTATTCTTATTGAGATGCACTGTTGTATGTTACATGTCAGATCTAGAGCAGATCTATGCATAAAATGTCAGATCTATATCAGATCCATGCACTAGAAAAGCTCCTCTTTCAGATCCCCTTGGAATTTCAGGATTTGCACCAAGCATGAGCAGTAGATCTGAGATCTAAGAAAGCAGATCTGCAGAAATATTCAGGATTACTAAAGCATTCAGATTATGCAGATCATATCTAAAAAGTACAAGTATATATCTCCTCCACAGGATCTCAAACTGAAGAGTGGATCCTAAACACTCCAAAACCAACTCTCCAATTGATGCACCCAAACCCCTTACAACACCTCCTACAGGAATAACACAGATCTAGAGCAGAAAATGCGCTGTAGGGGTTAGATAGCTGATGGCCCCAAGACAAGATCAGAAACTGAGGCTCATGCACTCCAATACACTTCCTCCAATGGAGTAGAGGCCTCCTCCACTGACAAAGAGCATTGAAATGACTTAGATTTGAAGAGATCTGATCTCCATGAAAATAACGCAATCTCTCAAGGGAGACTGTGCTGCAGCTTGATTTACTATGTTGGCCTGATGCCAAGATGCAAAACTGAAGCTCAACAATGGATACACTCTTCCAGGAGGTTAAAAGACACACTCACTAAGAAGAGGTTCCTATAAAAGCTAGATCTAGACAGATCTAGTTCTCCACTTGCTGCAGCTTACAAAAGCAAGAAAACCTTCACTGGATCTGCGTTGCAGTTGGAAGTAGAAGCTTGGTCTTCAACCTAATAGTGGACAAGAGAAACAAGGCTCCTCCAAGAGATGCACAAGGAAGGAGGTGGGAGTTCCTAAACAGGAAGTCCCAACAAAGGCTATCTATGCAGATAATGCCTTCAGAAAATAATACATCAACAACCTTCTCTTGTTGTCTTCCTCCTTATTTTATAGGATGAATGCCTTGCCAAACCCTAAACCACCTCAATGAGTTAACCCCTTTCATATGTGAAGCCTTCATCTAGAACTGCGTTGTGTATCCATGAGGTTCATTGAACCTAGACTGCGCTGTTGATTTGGTCAAGGTTGACCCAGTCTTGTGATTTAAGCTCATTCACACCTGCAAGATATTATTTACATGGCCCAGATATGTCTTTGTTTACATGGGCATTGATTTATTCATGGTTTTTAGGAGTTTTACATGTCCTCCTTCACATTTTATTCATAAACATGAAATGCAAGATAAAAAAAGGAAAAATAAGATATTCCCATAGGCTGGGCCTAAATGGGAATATTACATAGATCGACTAGATTGATCGAACTTGACTTCCACTCCACAGTCTTGTGTGATGTTTCCAGCATTGGCATTTTCTGTGCGAAAATGGTGTCCATATGCCCACATAGATGGGAACAAATGCACCTATTATAAAATAGTTAAAAAAATTATAGTGTCATGTGTCTTATAATAACCCAACAGTTAAAATATGAAATGTAGATGTCTTAATATAAGTTTCAAATTTACATATAAATTAAAAAGATTATTACCGAGTTGCTGCACCCAATCCCTACGTGTTGCTGCACCCAATCCCTACGTTTAGCGCATCCTCTTCAGCACACGGGTAACGACTGGTAGCACCATATTTCTCTTTGACTTGGTCAGCAACCCAACTATTGGGGCATATTTTTGGCATATTTTTTTTTTAAATGATCGGGATAAGGCACACTTCTACCATCAAACCATTTGAATTATTTCCTGTCACTATCCCATTTCATCATCTTTTGTTCGTACAATGTGACCCACAGTTGTGTCGCTTCATAATTGTAAAGAACGAATTTATCGATTGCTTCAATTTCTGCATTCGCTGATGAAATAAAACCAACATTATATAGTACTTAGAGATCAAAATATACATTATATCGAAGTTCAACATGAATACTAATTACTTTTTTTAAATTTGAAAAATTATAAGTCGCTTAGTCTTTATCAAGCGCTTTTTTCCACTCGTTTGGAGCAACTTCCCTTCTCTTTTGTCTTCATCCCTTTCATCGTCCCAAATCACTGCACCTGTGTCTCTTCATTTTGCTGGACAATAGAAAGGAAGGACTGGTTGTTCGGGGTGGACGTAGCCCAAACTGGGTGAACCACGTATATTTGTGTCTCTTTGTTTCTATATGTTTTGTGTGCCTGTGTTTTCCACATATTTTATGTGTTGCATTGCTCTATAGTATATAATTTTCTAATATCAACAAAGTAGGATGAGGTGGATAAAACTATCGTGGTGCCTGCTGAGGTGGTGAGTTAGAGCTAGAGGGTAAAAGTTGATGTAATGGAGGTGGAGGCAGCGAGGGTTGCTGATAGTAGTGTTATCATGCCATGCGAGCTGGAAGATAATGAGAGTGATCATGAGAATCGAGAGTGATATGGTACATGTGTTATTTTATCAATATTTATACTTTTTAAGATGGGTTTTTCGAAACATTATAATATGTATTTTGAATTAATTGGTAATTTGCATTGTGTTAATGTTAAAATCAATAATTCACTTGATAATTTGCAATTATGTTGATCTCAAAAACAATGGCGTTCTATATAAATTAGTTTTTTTTTTTGTATCTAAGATCATAATAAAATAATGATAATTCTAAAGTACATGAATTTATTTGCATTATTTTCTAAACTTTATTATGTTACAATAATTCATATTATTCTAGATTTATTATTTTACAATTATTTAAAATTTACGAATTTACAAATTTAAAATTTTTAATAAATTCATTTCACATTAATATAATTAAAATTTTACAAATATTTTACATACAATTACAATTAAAATTAGAAATACAATTACAATTACAAGTACATTTTTACAATTTCACATACAATTACAATTACAATTTTACAATTTTACAATTTCACATACAATTACAATTAAAATTACAATTACAATGTTAGAATTTTACATACAATTACAATCAATTCATAGTAATACAATTAAAATTTTAGAAATATTTTACATACAATTAGAATTACAATTTTCCAAATTAAAAAATTACAATTACAATTACAATTACAAATTTACAAATTTACATATATACCATTACAATTACAATTTTAGGATTTTACATACAATTAGAATTACAAATATTACAATTTTACAATATCATGATTATTTAATATTAAATTAATTAATAAACATCACGTTCATGATAACCATCGTACAAACATCATATTTGACTAAAAAACACATTCAAATTCGCTAACATCATCATGATCATGATCATCTAACAAAACACAATTAACATTATATATTAACATCATCAAAACATAAACATCAAATATACATCTCATGTCAAATAACTCATGCTATCACATACACATCTATCTGCAAGCTGCACATTAAATGACCATATCTAACATGACCTAACAATATACACATCATAATGATCACCAACATGTAAATTAAGTACAACTGTAACACGAACATAAAATACATGGACCATATATATATAATGTTAAAAATATACAACTATAATATAAATGTCATGGATCAGCTGGTGGTAGTACAACATCAATATCAGTACTAGTGGAGGCCTGCTCAGTCAATGGTGCAGCCTCGACGATCGATGGTCTAGCCTGCTCATGATCATGAGTACTGATGGATGTTGTAGGCTGCTGACTAGACGTGGCCGATGGTCCAACCTCATCTCCATGATGACTGCTGCTAGATGCTAGTGGAGGCTCATGCTCATCTGGCACGGCGTGAGGTGAATGATCATGAGATGATGAGTCGCTGCTTGCAGACTGTCCATCACGTGTTGCGGCTCGACCACGCCTATAACGTGCAACAGTCCTCCTCAGTCGTGTAACAGTTTTCGTAACACCTACGACATGCTGCATCAGGTTGTACATGTCACGCGACATGCCTCTCCACATCTATAATAGCCTATCATCGGCTTGTATGTCTTTGTAACAAGCAGGCCTGATACCCGCCTCAAAAATCAATGCACTAAGTTGGTCACCCAAATCCATCCGGTATCTAGCATCAAGTCGACCGTGCCTAGCAAAAGGCGGTAACGACACACCAGCAGGAGTAGGTCTCTCTGCACCGGCCTCCTAATCATGATCCTCAGCATCTGCCATGCCCTGACCGTCATCAGGATCCACACCCGGAACATGTGGTGGTGCCGGTATCTCGTCGCCATCAAAAGAGCCAATGTCTGCAAAATATATACAAGTACACAAAAATAATTAGACAATTTCATTACACAATTTAATAAAAAAATGTTAAAGAACATGTTAGACTAAATATAAATAAAACAATAATATTACCTCTATCATCTGGCGGCTCATCAGCTGTGAAGAGGATGTTGGCACACCCTCGCCAATCTAAACTCGCGTATGGACATGGGACCATAACGAAGGGATGGTCATCAACACTGGCTAGCAACTCCGGTGCATCCTGCGATATCCTCATTGGAAACAGAGTCTCGTCCCTCTTGGGCATCATCTGCCCCCACATGTGCATACGTGCCTCAAACGTCGGCCTACGAGGCTGCTGAAGAAAAGTAGGCCTCGTCTTTGGAAACCTCTCAAAAAATAAAGAAAAAATCTCTAAAGCAAAAGGGAAGTTCACCCTCCCTTGTGAATGAGCACGACATCTATCTAAGGTTGTACAGAACTGCCACAAAAAAATGGCAAACCACCGGACAATTTGTGGCTCCTGTACTAAAGAATAAACATAATATAGAAGCGAGCAACTAATGCGTTACCCGTCACTAGTGTTGTGCGAAATAGTCGAAATGATAAGTGAGAGACACTGCACCTCCTTCCTATGAAATGGACCAATACGTAACTGACCTCCAGCGACCCGAAACTTTGTAGGAGATAATACATTTGCTCCAATGTATCTCTGGGAGTAAATTAACTGACTCCCTATTACACAGCCAGCCAGAACCTCTAGGAACAAGGGAAAATCCACCCCTCTCCTCGATAGCCCTGTAATGAAATATATATCCTCCTTAGTGGGTGTGTACCATTGGTTGATACCAACCCAGAAAGCTTGTTCCTGGGCATTCCACCTTCAGATAAGATGTCTCAAAAACAAAAGATGGCTCTTTAGGGAAGTAGCCTCCTCATAGAACTTGAGGAGGCTTACCTGCCTTAGGAGCCCTTGTGTAGCTGCTGTAATAGGACGAGGGTATGCATCTCTCTCCCTCTTTTGTGCCTCCCACAGGTGAACCATGTTATACTACTCTTCCTGTTGTTGTTGTTGTTCCCCCTCTTCTCTCCTTTCACGTCTCTGAATGATTGACATATTAAACATAATTTTTTTATTAAATGAGACATGTATTTAGAAATATACATATATAATTTTTTTTTGAAAAAAAAAAAAAAAAACAGTTGGTGCACCCTAAACACAGTCACGCACCGGTCTCGATGCGTCTCTCTATGGAGCGCACTGGCGTTGGTGCACCTAATAAGATCCTTACTGCAAATGACTATTTTACCAAGTGGATAGACGCCATTCCTTCCAGGACTGCTACTGATTCAGTAATTATTAGATTTCTTGAAACCAACATTCTATCTAGATTTGGCTGTCCTAGAAAAATCATTACTGATAATGCTGCTGCCTTTAAATCCAAGAAAATGGTGGATTTCTGCCTCAAATTTCACATTAGTTTGGGGAATTCTACAGCTTATTACCCTCAAGGTAATGGATTGGTTGAATCCTCAAATAAGAGTTTGGTGAACTTCATTAAGAAGTTACTGGAGGAAAATAAGAAATCATGGCACAACAAATTGGTACATGTACTATGGGCAGACAAGCTGACAAATAAGAAATCAATTGATATGTCACCCTATCAGCTAGTCTTTGGAATGGATGCAGTCTTCCCAACAACCTTGGGAGTGCCAGTAATGAAACTCATTCAAGAAGTACAGTTTGAAGAGAATGATATAAAAAGAAGAATAAGCCAAACCATTCAGCTGCAGTAGTCCAGAGAAGGGGTATACAACATAATACAACTGGTACAAGAAAACATCAAGAAAATCTTTGACAAAAGGACCAAAGAAAATGATTTAAACATTGGAGACAAAGTGCTGAAGTGGGATTCTAGAAGAGAGGACAAAGACAAACATGGAAAGTTTGATAACCTATGGAAAGACCCATACACCATTAATTCTACAAGGGGTAATAATGCATTCTTCTTACAAGAAATGGATGGAACATAGTTGTTTGGAGGTCCTACCAATGGCAGGATGCTAAAGCATTATTTTAGTTAGAAATCTCAGTTTGAATTTTCTTCGTTGTATATAACATTGCCTAAAAAAAGTTCAAAAATAAAACTGGACCAGGTTGAGGCCCAAAGCAAAGGCCATGATCATAGTCTGATAAAACAAAAGGGAAAGAAAGAAAAAGAAAAAAAGAGGGTAGGTAAAAAAAAAAGAAAAAAGGTAAGCTCCATACAAAAGAGATAAAAAATAGATCCTAAAAGTGCTGCACATTTAAATGCCACTACCTTTAGTTTAGTTTACCTTTGAAAATAATATTATGTGCAACTTGTCCAAAAAATTCCACAATTCATGATGATCAAACTGCTAAATCTTGATTCATTCATGTTTTAAATTTCATGTTGATAGTTAGTGAATAAAGGTCTGGCCAAACTGTTTAATCTTGGAAGATCAGTAGTTAGGTAGAGAATAAAAGATCTCATCAGTTTAATCTGAGCTTTTGGAAGTTATAAGGTTAGAGATATATAGTTTGCTTTCAAAATAAAAATGATGTCAAGGTTTGCAAGTCTAAATGCACCCCAAAAAGAAGAAAAAATAGTTGAATCATAGGTTGGGTAGGTATGTATGCAAGAGATCTCTCAAAATACTTGAGCATGCTCAAATTTTTCAATTTCAGGTTTTCTATTCAGGCTCAAGATCAAGTGTGCTTCAGACCTTAGTTTGCAGTAAGCGTGGAATTCAGTCTTTGAAGGCCATAGTCCCAAAAGTTGCAGCGGATCAAGATTACAGGGTGGGGATCAACCAAATAAATCAGGCTACTGGTCTACAATGTTCTTGAAACCTCCTAAAGGAGTTTCCCTCCCCAGTTGGAGCCATTATTAGACTCCTGTATTTTTACAGTATCACTAGATGACTGCTTATTCCCTATATTTTTCATGTTGAAAATAATATTCCATGACTATCATTTATTTTCAGAAAGGAAAGGAGGTCCTAGGTGACAAAAGGGTCAAACATGTCCATCTACCATTTGATTAAGCTAAAAGAGATTTTTTTTTTGATTAAGTATGATGGAAATCCAAATCTCACTGCCTTCATTACTTTTCATTTAACCTCTCCATTACCTTTCATTTTACCTTTTCTGACATTATCATGCTCTGAAACCCCATTGAAAACCCCATTTCCATATATATAATCCCTTCCCCATTTACTCATCTCCCTTTTCCATTAAAAACATGTAAAAAACCCATTTTTTACAATGTTTTTAATTAATTTAATATGGGGCCTCCACATTTGAAAAAACCTTACCCCGATGTTATTTTAACCTCCTCCCCTCCTAAAGTTTTTCTATTCCCCTAACTTATACTATTTTCTCGCTTATCTTATATCCCTCCCTCATTATATTTTATCCCAGGTCCCACTTTTTAAATAAACTCTGTTTATTTCACCCGACCCCTGTTATGATTAAAACCCCGACTCACACTTATATTAAAACCTTCTCTTTAAATATACCTCCCCTCCGCTTTGATATATCCCCGGGCCCCACTATTACATTGCTTCCCATTAAAAATATTAAAATCCTGCGCTAATGTTTAAACCCTCCGTCTTCGTTCAAACCCTGACCCCACCTATCAAACTAACCCGTGATCAATCCACACCCGACCACCGTCCGATCTCCGCCACCCGATCTGATAGCCCTCGATCTGTTTCGCACCTCTAACTGCTCGATGTTTAAAACCTTCAGAGGGTTGCGAAATGGGCATTTTTTCAACCCTCCCATCCGCCACGCGTCACCCCTCCACTTCGTCGCATCCCCTCAAACTAAACCGCCTAACCGCTTATGCACCGTGCGATAAACTGGAAACTGTCTCTATGCCATAAGTCGAAACCATTGACCATTTGAAATATTTTGAAACCCTGTGCTATCGCGGTAAAATCCCAAACCACTGTGATAACCCCTCCAACGTTCCTAAAAGACTTGGAAAGCCATTTCTAAACGCAGAAATTAAAAAATCCTCCATTGTCCGGACTCCTTCCACAGATTTCCCGAGTTCTTTCAATCCATATTTCCTCCTTGCGGACCTGCGTTTTGTTAACAAGTGTTTTGATTTTTGCAGGTGATCAACATATCGGAAGATAGGATAAACAACTCTCGGTTCTAGTTCCCAAAGACTTGTTTAATCCAGACCCTTTGGATTTCAGGTTAAAGGCTTTATTCACCAAAGGATTATGAGCGGAAGAATAAATAAAATAAGAGAAAGGAGCAGTCAGGGTAAAGATAAAAAGGGATAAAATGCAGTTAAAGAACAAAGTTAAGGAAAAGACAGTGACAGGTAAAATATTCACTATGACAGAGAAAGGTAAAAGAAGTAAACATAGCAGTCAAGGATAAAGATAAAAGGAAGTAGAAAGATATACAGATAAGGACAGGTTGAAGTTTATAGAAAAATCAAAGAACAAATCAACGAAGAAGATAAAGCCAGATGTCGAGGCCACTCAACATTTGCCTCTTCATAACCATGTTAGTCACCTCTAGCTTAATTTTGATTTAATAAAAAGAAACCACAGTTAATATTACAGTCAGAGATATTTTAGCATCAGTTCAAAAGTTATTATAAAAGTTAATTCTGCAGGCAGTTGGTCAATGATATTTTAGAGTTAGCTCAAGAGTTAATTTGAAAGTCATTATTACAGTAGGTTTGTTAGAGATATTTTTGACTTGGGCCTTGCATGGTCACAATTGTTAAAACTTCATTTACTCTGTAGTAAATGCAATATGTCACCCTATATTAGGGCAACCTCCTTAGTTGTAGTTAAATATTGCATGTGTTTTCATTATCAGTGTTGGTTGGTTTGTGGGTTGGACTTTGTTTAGACTCTGAGTTGCAAATATCATTGTATTGGAGCACTGTAACTGTTTTTGACCTGTACATTAGTAATACAAACGCTTTCACAGGATCCTTGAGCTATGTTAATGGTGATGTTATCCCTTTTATGTTAATGTTTTCTCTTTGTTTTTCCATACTGTACATCAATTTATCTGATAGAAAAACAAAAATTTTAGATTGAGATATGCTGCTTGAGCACCCTACTCTGTTTGTTATTGTTATCTTAACATTTTCCTCTGAAATTATAACTAAATAATTCTTAAATGCTCTTTAGTATTACTGGCTTTTTGTCTTAAGGTTTTCTTTGTGAAGTATAACTGGAGAATTCTTAAATGCTCTTTAGTTTTACCAAACTATTATCCTAAGGCTTTTCTCTAAAAGTTTAGTTAAAGAATTATTAACTGCTCTTTAATTTCACTGAATTGTTATCTTAAATGTTTTCCTCTAAAGACCTGAATGCAGAATTCAGGGACTGTTTGCTCTGCATTTATGTTGAAGTACAGTTAAATAATTCTTAATTTCTCTTTATAGATTCAAATCTACTGAACGGAGCTTGAGAAATCAAACATTCTTCTCACAAAACTCACAAGAATTTCATAACCCTATAAGTGATTTTGATGCAAACAATCCTGTACAACATAATCAATTGAAAATCATAACACAGAAGCATCCATGTGCACTATCAGGTATAAAGAGTTACAACGCATAAAGTTCAGAGCCCTATCCCAAGTTCTATGGGTAACTCAGATCAGATCGATTCTTTATATGATAAGGTTATGTTAGAAGAGATAATTAACCATTTAATTGTTGCTCAATGTATATGGACCAATCAACACAATTCAATTTGTCAACCCAATCTAGAGAATTAAATTAATATTTTAAGTACATAATCAAATAAACGATTCAAAAATTGATCAATCACACTATATGTTATGAGAAATTAACATAATAAACTAATTATAAATCTATACTATCTATGAACATGGTTCCAGAGGTGGTGGGCCCTTGCCACGCTGGGAGAAAGGTGAATTAACTCAATGAAATGAAATTTAAAACACAACCATACTTACTCCCCGTAGAACAATGCTAGAACTTAAATTAGATCAAAAGCTTAAGCGTTGGCATACATAGTCTAGAATAACATCAATATTCACAATTAGCAAGTCTAGAGCATTACAACAATATCATTACTCGGCAACCCCTAAACTCAACTCATCAGGCCTTCTAAGAAGAGAGCTGATGGAAACTAGGCTAAACTAACTATGAGCTTAACATGGAAAACTGTTGATTGATGACTATCACGAGCTCATAAGATCAATTATGGATCAGCTGTGCATGACTCGATTAGAATTCAGTTGGTTGCGTTCAATCTTGAAGAATCACTTTCTATCCTCAGCCACATGGATATCAGTGTATCATATGCTCAAAGATCCCATAAACCGCTACTATCTCATCAAAATAAGTTGTCCATCGTTGACTGCCAGCTTAAGTAAAAAATTGGAAATGAGGCTTTAAATACAAAATGACAATAACACCCAAGTGATGAAGTGTCCACCTCCTCATGCTTTGACCAGATGTTTTTAACTTGCCTTTCACCTGCCAACAGTCTTCATATCTACGAGTTCAATTAAAATAAATAGTTAGAGATGGCTTAATAAGTATGATCCTATAATCTATCCAAACTTAACCAAAACGTTGAAATAATGCTAAGTAAAATGCTTTTACCTCTAGTCATATAATGATAGGGTTTAGTAGTAAATGACATAGTATAGAAGGTACAAGGTAGGTAAAACAAGTACAAATATAGGTGAAAAGAGTAAAGGAATGAGTAAATATGGGAACTAAAACGGGCTTCAACAATGTAGCATTAAGTGCGTAGGTCTGAGTAGAGGAATATACACACTTGACAAGCCATTGGTGTAGTTGCAACAGGAGATGTAATGTTCCTTTGGTGTAGCTCTTTAACAGTGCCCAAAATTTGAGCCATTGCTGATAGACAGAGATGGCAACGAACCATTTTTTAGTTGATTTTTAGAACTATATGCAACACATGCCAATGCTATTCACGGAGAAGTTTAAACTGAGGACCTGCAGACCTGGAGCTATGATACCATGTCAGGCATGCATGCAGAAGACAGAAGATATGAATGATAATCGTGAGATTTCATGATTATTCACATGATGTATATTTATAATACATTTTACATGACTATTGGATTCCATATTCCAAGGTCTCTTGGACTCCCTTTGATCGTTCAGCTCCCACACCTTAACCCTTGGTAGATTAGGTGTCCAACATAAGTTTTTGGAAAAAACATATAAAATGAACTTTTTTGTTTTATGTAAAAAGTTTCTTATGTAACTACTTTAAAAGGTGTGGATGGATTTAGAAAAAAATTGACAGGTTGCTATTCATACATGTAAGCCTATAGAGGAAATAAAAAAACATAAAACAAATAGAGAGTGGGTTGAATGATTGAATAATGAATGTGTGTGAGTTGGCTATTATAAATCTCCCTTGAATAATAAGAATACCGATTATCATTGACCCGTGGATGTTTTCCTCACAAGAATGATTTTACCACGTAAAACACTGTGTCAATTTATGTGTTTTATTGTTTTGTTAACTTGTTTATTTCAATGTAATTTCAATTTATTGGTAGGTTATGCTTTTGCTACTCAACTCAACAAAGCATGAACCTAGTGTAGCGTATAAAGTGGAATGCATTGGAGATCAACACAATGTCTGATTTACTTTGTTGGCATAATGAACTTTTGGGAATTTAAAGTTTTCAGAGGAACCTCTATTGGGAATCAATATTATTCAATGATTTGAAGATTGACGAAGGTTAGAAATCTGCCCATCCCTGTTTTTGTTTGTGTTTCTCAACCTTTAGGATTTTGGAAGTGTTCAATTCGTACTAAGAATACCCTTCAAGCGATCTAGAACAGATTGTTAATCGACCGAGGGGCACATTCTCGTTCGTTTCCAGATTAGAATCTCAGAGGAGATTCATGGGCAGGGATTCCTCAGTGAAGATTCATTGGATCACGAAGGAAGCACTCGAGATAAAAGGGAAATAATGATATGTTAATTAACAATGAAGTAAATGACATTGCCAAAAATTGCAGTAAAGTTGAAATATTCATCTCGGGTTAGAGGAAAGGGTGAGATTGTTATTCAACGGAGGCTGAGACAGACTCTTATCTAGTAATTTCTGGGAGTTGAGATCTCTGTCTCAAGAATTCATAAAAGTTGCAAAGCCATCAGTTTAAGAAAAGGGTGAGACCAAGACATGAGGGCACGGTCCCAACCTTTGGTTATGTTGTGTTAAGCTATAGTATAAGCTGATCCTGGTATCAAGGAAAAGCCACTAAGCCAAGGAATAGAGAAAGGGAATTCGAGCTTAACCAACATTGGGACCATCGAGCTATTAGATTCGACGTTAAGTGAGGAGATATGCGCTGCACCAACCTTATTGACCTTGGTCTTATGATGGCGGTAGTCCTTCTCTATTCTACACATCTTGTTTAGTCATGATCATTGTGCCCGCAACATCCAAATAAAACATGATACTTTGAAGTTGGCTAATCAAATCACATCGTTTGAGTTGGTGTTAGTTTTTGACAATGTCACATGGTTTGAGTTTGAGTTTGACAATGATTAGGTTTGGTTTGAGTTCGAATATTTTAATGATATTTAAATTAGATTTGCTATTAGGTTCGTTTATATACATGCATATATTAATTTAAAATTAATTATAAAATAAAATAGTAAGAAATCATCATTAATAAACATCAAAATGTTATTACGGACATGGAAACTATAAGGATAAATTACAAGCTTGATTTGTGACATGAAGTTATGAGTTCTAATCGATGAACTTGGTCAATGCCTATGAGGTTTGATGAAATTCGCCGAACCTCAAAAATTTTTTAAGGTTCGCCAAAATTCAAACCTCAAAGTTAAAGTTTGACGAACCTTATGACATAAATTTTTGACAAAGTGAAGAAAATCACATTGTTTGCGTTGGCACTAGTTTTTGACAAGGTGAAGGAAGCTTTACTTCACCTTGATCTCTATAGCCATGTATTATATCAAAATGCGAGTAGAATAAATAGGATGCTCATGCAAAAAGACATATAAGGAATTGTCTGATCTGTTCGAAATGACACCAGATGATAAATAATTGATGATATAGCAGAAAGAGAGAAGCCTCATTTAATGCTGGGTTGCATTCATGCAATTGTTTTAGGATTCTTGTCAATCCAACATGCACAAGATGAGAGAGAGCTGACTTTACTTCAAATCATTTGCACTATATTGAAGTGCACGTAGTTGAAGAAATGTTGTTTTTCTCGACTTATAAATTAGGGTATTTTCCTATCAATGGATACACTCCTGATGAGCTAACAAAGGTGGATTAAGTTCAAATTGTTCTCCAAGCTATCTGAATACATCTAGTTTGACAAATACTCTCGCATAGTGTATTGTCCATCGATGACTGTAACATCCCCTACATATACTAAAGTATTTTTCAAGAACCTTCTTGCATTGGAGTTAAATGAGGCATTTCGTTTAGCTAATGGATGTCCTCATTGCCACTTCTTCCGACGTTCGCATCATAAGGAAGTATCATGTCATTTGTCTTGGAAGTGTGTTATCTTACAATGCTTTAGAAAATATTGGGGACAACATGCATGAACCGTTCTCCACTGGCCACCTCGAGCCTCTAGAAGAGTTGAAACAAGCAATCGACAATGTACTTACTACCAAGTGTTGCATCATCGAATGAATTGCACTTTCTAACCATTTCATGAGTGTTATAAACTTTGTTTTTCGAAACCATGGAATGTGGTCATTATAGCTTGTGGGTATTTTTAAAATCATCGCTAAAGGTGGTAATCGGCAGTGTAAATTTGCATTTCAGGTTGGTGTGTTGTAGATTGTTTATAACAAGAAGAAAATTGCAAATTGAATCAAATGTAATGTAAACTTTGGATATTTTCCCTTTTGATTTGATCAATGTTATGTGATCTAGCCAAATTAATTCACCTTGAGCTCACCTTTCAATGTCATTTGAAAGATCAAATGTTTCAGTAGCTTTTTAGACATCAATGTTTATATCGAAAGTGTTTTCAAGGGGAAGTTGTTCTGAGGAATTTCATTGTCTCTCTAGAGTCTATAGAAATATGCCCCACTTGTTTACATGACCTCGACATTTTGCAATGCTATGAGTGGTTGGTTGTTTCAACGCCATAGTTACGAAGTTCGAGTTTGAATTTAAATTTGATTGGAAAAAGAGTTGATTGATTAAAATTCATTTTGGAAACAAATTGGAAGTATACATCTTACAAATACTCAAATATATTAATTTTCTAATATTTTGAAATTTTGAAATAGAATATTATAATGTTAAAAAACTTAAAAAATCTCTTATTTTATTTTCCAAACATAAATATTACAAATAAAATTATATTCTAAAACAAAGTACATAATTTTACATTTAAAATAACAAATTATGAGAATTTGTGTATTCATCCATATATTCAACTAAACCATAAATTATATGATATATACCAATTCCAAACATTTGTGTCAATAATATATACATCATCGACTATGTATTACCATAGATTTCATTAAAGACTTGTTAAAAAATTTACTCTATAAAATTTCATTATATAAAAAATCAATTAGTATTATCATTACTATTAACTATAGCCATTGTCATCTCATGGATCTAGAAAGGTTTATGAAGAATGATGGTTCCTTAGAAATTTATAATCTTGTTAAGTTTGTTTCATTAGAAATTTACAATCTGTTAATTCAGGCGGGGCTCTGGGCACAGGGTTTCAGAGAATCTAAATCTCTTAGTCACGGTCTTGAATTTCTCTTAAGGTTTTAAAAGTCAATGATTATTGTATAAGTCATTAAAGACATTTTCCTTAATCTCTCGAATGCCACTCTTTTACAATCCCAAGGGTCGCTGGATGAGTGTCGTTTGTGTCTCTGCTTCTGCATCCACTTCCATGGGGCCTTCATCTTCTACATTCAGCTTCCTCATCCCGATGAGGCAACTCGAGCACAACCACAAAGGTAAGTAGAGACATGGATGTTGGTGGGGAGTGCCATGCCATAAGTGACACCATCATTTGAGTGGTAATGATAAACGAGTTCTATTTCGAGTTTGGCATCGTGAATCCATGGCAAGGAAAGCAGATACATGAAGAATGCGACGGAGATATGGATATCACCTCTGATGATTTAGAGTTAATACTCAGAAATTCCATATGGAGATCCAAAGCCAAATCCACTGCAATGTAGAAGTTTGGCTGAACTTTTTCCAATTAAGAATTCAATCTTCAATCTCTTCACTCTTCTAAAATCTTATGACCCCATTTGTGTAATATTTTCATTTGTGTTGTAGGGAGAAACCAGTTTGGAAAATGGGAGATTGTCTCTATATGTGTTTTTTTCTTTTCTTCAAAATTCATATATATAGATGTATGTGACACAAAAAAAATCATATAGATGTTTGTGTTGAACGTGATTAATTTATCTGGAGTCTACCTTGATTACGATCTTTTTTTTCTTTAGTGTTTCAACCCTTTTCTCTAGTTTTTTTTTCAACATTGAAATGTATAGAGTTATAGGAGATTATTTCACATTTTATAGCTAATGAAAATAACGAGTGTTTTTGTTCTTTTTATAATCTCTTTAAAAGATGACCTGGATCTGTGTTATATGAAGGGGATAAATGGATGGTTTCAATTTGATGCAAGTCCAAAAATAGAAATAACACTCACTTCTTTTCAGATTTATTGTAATGAATTGTTTTTTTTTCTATTTTTAAAATATTTTTTGTTAAACTAAAACATCTCATGTTTTTTATAATCATTTTTTAAACTATAACTTTATTTTTTAATCAAAACACCCCATATTGGTCTCTTGTAGTTTTTTGATAGATTAAATATATAATGCAAATTCTTCAAATCTCAGAAAAAGGTATGAAAAAAGTTCTTGGTCATAGTTGAGACAAATGGACATTGTCTAAAGACATGGCCTTGTATACACTAACGTTATATGATGCAAACAATTGGACATTGTCTAAAGACATGGCCTTGTACACACTAATGTTATATGATGCTACTCTGAGTGTTGAGTTATTTACTATTTGTTCCTATTATTAGTTATGTAGGCATCCTTTCTACATATAGGCTATTACCAAACAACTATTTATATAAGAAAAAGTTCAAGTGATAGCATTGATGCTATATTTTCTATTCTTGTAAAATCATCCCTATGAATGATTGCCTATAACTACAAGCCACATGTAATAGGCTCAAGTTAAAAGTTCATGTAATAAAGGTTAATACAGGAAAAATAAGACCAAGGTCATGAGACACTTATTCCAAGTTGAATGTTTAGGGAAAAACATCCTAGGGGGCATCACTTGTTGTTTACTATGGCTAAGTAAATTGATAAAGACATTGAAAAAGGCTTTGGAAAGGCAGAGACATTAATTGACATTTATTAATAAAAATAAAGGAAAATAAGAGAAAATTGAGATGAAATGTCACAATTTTCATGTGAGGAAAATTGATGGAAAATAGAGGAAATTGAAGAAAATAGAGGCCTCGATGATAAAAAGGCTTATAAGGATAAATTCATTTATTTTTGTCAGTTTGACTTTGGAATTGGTTTTAGAGAGAGAATATCATGGAGATGAAAAATCAATCAAGAGAGAAAAGGGAGGCAAAGGAAGGACAATGGAAGCAAAGGACAAGCAAGGAAGGTTGGATCAAGCAACTTCAACAAGAGGATGTGTGATTTCCGAGCTGGTTTGTGAATGCATGATACATGCATTTGTGTATTCCCTTCTCTTGTTGTCATTAGCATGGGTTTTTCCTAGTTTGACGGTGGTTTCAACCTTGCCTTCCCATTTTTTTATAGCCATGGTGTGATGGGATTCTTTTTTATCGCCGAGAGATTTTGGAACTAGGTGAGGTGGTCTCAGGAAAATTCCCAACAGTTAGGGTGGAGGTGGTTTAATCTCCTATAAGCCCTCAACGAGTGGGTGGAGACATGAAAATTACTCAAGGTAATGGTGAAGAAATTCTTAGGTATCCAAGCTTGCTTTCGGCTTAGTGATCTCTTTACCAGTTTTGGTGGGACCGTGGTGTCCCGAGGGTGGAAGTGGTTTAATCTTCGGGAAGCCTTGGTTGTTTATGTTTGGTTTGCTTATGTGATCTCTTGATTGGTTTTGGAAAAATAGCGGGAACATGAGGGTGGAGGTGGTTTAATCTCTAGGGAGCCCTCGATTTTTTATGTTTTGAGTTCCCACATTCATGCTTGGAATATGGCACGAGGGTGATTGGTTGAGTGAAAGATTTGGTTAAGCTCAACCTTGGGTTGGGTGGTATGTGGAAGTCCCTAACTTGGTTGGATTTTGTGTCAATTAATAAGATATATTTTCTTGTTGTATTCTATGATCATTTGTACTAGTTATTATGGTGATTTTATCGTTGTTATGTCACAGTCAATAATTTGGTTATATGTTGGTTATAAGCAGGGTTCTATGCTATGTTCTAGTTGTGGCTTGTTCATGAATTGATAAGTATTTGAATGGTTGATGAATGCATGAGCTAAAAAATGTTATTGAGAGGGAATTAAATCTTCTAGGTGATTATCAGTTAATTTTCAGACTCCTATGTTTAGATATGCATTTATGACCTGTATATTACTTGTTCACCATATGTTTGATGAAATGACTATCATGGTTATGCCTGGTTAGGTTAGGTCATTGATCAAGTTTTGTATGAATGGATTTTTATTAATGTTATTTATCATTTTGGAAAATATCATTGAGTTTTTGGCAGTGGTATGGAGGCTAGCTTGAAATGATGGCTCAGAATCTGGGACCGCACCCTCTGAACTAGAATTATTGGGCTATAATTGCACCCTTATAGGAGTATGCATGTGGCTGGAGGCCTATAACTGCATGGAGACCTTTTCATGCATGCAGTTGTGGTCCCAGGTCATTAAAAAGTAATCCAGATAAGGTTTTGGGAACTTGGTTTTTTAGCTTCTAGGTATCTTGTAGCTCCTGAGGAAGGCTTGTAAAGTTCCATTTTGTTGACTCCACTTCCTTAATTGTACTTAGGAGGTTGGGTCATGTCATAGTAGCTCTTTGTCTCACATTTATTCTAGCATACCGGTGAAATTGCATAAATGTCATAGGGGTTTTACAGATTGGTATCAGAGCACAGTTTAACTCTTGGAATGGATGGACTAGATGCATGCATTGTCATGGTTTTGGTACAATGCATGAGGTTATTGTATGAAATTAGTGTTATCAAGCATGATGTTTATATATTGATATGATTATGTATATATAAATATCGTGCTAATATGGATTTATTTTGCAGACGAGATAACCTCCCTTGAAATTAATTGAGGTATGTTGATTATGTTTATATTTGGTTATTTGACATGGTACGTTTGCAAGAAGAAGAGGATCAAAGATGACTAGAAAAATTGAAGATTACAATTCATGAGAATCTCCTTATAGATTAGATGAGAAACCAAGAGATGAGTACTCTCCTGAATTAGCAGACACATTGAGAAGTCTAAACACATAAATTAGAAGTTGCAAGGTGGATAATGACAAAATAATTCAGTCACAGGAAAGGCTTTCTAGGGCACAAGAAAAAAATCAGATGTCAATGAATTTATCCTTCCAGTTTGTCCACTCCACTTCCTAATTAATTGTACTTATGAGGTTGGGTCATGTCATAGTATCTCTTTGTCTCATGTTTACCCTAGCAGACCAGTGAAATTGTGTAAATGTCATAGGGGTGTTACAGATTGGTATCATAGCACGGTTTAATTCTTGGAATGCATGGACTAGATGCATGTCGTTATGCATGCATTTCCATGGTTTGGTATCATGCATGAGGTTATTGTATGAAATTAGTGTTATCGTGCATGATGTTGATATATTTATATGATTATGTATATATAAATATCATGCTAATCTAGATTGATTTTGCAGATGAGATATCCTCCCTTGAAATTAATTGAGGTATGTTGATTATGTTAATATTTGGTTATCTGACATGGTATGTTTGCAGGAAGAAGAGGATCAGAGATGACTAGAAAAATGGAAGATTACAATTCACGAGAATATCCTTATAGATTAGATGAGCAACAAAGAGATGAATGATCTCTTGACTTAGCAGACACATTGAGAAGTCTAAACACATAAATCAGAAGTTGCAAGGTGGATAATGACAAAATCATTCAGTCACAGGAAAGGCTTTCCAGGGCACAAGAGAAAAAATCAGATGTCAATGAATTTATCCTTCTAGTTTGTCAACTCCACTTCCTAATTAACTGTACTTAGAAGGTTGGGTCATGTCATAGTAGCTCTTCGTCTTATGTTTACCCTAGTAGACCGATGAAATTGCGTAAATGTCATAGGGGTGTTACAGATTGGTATCAGAACACGATTTAACTCTTGGACTGGATGGACTAGATGCATGTCACTATGCATGCATTGTTATGGTTTTGGTATCTTGCATGAGGTTATTGTATGAAATTAGTGTTATAATGCATGATGTCGATATATTTATATGATTATGTATATATAAATATCTTGCTAATCTGTATTTATTTTGCAGACGAGAGAGCCTCCCTTGAAATTAATTGAGGTATGTCAATTATGTTAATATTTGGTTATCTGACATGGTATGTTTGCAGGAAGAAGAGGATCAGAGATGACTAGAAAAATGGAAGATTATAATTCACGAGAATCTCCTTATAGATTAGATGAGCAACAAAGAGATGAATGATCTCTTGACTTAGCAGACACATTGAGAAGTCTAAACACATAAATCAGAAGTTGCAAGGTGGATAATGACAAAATCATTCAGTCACAGGAAAGGCTTTCCAGGGCACAAGAGAAAAAATCAGATGTCAATGAATTTATCCTTCTAGTTTGTCAACTCCACTTCCTAATTAACTGTACTTAGAAGGTTGGGTCATGTCATAGTAGCTCTTCGTCTTATGTTTACCCTAGTAGACCGATGAAATTGCGTAAATGTCATAGGGGTGTTACAGATTGGTATCAGAACACGATTTAACTCTTGGACTGGATGGACTAGATGCATGTCACTATGCATGCATTGTTATGGTTTTGGTATCTTGCATGAGGTTATTGTATGAAATTAGTGTTATAATGCATGATGTCGATATATTTATATGATTATGTATATATAAATATCTTGCTAATCTGTATTTATTTTGCAGACGAGAGAGCCTCCCTTGAAATTAATTGAGGTATGTCAATTATGTTAATATTTGGTTATCTGACATGGTATGTTTGCAGGAAGAAGAGGATCAGAGATGACTAGAAAAATGGAAGATTATAATTCACGAGAATCTCCTTATAGATTAGATGAGCAACCAAGAGATGAGTGCTCTCCTGACTTAAAAAACACATTGAGAAGTATAAACTTAGAAATCATAAGTTGCAAGGTGGATAGTGAAAAAATCATTCAGTCACAGGAAAGGCTTTCCAGGGCACAAGAAAAAAAACCAGATGTCAATAAATTTATCCTTCATAGTTTTTCGGACTTGCAAAGACATGGAAAACCACTAGTCAATTATGGGAAGGAGTACATGATTAATGGGGCATATGGTAGCAGGTCTCATAGTGGGACCAAGTCGGATAGGGATGAACAAATTAAGAGATGGTAGGTTCTTGGATACACTTGACAAGAAAAGCAGTGGTTATGGGTTCTATTATAATTCTGATTCAGACAAGTATTATGGTCATCATCACTATCATCCTTACAGGAGGAGTGAGAGGGGATATTTTCCAGATGAGTTTAAGAAATCTAAGACACCTACATTCGATGTAAAGTTAAAGAAACCAGAAGATGTAGAGGGATGGTTTTTTTGGAATGAAGAAGTTCTTTGAGCTGCATGACTATATAGAGAAAATGAAGGCTAGGAAAGCTATTTTTAGCCTCGGAGGGAAAGAAAACATTTTGTGGGAAGATGTGAAGTGTGTCAGAGACATCGGGAGAAAGGATTTTAGTTGGCATGAATTCAAGAGACTCTTCAGGAAGAAGTAATTTTCAGAGAGGTGTAATGACGGAAAGGCAAAGGATTTCTATGAGCTAAATATGGGGTCTATGAGAGATGAGGAGTAAAAAAGTAAGCTCATGAAGTTTTTGAGGTATGTGAATTACCTCAAGGATGAGAAGACAAATTTTCATATATTTATCAGTGGAGTGCCATTAGCATTTAAGTATCAGGTTGAGTATGATGAGCCTCAGTCATTGGAGGAATTCATTAGGAATTTGAAGCACTGTTGTGAGGAATCAAAGCGTAAGACCGAGTCCAATCAAGTTTGGAAAGGGAATGATAAGACGAAAGGTAAGTGGCCACCGAAGCGGGAAAGACCTTAGGATGCAGGTGAGAAAGATAATGTTTCTCATTACAAGAAATTTAATGCAGTTGAGAAGGGACATGGACCTCAGCCCGGAGAGCAGTAGAATAGAGGTAGCAAGCCTTTGTAGTTTTGGATATGTTGCAAGAATAACTGCAAGAATTATTTTCCATTATATCAGGGTGGTATGCCTCATATTACGATTCTCAAAATGCATAGACAGTTGGGGATGTTGGACAATCATTCCTTAGATATATGCAAAATTTGATAACAAGCAGGCATATCACCAAACATCCATTATTGAGATGGAAGGTAAGATTTGTGATTGATTTTTTTCTATTTTGATTGAACTTGGATCTAATTATAATTTTGTTAATCCTGACCTGGTGGATAAGTGTGGTTTGAGAAAAGAAGTGCATGCAGAGTCTTGGTTGGTGCAGTTGGCTACTGGTACTAAGAAAAAAGTTCATCATTGGGAAAGAGCTTGTGCATTTGACCTAAATGGTACGCTTACATCAACGCATCTAAATGTACTTCCATTGGGATCATACAATATGCTTCTGGATATGGATTGGTTGTACCTTCATAGGATTAAAATGGATTTTTACGAAAAGGCTATTGAGTTCTTAGATGATGATGGAGAGAAGAGGATCTTGCAGGGTAAGAAAAATTCTACACGAGTGAGAATGGTTATAACTATGTAGGAAAGGGTGTGTATTGTTCACAATGCATGTTTCCAGTGATAAAGGTAAGGATGTTGAGGATACGGAAGTCTAAAAGAGGTATATGATTTTGTAGTAGTTTAGGATGTATTTCCAGCAGAGATTTCAGAGTTTCCTCCTCACATGGAAATGGATTTCTCTACTGATTTGGTACCAGGAGCAATGCCAAAACCAAAGAAACCTTACATGATGAGCACTCCAGAGTTGGTGGAACTGAAGTTGCAGTTGAAGTAAATTCTTGACAAGGGATACATTACGCCAAGTGTCTCACCTTGGGGTGCACTAGTGTTGTTTGTGAAGAAGGAGGGTAATCTCAGGTTGTGTATTTATTATATGCAATTGAACAAGGTGGCAATTAATAACATGTATCCATTGTTGAGGATTTATGACTTGTTTGATTAGTTGAAGGGAGCAGTGGTGTTCTTGAAGATTTATTTGAGACCAGGATATCATTAGGTACACATTAAAGAAGAGGGAATCTACAATATTTCTTTCCAGACTAGGTATGTGAATTATGTGTTTGTTGTGTTTCCTTTTGGTTTGAATAATTCTCCAGTTGCTTTCATGTGTTTATGAATAGTGTGTTGCGTCCTTATCTAGACAAGTTTGTGATAATATTCATTAATGATATATTGATGTATTCTAAGAATGAGGAAGAATATGTGGAACACTTAACAAAAGTATTGAGATTTCTAAGAGAGCATCAGTTGTATGCCAAGCTTATCAAGTGCAATTTCTTTCAGACAAAAGTTCATTAATTGAGACATGTTGCTTCTAAGGAAGACATAGCAGTGGATCTAGAAAAATATTAGCGGTATCATGAAATGGAAAACTCCTAGGAATGTGGATGAGGTCAGATAATTCATGGTTTTAGAAGGTTATTACAGGAGGTTCATCATCACATTCTCACAGATTTCTTATCCTATTACATCATTGCAAAGAAAAGGAAATATATTTGAATGAACAGAGGAATGTGCAGTTAGTTTTGGGTAGTTGAATAAGTTGCTTACAATGCTCTAATTCTAAAGATTACAAATCCAGATAAAGAGTTTGTAGTGAGTACATATTCTTTCTAGGGAGGAATTGGTGGAGTCCTAATGTAAGAGGGACATGTGGCATGCTACGAGTCAAGGAAACTATATTAGAATGAGAAAAAATATGTGACACATGATCTTGAGTTGGAAAAGATCATTCATGCATTGAAGATGTTGAGGCACTATCTTCTTGGAAAGAGGTTTGTTTTGATGAGTGATCATAGTGGGATTAGATACTTGTTTGACCAACCTAATCTGAATGCCGGGAAATCTAGATGGTTGGACACACTTAGTGAGTTTGAATTCAAGATTAGGTACATCAATGGTAAGGAGAACAAGGTTGCATATGCTCTTAGTAGAAGAGTGTTGGTAAATCACATAGCTACTATGAGTTCACGTGGGATAGATTTACAAGATCTGATCTTACAGGTAGGACAATAAGATGATAGGTACCAACAACTTAAGCACAGTTTCCAACAACAGGGTACAAGTGATCAAGATGTGGATTATCATATCACGAAACATAGTTTGGTGAGATTTAGTGACAAGATCTATGTTCTGGACAACAATGAACTCAAGAAGCTTATATTGAGGGAATTTAATGTTAATACATATTTAGGTCACTCGAGATATCAAAATACTCTAAAAATTGTGAAGAAGTTCTACTATTGGACAAATTTGAAGAAAGAGGTAACTGAGTTCGTCGCAAGGTGTTTAAATTATCAAAAAATAAAATTAGAGTGCAAGCATCCAAGTGGTTTACTACAGCTGATTCTGATTCCATAATGGAAATGGGAGTCATTTCCATGGATTTCATTAGAAGTTTTCCAAGGAAATCTAGTCAATATGATTCCATTATGGTTGTGGTTGATAGGTTGACCAAGGTATCTCAATCCATTACAGTGAAGTCTACTAATTTAGCTAGTGCGGTAGCTCAGGTCTTCATGAGGGAGATAGTGAGGTAGCTCAGGTGTTCATCAGGGATATAGTGAGGTTACATGGTATTCCTAGGAATATCGTCTTAGATCGAGATGTTAAGTTCAATTCCAAGTTTTGGAAGGAGTTATTTGTAGGTTTGGGTATGCAGTTGGTCTTCAATACAACTTATAATCCGTAGAAAGATGGACATATAGAATGGGTCAACAAGATTCTAGAGGACATGTTCATAATGTATGTTATGCCCTAGCAGAGGAGGTGGGAGGATTGTATGTTATGGAAACCAGGACACTACTCAAAGGGGGGGTGAATCAATAGTGTGGAAAAATTATACAATTTGCACAAATTAACTCTTCAATCACTTTAGCATTTTTTTTCATGAGAAACACAACAAAATTATGTAAATATAACATCACATGCACAAGATCAACACAAATACACAATACACCAATATTCCTTTTATTACATTCTTCAACTTTGATTACATCATTGGCTCACAAGCTACCATTTGTAGGTTTATCAGCTACTACTGAAAGGAACTTCTATCCCTTCACAATTATCAACTACCATTGAAAGGGAATATTGTCCCTGCTTATTTACCAGTACCTAGTGGAAGGGACACTTTCCCCTGCTCATCTACCAGTCTTTGCTGAAAGGGACTCTTTCCCCCAAAGACTTACTAGCACGCACTAGAAGGATATGAAATATACCACTTTATTTCCCCAGTGATCCATCTTTCAGCCATTTTCATACTAAGATCAATAGGCCTCTTACCTCATAAAAAAATAAATTCCACCATTGTAACTACTCACCAAAAATACCATAAACAACTTCAACAATCTCTGATTGCTTATACAAACACCATCACCTTCGGAAATTTATGATTTTTGATAAAAACACCATGCTCTTCTTACCAAAAACATCAACACCTTAGCAACATTCTATTGATACTCAAATTATGTTGCACACACACCAACACCAACCCTCTGCTACTTTCACTCACGATATGATGCAATCCACACCTCATACATCCACTAATAGATCTAACAACTCTATTTTGTGCACACCTATGCAACAAACCAACAACTCTTTCACAATCTGCTGCTCTCCACAATTCCTACATCCCTTACAATACACTTACTGCTTCTCACCTCTCACACAACCACATTATGCTATTTGAATTCTGACTTTAAAGGAATTATGCACTGATATTTTTATTTGAACTTTGGTTAACTTCAAATATGCTACATGGTTTTCTTATTTTTTGCCTCTATGTTGTTCACAAATTTTCTTCTGTATTTTGGAACTCAAACTTTGAGTTTTCTTGCTCAAATTTTTTGTTTTGGAATTTTACAAGATTTAGCTGGGATTCTGCTATTTTTAACTACAGTTAAATTTGTATTAGCTATCGAAACTATCTCTTTAACAGAAACTTCCACCAAATCATATGTTGACTCGCTCATGCCACCATTGAGCTTCAATCTCCACCATGACTGCTAGCTTCCAATTGTTCTTTCCATGCACAACACTTTGTTGTAGCCCAAAAGGGCTTCAAGGCCCTTTTTAATTTTAAAAAGAAAAATGCTACCAATTTTTTGAATTGGCCTTTAGGCCACTTTGCCGTTAGCACCTTCCTCACTATCTGCCATAGGACCAATCTCCATGACCATTGGTTAAGGCCTTGGGTGCTAAGCCCTTTCAGTCATGTTAGGAGCCTTTTTCTTTTGTTAATGGCTCTGCACCGTTGGTACCACCTCTACGTGAGGAAACCAAGGACCATCCCAAATATCATAGCTCCTTTGTTTCCCTACCCCTTTATTTCCTATATGAAACAATCCATGGGGCTAGTGCTTAGCTTCTTCCAGAGCCTCTGCGGATCTTTTATTTCCTTTGCGCTCTTTTGTTCTATATGAAACAGTCCAGGGTTGGGTCTAAGCACTTAGCCCGAAACCCCTGGTCTCTACTATTGCATGGAACCTCTACCTGGCACTAAGTCCAAAGCCCCTTTTAACTAGATTCATCCCCTCATGAATTATTGCTAATATTACGGGCTCCATATGCTGGGATGAGCTGACAGGTAGGGTACGCCTGACCCCTCTTTGATTGGCTATTACTTCTACCTCCGTGTCCCGATTCTCTCTACTTAGTGCCACCGTAAAAATGCACTTAATAATACCATGGGGTTGGGACTTATGGGATTAGCTGTCCTATAGGGTCCTCTCGAAAATTATCTAATTAGCTTCCACTTTGTCAACATGCCACTATTTCCTCAGCCACTCCCTTTATAAACTTCTAGGTTCATTCCTACGGGATGAGTTTTCCATTGGGGTCCGCCTGACATATTTTCCATTGCCCAATTCTCTAACATGATCATGTCTTCATGATGCTCTGTCAACCCTCTTCTTCCTCTGTGTGCCTTTTTGATCCTTCTGTGGTAGCCCTTCTGGGACGATGTCATGCTTACATCATAAACCCCACGTGGCGGCTCCTTATTGGTAACACATGCCACTCGGATCTGGTCGATTAGAACACCCAAAAACATCAAATTTTCCTTCCACATGTCCCCCATACAACTACATCATGCTGATGTCATCTTCCACCATCAGCTCCTAAGAGCCAATCAAATTATAATAAAAAAGGGTCCTCCATGTCCACTAACCTTCATTATAATAAAAAACTAGCAGGTTCTAAAATTCGACTCCGACACCACTCCTAAGCAGCTTGTGGTTTTGGGAGGGGTGCCCATGGAGTATCTCTCCACCATTGATATGTGTGATCAAGCGTACATGAACCACTTCTAGGACCATAGAGCCCATTTATCATATTGTCTCCAATGCCATCAGAAAGCTGCCATGTAGCCCGACACTTTCCTCCTGACGCTTAACCATGTGTGCCCTACACAATATTTCGAGATGTCACAGTTGGGTGGGCTTCACCTACTCTATTCCATCTTGAAGCTACAACTCTTCCGCCACTATTGAAACCTCCAGGGTGAACTCTCTGGGGTACCACCGTCGGGATGGCGTCATCTTGCTCCTCGTTTGGCCAATGAACATGTGTTCCGCTACTAATGTGTCCACCACATCTTCCTGAAGCTTCGCATAGAGGCTCTACCATATTTTATGCTACACTTTGGTAATGTGCCAAACTTGGCTACAAGCCAAGGCTTCGCCACACTCCTTCTAACTTTGCTAGGTTGGACTTGGGGTCACCAACTTTGACCGGATTTATCTCACAATCCAGGAGGTCATTTTTAACTTCTGCATACCACCGGAAAGCTCTTTCATAGCTCTATCCATCTGAGTGTTTTCTATATACTCCTAAGATGATTTTCTACTCCATAATTGGCTCCAAATCCACTGTAATGATTCTTATCCTTTGCCCTTCTTGTGTTCCTGGAACCTGCTCCCTGAGATATTTATTTAACACTTGTGCCTCTTTTTGCCACATGCTACCATTTCCTTTGCCATAAAATGAAAACATATTTAATAATTCATTTTCCTTTGCAAATTTTTTCCATTTCCTCTGCCATCAATGACAACACATTTCCAACAATCTCCCCCTTTGGCATTGATGGAAACACTAAGATCAAAAAACATGTCATCACCAATGATCATTACCATCTTGACACTTCTCCCTTTTATTTTTCACTGATCATTTTCCATCTTATGTTTGGTCAAGAATACTTCTCCCCCTTTGAAATCAATGGAAAAGATACTAACATCTCCCGTTGTCAACAATATCCCTTTGTCTTCAGATCTTGTGGACCTGCAAACTGCTTCTTCTTAAGCTGAAAAACTCATATGGCTTTGATCTGATCCAAGCAACTTCGTTTATGTCCCATGAAGAAGATTGAATAGAAGGGAAAGGATTATTCACTCCCAATATTTTCCTCAATCGAACAAGAGGGGTCACCTTTTGAAACAACACATTCTTATGTAACTAAGCCATGATAAAATGATTCCTATTGGTCCGAGTCTCAGATATGATTACATTCATAACAATTCGTACCTAGACACATACACCTATCCTCTAGCAACAAGAACAACCATTGTTATGCATGACACCATCATTTTTCAACAAAGTACAACACTTTGAAAAACATAGAGGAACTCTCAGTAATGCATGCCTAGACCAACAACTCAGCTTATGTTTCACCTTACAGACTTCTAATGACAAAAAAATCACCATGACACATTTGAATATCATGAACAACAGTCATATCAATAATTTCCTATAAACACGAGACCACATGAACACTATACTCTGACAAATATTCTAATGATTGTAAATATCAATTAACAATACCTTTGCTACCAAGTGATACCAAATTAAAATGATGCCAATTGTTGAATCAATGCCATTGTTAGCAATAGTTGAGCACTTTATGACTGAGTGTCCTCATCCTATGATCATGCTATTGTCATTATAAATATGATTTTTGATAGAAATTAAATATTGGAACAATATCATAATAGTTAATCCATTCTGATTACTCTCATATGAAAAAAAACCATTAGCTTTTGTCATGCAACACACAACTAGTATTAGTTAATGATACCAACTATTAATGCATAATCTGACAATCAAATCTAGACTTGAGTATACTCCCCCTGTGGCCGTGTTCTAGCCTTTCATTCAAAATCTCTAAAGAAGAATCCCTGGAAAAGCTTGTAAAAAAATCATCACCAACTACACATGCTTATACTACTGATTGATTTGACAACAACAAAAACCCACACTGTTTAGAAATTAACATGAAAGAGGCATACTTTCCTTTATCCTTTAGATGCATTCATTATCTTGTTCCTTTATACTCCTTGCATTTGAATTTTCTAGCTCCCCTTGAAGCCAAAATATTCTCTTTAATGAAAAGGAGTAAGGGATATACTCCCCCTGATTATATTATCTTCCTGCATATGTTGATTTTTCTCAACACCATGAGCTGGTTTCCTGCATTGACTTACTTGACTGGGAGAATTTCTTCCTGACTATGCATACCACTATTGTTCTTCTTTCTCATTGTATTTATTTGGAGATATTTCATGACTGATGTTGCTTCTATTTTCTGATTGGGGTCTCTTCCTATTGTAGGTTATGTAGGAGAGATCAACCATAGGAATTTCAGACCTTGAATCTTCTTCATCAACCATTTTTCTGTGTTTCTTTCATGCACCATTCAATCTGCCTTTATTCTGGGTGTCGAAATAGCTCCAATGCAATTCTCTTTGTTGGCTTTCATCATAATCCATGCCTCTGATTGCAGATTTTTGGTCAAATTTCCATGTGATTGCTTTGTGCCCAAATGTTTTACACTAGTAACATTCAAATTTATTCAAGAAGGGGACAAAAGAATTATACTTTTACCAAATATTTTTCCTGTCCATTTTCTTGGACTATAGTTTTCTCTCTCGCTACTCTTGGGCCGCTAAAAATATTTCCTTTGAGGGGAAAAGGCTTTATATACTTGGTTGTTCTAATTACTATCAACAACTCATGGTTTTGGTTGAAGTAGCTCGTTAATCTTTTGTTGTTGCACCTTCTTTTTCTTCTTTGGAAACTTGGAGGAAAAGTGCCCTGCGTTATTGCAACAAAATCATATGGGAGGCTAGCTTCTATGTTGTTTTTTATGCTTCCAATACTGCTTGTTTTTTTCTGGCTACTGCGTAGACCCTTCTTTTGTTGGGGGAACAAAAAGAAAATTTCTTTACCACTTCAATGTTGTTGGTTCTTTCTTTGACAACGCTGGTGCGTCCCATTAATGCTACTACTAGGTCACTATTATTTTCAAATAATGTTTTAGCTTGAGAGGAACAATAACTTGTTTGTTTTTCTTTAAACATTTCAAAATTCTTTGCATGCTCCTGAAAATTCAACAACTTCTCTTTCAATATCCTGTTCTACTTTTTTAGATCCATATTTTTGGGTTTGATTTTCTTGATATCCTCAAGAGATGATATGAGCTCCTTCTTCAAATAGATATTTTCATCAAGATCTTCCAAGTCACTAGAGGAGAAACTAGATTCACAACAAGTGTCTATTTCCCTCTCATCTTGTTCAAGAGTTTTTTCCCTTGATGACTCTAGGGATTCCTCTTCTTCACCAAAACTGAACCCATTTTCTTCTAGATATGATATTACTACTAAGGTAGTCTAATATCCACTAGAAATTAATGAACAACTCTCACTTTCGATAGTACTTGCAGTTGAGTAATTTGAAAATAAATTGCCTATTGTTCTACAATAACAACAAAAAAACAACTTACTTGCACATTGCATTTCCTCTCGATGTTGATCATAGACTTGGCCTATTGATACAGAAGAATCATCATCTGATTCATGATATTCAATTCTCTTTGAATCTTTGACTACTTCATCCTCCATGGAAAGCATCTTGACATCACATGCAACTTGCATCTATACTTCATAGATGGACTACAATTTATCCGATATCTCCTTTACAGTTTTAAAACACATTACTTTCTCAATTTATACCTTAGAAAAAAATCTAATGATTTAATTCCTAGATAATTTATCTAAGTTATTATTTACTACTCCATTCTCCACAGATAGCCACGCACCAAAATCAAGAGCTTGCAAGGATATTCCCATCCTCACCTTCCAGGTTGTATAATTTGAGCCATTCAAAAATGGAACTCCATTTTAAGTAATTCAGTCATTGTTATCCATTATCCCTGATATTCCTTCCAGTTGTTAAAATGAGCTTGAAGGAAAATTACTCTGATACTAATCATTAGAAACAATGGAAACCATGATATTACTGAGAGGGGAGTGAATCAGTAGTGTGGCCAAATTATACAATTTCCACAAATTAACTCAATCACTTTAGCAAATTTTTTTTTTATGAGGAACACAACAAAATCATGTAAACACAACATCACATGCATAAGAGAAACACATATACACAAGACACCAATATTCCTTTTATTACAAGCTTCAACTTTCATTACATCATGTCCCCACAAGCTACCACTTGTAGGCTTATCAGCTTCTACTAAAAGGAACTTCGATCCCTACTCGTTTATAAACTACCACTGAAAGGGACCACTGCCCCTGATTTTTTACCATTATCCACTGGAAGGAAAATTTTCCCCTCCTCATTTATCAGTCTATGCTGAAAGGGAATCTTACCCCCAAAGCTTTACTAGCACCCATTAGAAGGAGTTGTTTCCCATGATCTGCATGCTACCACTTGTTGGCCTTGCTGATCTATATTTCATCCATTTTCATACTCATATCAATAGATCTCCTACCTCATAAAAATAAAAATTTCTCCAATGCAACTACTCACCAAAGATACCATAAAAATCTTCAGCAATCTGTGGTTTCTTATACAAACACCATCACCTTTAGAAAATTATGATTGTTGATAAAAATACCATGCTCTGCTTACCAATAACATCAACACTTCAACAACATTATGCTACTACTAAAATTATGTATCACACACACCAATAGCATCCCTCTGCTACTTTCACTCACGATCTACTACAATCCACACTTCATACATCCACCAATAGCCCCAACAACTCTCTTTTGTGCACACCTATGCAACAACCAAAAACTCTCACAATATGTTTCTCTCCACAATTTCTACAAACCTTGTAGCACACTCACTGCTTCTTAGCTCTCACAAAACCACATTATGTTATTTGAATTCTACATTTAAAGAAATTCTAGACTGATATTTTTAATTTGAACTTTGATTAACTTCTTTCAAGTATACTGCAAGGTTTTCTTATCGTTTTCCTCTTTGTTTTTCATAAATTGTCTTTTGTAGTTCGAAATTCAAACTCTAAGTTTTCTTGCTCAAATATGTTGTTCTATAATTTTACGGGATTTAGTCAGGATTCTGTTATTTTTAACTCCATTTAAATTTGGCTTAGCTGCGAAAATTGTATCTTTAACATGCAGTTCCACCAAATCAAGTTGTTGACTCACTCATGCCACCATCGAGCTTCAATCTCCACCACGACTACTAGCTTCCAATTGTTCTTTCCATGCACAACACTTCGTCGAATCCCAAAAGGCATTCGCGACCCTTTTTAATTAAAAAAAATGCTAGAAATGTTTTTGAATTGGCCTTTAGGTCCCTTTTCTTCTAGCATATTCCTTGTTATATTCCACAGGATTGGTTGGTGCGACCATTGGCTAAGGACCTGGGTGCTAAGCCCTTTCAAGTCTTGTTGAGAGCCTTTTTCTTTTGTGAAAGACTTTGTGTTGTTGGTCCCACTTCTACGTGAGGTGAGCAAGGACCATCCCAAAGTTCGGAGCTCCTTTGTTTCCTGATCCCTTTGTTTTCTACGTGAAAAAAATCCATAGGGCTAGTGCATAGTTTCTCCTCGAGCATCTATGACTCTTTTATTTCCTCTGCACCCTTTCTTTCTATGCTAAACAGTCTAGAGCTAGGTCCATGTGCTTAGCTTGAAACCCTTGGTCTTGACTACTGCATGGAACCTATGTCTGGTACTAAGGCCGAAGCCCTTTTTAACCCAGCGCATCCCCTCACACCGTATTTCTAATATTCCAAGCTTTATTCACTAGGATGAGCTGGATGATAGGGTCCACCCAACCCCTCTGTGATTGGTTATCGCTTCTGCCTTTGTGGCCCATTTATCTCTACCTGGAGCTGCTACAAAAATGCATTTAAAAATCACATTGGGTTGGGCCTTGTGGCCTTATCTATCTTGCAGGGTCCTCCTGACAATTCTCTTATTGGTTTCCACTCTCTCAACATGCCACTGTGTTCTGTGTCCCAGAATTCCTGAGGGACTGTGTAGAAGATAAGGGAAGGTTAAGGATGGATTTTGATTGGTCATTATAATTTCTAGATGGAAACATATGCACATTGGGAGTGTGTCCTGGAACAATGAGCTCACAAATGTTCACTGAGGGTACATTTGGCGTGGGATTGTAGTGCTGGACATTGGATGCAACTTTGACTCTGAAAACGGATTTTGGAATTCCTAGGAAGGAGGTGAATCTTGGTACTACTTTTGAGGGTGGAGGTGTGATCCTATGGATTCCCTTGTTGTAGATGTATGCATCATATCCTTTTATTTGTTGGTTGAGAAAATGTGCATATGTGTATATTATTGTAAATACCGTATCGAGCTGGATTTATAAAGCTCCATAAAAAATATGCTTATTTTATGGTTGAAGAAAATGTGCATGAGTATGTATACGTGGATGTTATTATAAATATCGTAATGATTTTTTTTATAAAGCTCCCTAAATGGTATGATTGTCATGTTTTTAGCAAGATTTCATTGTAAATACTGCAACGAGCTGTGTTATAAAGCTCTATGGGTAGTACGTTTTTCTTTCAGCAGTATTGTTATTGTAAGTGTCATTTAACATCGAGGATGATATTCCCCCAAGGGGAACGGGTTCTGTAAAATCCCTAGTGAAAATTCCATGTAATAAAAATTAATAAAGGCAAAATAATTCCATGTAATAAAAATTCCAAGCTGAATGTTGGGCAAAACATCCTAGTGGGTGTTCATTTCAATTATTATGGCTAAAGGAAATTGGCAAAGGAAATGGTAAAGGATTTGGAAAGGCATGAGGCATTAATTGGAATTTGATTTATGAAAATAATGGAAATTAGGAGAAAATGAAGGTGAAAGGTCACATATTTTCATTAGGAGGAAAATTAAGGAAAAATAATGGAAATTGAAGAAAATAGAGGCCTCAATAATGAAAAGGCTTTTGAGGATCAATTCATAGACTTTTGTCAGTTAGTTTTGGAGCTCTCTCTCTATTCTCTTTCTCTCACACTCTTGGACACTTATAGTTTTCTTGGGGCACTTCAGCATTGGATCAAGAAAAATTGAAGAAGGTAAGAGGAAGAAAATATCAAGCAAGGAAGAGCAGGATCAAGCGACTACAATGATATTATTGTAAGTATCAAGTTTCATGTATGATTTCCTTGCTAATTTTGACATGCATGGTTATGCACGTGTGTTCTTGGTTCTCTTGTTGTCATTGGAATGGGTTTTTCGAGGTGTGATAATGTTCTTTAGCCCTGCCTAGCCATTTCCGGATATCCATGGTGTGATGGGGTTCTCATTTTTTGGTTGATCTGGATTGCTGAATGGATTCAAAACTAAGCGAGGTGCTCTCTGAAAGAAATAATACATGGCCTAGTGATCCTTGAAACAAACTATCAATTACGGTAAAGCCTTGATCTAGTGACCCCTGAACCAGACTGTGGGTAGCGGTAAAGTCACATTTTTTGTGTTACCTTGGTGGGCCTAGGAATCCTCGACCAGTGAATGGCGAGATGTATGGTAAATACTAGAGGTGGGTGCCCTCGATCAGGCCAAGGAATACTTGGTAAGTGAATAGCGGGATACACGATAAATTCTGGAGGGTGAAGTCTCGATTAGGCTTAGGAATCCTGACCAGTGAATGGTGGGATATACAATAAATCCTAGATATTAGGAGTTAGGAAAATTCCTCATGGTGTAGGTGGAGAAAGTTGGTGGAATGCATGCTTGTTTAGGGCCTAGTGATCCACTGGGGATTGTGGTAAAGCCTGCTTCTATTGATGAAGGTGAGGTGGTTTAGCCTTGGGAAGCCCTGGTTGGTTTTTGGGTATGAGTCCCACATTCATGCTTAGAATATGGAACGAGGGTGATTGGATGAAAGAAAGGTTTGGTTCATCCAATCCATTATCAGGTGGTACATTGAAGTCTCGAACCTGGTTGGCATATTCATTCATTAATAAGAGTCTCTTCTCGTTGGTATTTCATGTGTAAATGTATTGGTTCATATGTGGGATTTATGGCTAATGTATCCTTGTTAATTATGTTGGTTATATGCTGGTCATGGCCATGTTTTATGATAGTTATGATGTATGGTTCTCATCATTTTTTGGTTTGTAAATGAATGAACAATGAATATATGATCTAATAGATGATAATGCAACCAATGTGATAAGGCATCAATGCCTCTTTAAAAATCTCAGATAATTATGATAACCCTATGCTCAGATTTGTTGTTATGACCTATAGATTTCATGTTCATGATATGTTTGACAGAATTTTTGTCATGGTTTTCCTCGATTAGGTCAAGTCGCTGATCAAGTTTTATGTTTGAGGCTTCGTCTTAATGTCATTTATTGTATTGGAAAGTATCATCATGTTTCGGAAAGTGGTCTGGAGACTAGCCCTGAATTGTGGCTTAAATCTCGAAATCTCTGGCACAATACTGGCTGAAAAATATTGTAGTCTCTCCCTTGTAGGAATTGTGGGAGTGACTGGAGGGTCTCAGTCGCATGGAAGCCTTGTCGCGGGAGTGACTGGGGGTTTAATTTATTGAAAGGCTATATTAACTCAAGGGTTGGGCACCTAGAGTGGTGGATTATCACCTAAGGGAGGTCTGTAAAGTGTTGGTTCGTTGGTTCCACTTCCTTAACTGCACTTAGGGAGTTGAATCATATTATAGTAACTCTTTGTCACATGTTTACCCCAGTGGATCAATTAGATTGGGTAAATGTGGGAGGAGGGCGTTAAAATAATAAAAAACCACCAGGTTCCAAAATTTGGTTTTGACACCACTCCTAAGAAATTTGTGGTTTTGGGAGGGGCGCCCCCAAGGTAGTTCTCCACCATTGATCTACATGGACAAATTTTTGGGAAACCACTTCCATGACCACAAATCCCATCTATTGGATAGTCTCCAGTTTCATCGGAAAGCTACAATGTAGCACAATGATTTCCTCCTAGTGCTTAGCCGTGTGCTCCCTAAAATTTTTTTCGAACTGTCACATTTGGGTGGGATCCACCTGCTCTGTTCCATCTTGATGCTACAACTCTTATGTCAACATTGAAACCTCTGGGATGAACTCCCCGGGGTACCATCACCAAGATGATTTCATCCCACTCCTCCTCTAGCAAATGAACATGGTTTTCACTGCTAACATGTCTGCCACATTTACTTGGAGCTTTGCGTAGAGGCTTTGCCATATTTTTTGCTACACTTTGTCAATGTGCAAAACTTGGCTGCATGCCAATGCTCTCCAACACTCCTTGTAACTCTATTGGATTGGACTTGGGGTCACCAAATTTTACCGGCTTTATCTCACGATGGAGGAGGCCATTTTTGAACTTCTGCATACCATTGTAAATAAATTTCAGGGATCTATCCATATGAGTGGTTTTCATCTGCTCCTGAGATGATATGTTGCTCCAGAATTGGCTCCAAAGCCACTGTACTGATTTTGATCCTTTTACCTGCTTGTATACCTGTAACTTGTTGTCTAAGGTATTTCTTTGACACATGTGCCTCCTACTACCACCTGCTACCATTTTGTTTTCCATCAAATGAAAACATATTTAACATTGTAGTTTCATTTTCCAATATTTTTCATTTCCTTTGCCATCAATGAAAACACATTTCCAGCAGTATCTTCCACTAGTTGAGTTTGCTTACACTAATGGGCATCAGGATTCACTAAGGATGAGTCCATTTGAGGTACTTTATGGGCAGAGTTGTAACATTCCCATCAATTGGAGTTATCCAGTGAACATGATACTGACTGGACCAGTCATATTGATAGAGATGGAATAGGAAATGAAGGTTATCAAAAAGAATCTAAAGGCAACACAAGACATGAAGAATAGTGATGCAGATCAACACAAAGTGTTTAAGGAGTTTCAGGTTGGGGAGCATGTGTACTTGCACATAAATCCCAAGAAGAGCTCCTTGAGGATTGGGTCATGTTCTAAGTTAACACCTTAGTATTGCAGGCCTTTCGAGATCCTTGAGAGGATTTGACTAGTGGCCTATAGACTTGCACTGCCTTTGACAATGAAATTCCATCATTTTTTCTATGTTTCACTGCATAAAATATATGTGAAGGATGTTGATCATGTGATTGACTGGTCTATATTGTAGGTGGAGACATGATCCGATGGATCAGTTTAATGCTCAAAATTAAAAGTGCTCAAAAAGGATCTAAAGTAGTGCCAAAGTGAAGAAATTAGAAAAAAAATACTCCCAACATCACATTTTGATTGAATTAGAAAAAAAATAAATTTTTTGGAATGTGGGTTGCAAGTACACCCAGTTATCACTCCATATGTTAACTGGGCATATGACTATGAAAGTGACTGTATTTTTATTAGCCAATGGGATGAGGACAAGTGTCACGTCTTGGTTCAGTGATGGTTGGTGAAATTCTATTGGTTCATGGGTTTTTTATGTGGACCAATCAGAGAGAGTCACGCGAGCCAGTCAGTGGCTACCACATGGCCTCCTTATGGCCATGTAAAATTTTGGTATGAGGTTGAACTGCCTCCATAGGGTTC